>SJYQ01004690.1:262322-344775 GCA_006410935.1 Redunca redunca
ATATGGAAAATCCAAACAAACTTTTTGGCCATCCCAGTGTTTAGAAAGCAAGAAGAAAGAGGTGGTGTGATTACTGAGAATAGTCTCCATGTATCAGCAACTTAGCATCCCATGGATGATTCAGAGAAATCTTCATTCTAGGGCTGATTTAGTCTCAATATTAAGGCTTGACACTCCTGAGGAGGGCTTCCCAGGTGGTGCTAGTGGTAAAGAACATGCCTGCCAATACAGGAGACATAAAAGATGCAAGTTCAATCCCTGGATTGAGAAGATCTCCTGAAGGAGGGCATGGCAACCCACTTCAGTATTCTTGCCTGGAGAATCCCATGGACAGAGGAGGGTGGCGGGCTACAGTCCATAGGGTCACAAAGAGAGAACATGACTTAAGTGACTTAGCATGCATGCACTCCTGAGGCCTCTACTCAATGCCACGTGTATTAAGAGTCTTCTCCACTCAAATTGGTGAGAACATGAACTATTCTCAGCTTTTTGTGAAGTCCAAGAATTGTTTTACTTATTGCTTTCTGATTCTTCTTTCAGAGGCAGCTCAGTGAGTTTCTACTTGTGCAAATACTGATTATTACTCAATCGAAGACTTGAGGGGACATCTCTGCAGATCTCTGGAGCTCCCTCTCAGTGCAGCTTGCTTCTCTCCAATACCTTCCCACAAATTCTAGATGTCTAGATTTTCTTAAACTGATCTATCACTAAAATGCAATAAAGATCACTAGGCTCAGCTTTGGTTTTCCCTCCCTGTAACCTGGAAACTGCCACAAGGAAGGAAATCATATAATCACAAACCTTACATCATTTGTTAATCTTCTGTTATGATTTACAGCCCTGGACTATCTATTGCCCAATATTTTAAAATAGCTATTCCATAGATATTGTTTGATGTTCCAGTTCTTTATGATTCGAAGGCAATTCCTGTAGTAATTCATTCTCATGGGAGAAAGTGGAGGTCTTAACATGTTTTAATAACAAGCCAGCTTTCACATTTTGTGATCTGCCTTCATTTGTAAAGAAATATGGTTTTCACAACTAAAGGTGATGATATGAAGATACTTGACCCCTTTTCCGGGCTTTTCCGGTGATGCTAGTGGTAAAGAACTCCCCTGTCAATGAGGGAGATGTAAGAGATGTGGGTAGGTCAGGATTCTCAGTTACCTGATTCAGTGGCTGAAAGATGACCTCATTCTTTTTCCCCCAGCTTTATTGAGGTATAATTGATAAATTATATATACATAAGGTGTACAACATGATGGTTTGATATATATATTCATTGTGAAATGACTACCACAGTCAAGCTAATTTACATGTCAATCATCTCACATAGTTACTTTTTGGACTTGTTATTGTTTTTTGGTGTGGTGAGAACACTTAAAAACTCTTTCTTTGTTTTCTCTTGCATGATGTCAGCTTTATGCTAAGGCCAACTCCACTCATAATAGCTGTGTGACAGCAGCATTTCTAGGCTTCTCGTCTAAACAAAACAGGTTGGAAAATGAGAAAGCTAAAGAGATATTCTTTCTTAGATGTTGCCAGAAAATCTCTTTTTCAGTATCTTTGGCCCAAATCAGTCCATATTTTACCTCTGAACCAAAGTCTTGGCCAGTCCATGGGGTTGCAAAGAGTCGGACACTCTTGCCTAGAGACAAGAGTGAAGCCAAGTTCTCAAAAACACACGGGCTGAGTCAAAGGAGTGGATACTCAAATGAAAATCAGGTAGGCAAGAGAAGGGGGAATGGATGTTAAAGAAGCCGGCTTAATGTCTCCAGTACTTCCTGAACTTTGCTTTTCAGAGCTCCCTTGGTTCCATGTTGTGAAACTCACTGGCCATGTTCAAGCCTCTCCAATATAACTTCAGAGTCTGACCCCAGACAAGAAGCAGGTTTTAGAATAAATAATATCTTGGAAATAAATTTATTTCATGACCTATTTCTCTATAAGGAGCCACATATATCTGTAATGTACTATGTATCATCCCTGAGTTGAAAACTTTCATAATACTTACATGAGCACTTAGTTAATTTATCCTCTCTGTGTCTCACTTTCCTTATTTGCAAAATGAGAGTAATAATTGTACTTATTTATGAAATTTAAGAATAAAATAAGCTTAAATGTATTAGTACACATAAAACATTGAAACATGCCTAAATGTAGGAAATATTTGATAAATGTTCATTACTTATTTGTTATTTTATATTATTATTTTTTCATCACAGCTATACTATTAGTATGAATATTTGAATACGTGACAATATAAAGGTCCATTCATGATGTGACTCAATTACAATTATTCTTCCTATGTTTATCCCTTAGGCATATCATCCCTTTATCATTTCAAAGCATATACATAATACTATTCCCAAAGAATGTATATCCATGCCAACTTTGTTTCCCTAGAAATTTATAAGCTAAAATAAATTATGCTGAGACAGGAGGTATATAAAAGGGCCTTTTTGGTTAGACAAAATTGTGAAAATATTTAACAATGTCTTAATCATACAAATGGCCTATAATAGTTACTTAAAGTTAATTTTCAGTCAGTCACTCAGTCATGTTGACTCTTTATGACCCCACAGACTGCAGCATCCCAGGCTTCCCTGTCCGTCACCAACTCTCAGAGCTTGCTCAAACTCATGTCCATCGGGTCGGTGATGCCATCCAACCATCTCTATCCTTTGTCGTCCCCTTCTCCTCCTGCTTTCAATCTTTCCCAGCATCAGGGTCTTTTCAAATGAGTCAGTTCTTTGCATCAGGTGGCCAAAGTATTGGATTAATTTTAGTGTTATATAAAATAAATAATAAAGCACATAAGTGGCACATCCCAAACAGACCTTGATAATGGGAAATCCCCAACTCATTCCCAGTATTTGAGGCAAAGATTCCTGAGAAGGTGGGTTTCACAAAACCTGAGATAAGGGTAAAAAGGCAGCTTAATAAGTAGAGGAAATCAGATAAGCCAAATTTGGACAAGGTGGTAAGCCTAGGGGGAAAAAAGATTTTTTTTTTAATTTTTGAAAAGGAAGGGAAGTGCTCGCTTCGGCAGCACATATACTAAAATTGGAACTATACAGAGAAGATTAGCATGGCCTCTGAGCAAGGATGACACCCAAATTCATGAAGCATTCCATATTTTTATCAGTTCTAATGAGGTGGATGAAACTGGAACCTATCATACAGAGTGAAGTAAGCCAGAAAGAAAAACACCAATATAGTATACTAACACATATATATGGAATTTAGAAAGATGTTAACGATAACCCTGTATGCGAGACAGCAAAAGAGACACAGATGTATAGAACAGGCTTTTGGACTCTGTGGGAGAGGGCAAGGGTGGGATGATTTGGGAGAATGGCACTGAAACATGTATAATATTGTATATGAAATGAATCACCAGTCCAGGTTTGATGCATGATACTGGATGCTTGGGGCTGGTGCACTTGGGGCTGTTGTACCCGCCCAGAGGGATGGTACAGGGAGGGAGGAGGGAGGGGGCTTCAGAATGGGGAACACGTGTATACCTGTGGCAGATTCATGTTGATGTATGGCAAAACAAATACAATACTGTAATTAACCTCCAATTAAAATAAATAAATTTATATTAAAAAAAAGAAAAGTAAGGGAAAAGGAGAGAAGGGAAAAGGGAAAGGAGGAATACACAGCATCCAGGGGGAAAAGATCTGGATGTTTCCTCAATCTGCCACCTACTAGCTATGTACTCTTGAGCAAATAACTTAACCCTTCTGATTCAATTTATGCACTCTTAAAATAATAAAAATAATAGTACTTACATATTGTTGTGTTTTATCAGTTCTAACATTTTAACATCTCTGAAATGAGAAAAAGTATGTTTTATGGGATCTTAGACCCAATGAAATGTGGTATGCTATGATGAGCATTGACTCAGACACTGCAAGTAAAGCACCTAGCACAATATGAGGGCAACCTTCTCATTTAATTTCTTTGTCTATTCCTGTAATTTTTTAAATTAGAAAATACAAAGTTATTCCTCACAAATTAAGCAACTTGTCCAGTGTAAAAACCAAATTCTGAAGAAAGAATATCAAAAAGTCTACTAAACTTTAATGAAATTAGATCAACAAGAATTAGGAAAGTAAGCTGTAAAATTGACTGCAAAGAGAATTAAGAATGTAACTCCACTGGAAATAAATAATATGACCAAAAAAAAAGAAAAGAATGCAGGAACTGGGACTATATGTCCTCAGTTTAAAGGGGGGAAAATGTATTTAAAAAAAAATTCTAGGTAACTTTAGAATCCAAGTACCTATGTTCCCTGACCAAATCCAGATAACCACCTGCTTTTTGCATGTAGTTTTATGGGAACCCCTCCAAGGTTTTTGTTACATATTGTCTATGGCAGATTTCCTGCTACAATGGCAGAGTTGAGTAGTAGGGCAGAGACAATGGAGTCCACAATGCTTAAAATAATTATCTGGCCCTTCATAGAAAATGTTTGCTGACCTCTCCTTTAGAAAACAATTGTGACAGTGATTGTGATAATTTTTCAGGTCAACTTGACTGACCATGACACTGTCAACTTGACAATTATTACTTATTTCTGAGTGTGTCTATGAGAGTGTTTCTGAATGAGATTAGCATTTGAATCAGTGGACTCAGTAATGCAGGTGGACATCATTCAATCCCTTGAGGGTCTTAAAAGAACAAAAGGTAGAGGAAGGAAGCATTAGTCCCTTTTTTCTTGTTAGTACATCTCATCTTCCCCGGTCCCTGGACTGGGATTTAAACCATTAGCTCCCCTGGTTCTTGATCCCTCAGACTCGAGTGAATTACATCATTGGCTTTCCTGGGTCTCCAGTTTGCAGACAGCAATTAAGGTAGTAGAATTTTGTAACTTTCGTAACTGCATGAGCCATTTCCTCATTTTTTTTTTTTGTACACATATTAAATATCTCCTACTGGTTCCATTTTTCTAAAGAACCTGACTAATACAACAACATTTTGACTATACACCCTCAAGCTGAAGCTACAAAAGGAACTACAAACAAATATTGAACTCTATTTACTTGAGGTTTTAAATTCTATTTGTTTATTCATTTATTTTTGGCTATGCTGGGAGTTTGTTGCTGTGTGCAGGCTTCCTCTAGTCATGGTGAGAGGGGGCGACTCTCTAGCATGTGGCCTTCTCATTGCAGTGGCTTCCATCACTGCAGAGCACAGGCTCCAGGATGTGTGGGCTTCATAGTTGTGCCACATGAACTCAGTAATTGCAGCTGAAGGGCTCTAGAGCATGGGCCCAATAGTTGTGGCACATGGGTTTAGTTGCCCTGTAGCATGTGGAATTTTCCTGGACCAGGAATTTAAGCTGTGTTCCCTGCATTAGCAGGTGGATTCTTAACCACGGGACCACCAGGGAAATCCCTATTTAAATATTCCCCAATTAAATAAATCAAGACTCTCTGAAGAAATGGCAGATTCCACAGCAGGAGAAGAAAATATAGTAAGATGAAACTGGAACATCTTATTGTGCAACCAAGTTTAAATTGCTCAAAAATCGATGAGATGTTAAAGTAACCAAGAAGCCAGGTCTAAAAGGTTCTCACTAGCCAAATCTTAGAAAAACTGAGAATTAAAAATAACATTTACAGAAAGAACTGATTCAAGGCCTGGAGAAGGAAAATATAACATCAGCCTGGAGCATTTTGTGATGCTAGGAAGTAGGAAATTCTGGGCTGGGGAGGAACATATGAAAAAGACTCAGAAGCCAACCTGAGAGAACCACAAACGGCTAAGACTGGAACAATTTGAGCAAAACATAATAATAATATAGTTCTGGATTATAACCCAAAGTATCAAATAAATATGAATGAGTCAATACCAACATAAACAAATGATTTAATAAATAAATGAATGAGAACAAATTGAATGGGACAAATATTCCTTACATAAGAAACAATATCTCAACCAATATATGTGGATATTCCCTCATTCAAGAAGTAGAGCTTAATTTAAATCCACTTGAGAGTGGTCTTCTTTCCAAAGAAGACTGTTTAGCTTCCAAAGACTAGAGAAGGGAAAGGGAAAAATAGAAATCTGACAAATACTACCTTAAGCAAGTGATCAAAGTTAATGTCATCAGTGATGAGTCAGGTTAATATCAAGTACTACCTAAATACAGTGCAATGAGAAAAGCATCTTACCTCTGTGGTATCCTTCCCCTAAACCCATAAATGCAGTCTAATAATGAGAAAATATAACACAAACCCAAAGTGAAGGACTATCTACAAAACACCTGACAAGTAATTTGTAAAATTATCAAGGTGATCAAAATAAGGAAAGACTGAGAATCCACTACATATCAGAAGAAGCAAAGGAACTATATTGTCTAAATGAACTGTGGCACCCTGGATTAGATTCTAGAAAAATTTGTCTTTAATTAATAGCAATATTTCAAAGTTAGTGCCTTATTAGTGTAAGATGCTAACATCAGGGGAAACTGAGTAAGAAGTATATAGGAACGCACGCTATACTATCTCCACAATTTTTCTATATACCTAAATTATTCTAAAATTAAAAGTTTATTTTAACAAAGACTGATAATAACAAAGATTTATAGTCCACTTAAGAAAACAAGAATGCAAGAGTACATACTGATTAGTCAACATAAATGAACACATGAGTGAATGAATAAATAAGAAAGAAGGAAAAGCTCATTCTAACTGCAGAATATCAACTGATAAAAAAAAAAAGAATGATAGCTAGAAAATTTCATTTTACAACGATCAAGGAAATAATTCAAGCAAAAATCAGAAAAAGATGTTATAACTATTGGGTAATATTTCAAGAAGCAAAGGACACTCACACAGTGTCAAAATCTTCCCACATATTACTAATTTCCAAGGGAAAATGGTTAATATCACCAGTAATAGGACAACTGTCATCACCTAACCTCTAATATAATGCACTAAGAAGGACATAACATCACTTATATAATTTTCCTATTAAAAATTTCCAGCCTGGACTTACTCATAAAGAAACAGGCAGACCCAGCTGACAGATATTCTGGAAAACAACTGGCAGATATTTTCCAAAAGCATCTATGGCATGAAAGAAAAAGAAAGATCAAAGAACTACTACAAGTTAAAGGAGACTACAGAAGCACAACAAAGGGCAATGCATAATCATAAATTAAATTTGGGTTGGAAAGGAAAAATATTATATTACTAATGTTAATAAACCATTCAGTCTACATCCATTTGTAACTTAATTAGTTATGCCATATATGATGTAGAAAACAGAAAATTATGCTCAAGAATTCTAGGAATTCTATCAAATTACCAATAGTATTTTCATAGAACTAGAATGAAAAAACTCAGCATTTGCATGGAGACACAAAAAACCCTGAATAGCTAATGCAACCTTGAGAAAGAAAAACAGAGAAGGAGGAATCAGACTCCCTGACTTAAGATTATACTGCAAAGCTACAGTCATCAAAACAGTATGGTACTGGCACAAAAATAGAAATATAGACCAATGGAACAAGATAGAAATCCCAGAAATAAACCCGTGCACCTATGGGTACCTTATTTTTGACAAAGGAGGCAAGAAAACACAATGGGGCAAAGACAGCCTCTTCAATAAATGGTGCTGGGAAAACTGGACAGCTACATGTAAAAGAAGGAAATTAAAACATTTCCTAACACCACACACAAAGATAAACTCAAAATGTGTTAAAGACCTAAATGTAAGACCAGAAACTTTAAAACTCTTAGAGGGAAACATAGGCAGAATGATATAAATGACATAATCAAAGCAATGACATAAATGACATAAATCAAAGCAAGATCCTCTATGACCCATCTCCTAGAGTAACAGGAAAAAAAAAAAAAGTAAAAAGTGGAACCTGATACACTTAAAATCTTTTGCATAGCAAAGGAAACTATAAGCAAGATGAAAAGACAACCCTCAGAATGGGAGAAAATAATAACAAATGAAACAACTGATAAAGGATTAATTTCCAAAATATTCAAGCAGCTCATACAACTCAATGCCAGAAAAACAAACAACCCAACCAAGAAGTGGGAAAAAGACCTAAACAGACATTTCTCGAAAGAAGACATACAGATGGCTAACAAACATGAAAAGATGCTCAACATAGCTCATTATTGGAGAAATGCAAATCAAAACCAGAATGAGATATCACCTCACACCAGTCAGAATGACCATCATCAAAAAATCCACAAACAATAAATGCTGGAGAGGGTGTGGAGAAAAGGGAACATTCTTGCACTGTTGGTGGGAATGTAAATCAATATAGTCACT
Organism: Redunca redunca; assembly: GCA_006410935.1. Lineage (NCBI taxonomy): Eukaryota > Metazoa > Chordata > Mammalia > Artiodactyla > Bovidae > Redunca > Redunca redunca. The sequence continues at coordinate 270,630 of SJYQ01004690.1, forward strand.
ATGGAAGACAGTATGGAGGTTCCTTAAAAAACTAGGAATAAAACCACCATATGACCCAGCAATCCCACTCCTAGGCATACACCCTGGGAAAACCAAAATTGAAAAAGAAATATGTATCCCATTGTTCATTACAGCACTATTTATCATAGCTAGAACATGGAAGCAACCTAGATGTCCATCGACAGATGAATGGATAAAGAAGTTGTGGTACATATATACAATGGAATATTACTCAGCCATAAAAAGGAATGTATTTGACTCAGTTCTGACGAGGTGGATGAACCTAGAACCTATTATACAGAGTGAAGTGGGTTAGAAAGAGAAAGATAAATATTGTATTCTAACGCACATATACGTAATCTAGAAAAATGGTACTGAAGAATTTATTTACAGGGCAGCAATGGAGAAACAGACATAGAGAATAGATTAATGGACATGGGGAGAGGGGAGGAGAGGGTGAGATGTATGGAAAGAGTAACATGGAAACTTACAGTACCATATGTAAAATAGATAGCCAAAAGGAATTTGTTGTACAGCTCAGGAAACTCAAACAGGGGCTCTGTATCAACCTAAAAGGGTGAGATGGGGAGGCAGATTGGAGGGAGGTCCAAAAGGGAGGGGATATATATATATATATATACATATGGCTGATTCATGTCGAGGTTTGACAGAAAACAATAAAATTCTGTAAAGCAATTATCCTTCAATAAAAAAATAAAAAGAAAAAAATAGTGGCTAACTTATGATATAAACTGGAATAATAGTGGCTTACTCATGATATAAATTTCTCCCTTCTTAACATTTTTCTCTATTTACTACATGAATGAATATTATTTTTATAACAATAAAAACATTATTATTTAAAAAAAAAAAAACTACAGTGAGATATCACCTCACACCAGCCAGAATGACTATCATCAAAAAATCCACAAACAATAAATACTGGAGAGGGTGTAGAGAGAAGCGAACCCTCCTGCACTGTTGGTGGGAATGTAGATTGGTATGGTCACTATGGACAACAGTATGGAGATTCCTTAAAAAACTAAAAATAGAGCTATCAAATCATATGACCCTCCAATTCCACTCCTGAGCATACATCCAGAAAAAAAAAATCTAAAAGGCTACATGCACCCAATGCTCAGTGTAGCACTGTTTACAATAGCCAAGACATGGAAGTAACCTAAACGTCCTTCAACAGAAAAATGAATAAAGAAGATGTGATACATATATACTATGGAATATTACTCAGTCATTAAAAAGAATGAAATAATGCCATTTGCAGCAATATGGATGGATCTAGAGATTTTCATACTGAGTGAAGTAAGTCAGAGAAGGAGAAATATCATATGACATCCCTTATATGTGGAATCCTAAAAGAAATTATATAAATCAACTTACTTACAAAGCAGAAAGAGACTCACAGACCTAGAGAACGTACTTATGGTTGCCAGGGTAGGTGGGGGAGAGTAGCGGGAGGGGACAGTTAAAGAGTTTTGGATGGACATGTACACACTGTTATATTTAAAATGAATAACCAAGTACCCACTGTATAGGAACTCTGCTCAATGTTACGTGGCTGCCTGAATGGGAGGGGAGTTTGTGGGACAATGGACATGTGTGTGTGTGTGTGTGTGTGTGTGTGTGTGTGTGTGTGTGTGTGTCTGTATGGCTGAGTCCCTTCACTGTTCACCTGAAACTATTGAACTATCGCAATACTGTTTGATAATTTGGCTATATCTCAATACAAAATTAAAAGTTTCAAAAATAATCCTAAGAATTAATACTAAAGAATACTCCAAAGAATTAACAATGTGAAGATACTCATTGTAACATAACTTATAACAGATAAAATTTTGAAAATAACTTAAATGCCTGTATTTAGAGTTCTTTAGGTTGCAACTGACCAAGAACTCAACTTATAAGGATTTAAACAAAAAGAAAATGCATTGGCTCTTGTAACTAAAACAGAGAGAGAGAGAGAAGCAGGCTTTAAGGCTGTCTTCAGGTTCCAACAATGTCACCAGAATGAATCTTTTGAATCTGCTTATTCTGAGAGTCAGCTTCACTTTCTAACTGGTCCACTTAATGGTCATCATTTGAACACCACCAAATCCAGAGCATGAAAATCTGTTTTCCTAGAAGTCCTAACAAATGTGTTCTTGCATTATGTTAGTTCTAACTTGGTTACACATCCACCCTGATCCTGATTATATGGCTTTGCTAGAGCAATCTCATGTAAGCCATATAGCTAACAATTGGGTAGTAGGAGTTTACAATAGAAATGTGGGGTACAACTGTCACTAACGGGGAGAATTGATACTATGCAACTGACTGGGATTTGCCATGACTTCTAGTGATAAGCCATTGCTTAAATATATTATGATACATACATTAAAACTATGTTGAAGAAAAGTATTTTTACATGGAAAAAATGCCACAATATATTGAGAGAGAACAAGTACTAACTAAAAGAATGGAAACCAATTACAACAAAATATTAATAGTGGTTATTTCTGAGTAGAGGGAGTTCATAAATCCTCTCAACTCATAAGCAAAAGTGTGTAAGAGCCATTTAGTATAAATAGGTTTCATAGTATTCATCTAGCTCTCAAAGAGTTATATAGTTCACACACAAAAAAGATAAGATTAAATGATTAGGGCATCCTCGCAGTTCTGAAGATGAGAAAAACTGGGGTTCAGAGAGGCTAAATAATCTCTTATTGGTCACAACAGGAACAGGATACAAGCTTCAGATCCCTGAACAGATGCTCTTCCCATTTTGCCATGATGCCTTAATTTAGCTGGTCAGGTGACATGGGCCAGGTTGCAACTTCTAGCAAATTAAAATTCTACTAAAAGTTGTGAACTAGATAAGTGAAAGTGTTAGTCAATCAGTCATGTCCAACTCTTTGTGACCCCGTGGACTGTAGCCCACCAGGCTCCTCTGTCCAATGGGATTCTCCAGGAATACTGGAGTGGGTTGCCATTCCCTTCTCCAGGGGATCTTCCTCACCCAAGAATCAAACCCGGCAGATTACAGGCAGATTCTTTGCCTTCTGAGCCACCAGGGATCTAGATAAACCATCCTATTTTTAAATGTATTGCAAAAGTTAGGAAGTTTATATGTAAAAGAAAGAAACTATAGAAAGAAAGCTTTCTCAAATTTGGAACCAAAGATCTCTTAGAAATATGACATGGACTTCTTTATAAGGATCAACAAGTCCCTTATGGCAATATTTTTATTTTCATTTTCATTTTATTATAACATAAAATTAATATTCTAGTTCATCCTGATGATTCCTAGCAGGATATGAGCTCTGCAAGGACAGAGCCTTTTTCATTTTTATTCATTGTAGTATTCCCAGTGCACAGAACAGGGTCTGGCACATAAAAGTATCTGGTATATGAATTACTAATGAATAAATAATTAATTTCTGCCACATAACTTCTGTGCTAATGCTTGTGTTACATTTACACTGGCACTAAGTTGTACAGCTTTAATTATTAAAAGCTAAAAAGAAATGGGAAAGGTAGGTTAAGTAAGTAAATGATATGCTTGCGCTTCAGTTGAGTTCAGTTCAGTCACTCGGTAGTGTCTGACCTCTTGTGACCCATGGACTACAGCATGCCAGGCTTCCCTGTCCATCACCAACTCCCACAGCCTACTCAAACTCATGTCCATCGCGTCAGTGATGTTTTCCAACCATCTTATCCTCTTGTCTCCTTCCCCTCCTGCCTTCAATCTTTCCCAGCATCCAGGTCTTTTCCAGTGAGTCAGCTCTTCGCATCAAGTGGCCAAAGTATGGAGTTTCAGCTTCAGCATCAGTCCTTCCAGTGAATATTCAAGACTGATTTCCTTTAGGATTGACTGGTTGGATCCTCGCAGTCCAAGAGACTCTCAAGAGTCTTCTCCAACACCATAATTCAAAAGCATCAATTCTTCAGTGCTCAGCTTTCTTTATAGTCCAACTCTCACATCCGCACATGACTACTGGAAAAACCATAGCTTCGATTAGATGGACCTGCGTTGGTAAAGAAACGTCTCTGCTTTTTAAAATGCTCTCTAGATTGGTCATAGCTTTTCTTCCAAGGAGCAAGCGTCTTTTAATTTCATGGCTGCAATCACCATCTGCAGTGATTTTAGAGCCCCCAAAAATAAAATCTCTCACTTTCCATTGTTTCCCCATCTATTTCCCATGAAATGATGGGACCAGATGCCATGATCTTAATTTTCTGAATGTTGAGCTTTAAGCCAACTTTTCCACTCTCCTCCTTCACTTTTATCAAGAGGCTCTTTAGCTCTTCCTTGCTTTCTGCCATGAGGGTGGTATCATCTGTGTATCTGAGGCTATTGATATTTCTCCTGACAATCTTGATTCCAGCTTGTGCTTCATCCAGCCTAGCGTTTCTCGTGATGTACTCTGCATATAAGCTAAATAGGCAGGGTGACAATATACAGCCTTGATGTACTCTTTTCCCATTTGGAACCAGTCTGTTGCTCCATGTTCAGTTCTAACTGTTGCTTGCACTTAGTCAAGGCCAAATAATATCCCCATTTACTATGCAAATAAATAAAGGAAACTGGCTAAACAGTTGAGTCATGACATGGAATTATTAGTTAGGTGAGCCAAATTCAAAGAAACCCATTCTATAACAAACAAAATCAAATGTAACATTCAATAGATGATTTGGTTTCAGCAAAACAACATCTTCCAGCTTATTGAGTTCAGTTTCCAGGTTTTTTATATATATTGATTTCCTTCAATTTTGTAGAAACTTAAGCATGAGATATATGCCTGATTTCATATTCTTAAATATTCACATAATTCCCAATAAACAATTTGTTAACATCAGGAGTCTAAAATATCTTTTCCTCTAAAAATTATCTTTGTATTATTCAAGTTTTAAAGCCAATAAAATAGAACAAATCAAGAATTAGGAATTCAAATCAGTTTTGTAAGACCTACTGTATAACCCTGAGTTTCAAATACCACTGTGGTTCCTTTTTAATTCATAAAAGTGGGATTAACTTGAAAAGTATTCAGCAGAATAATTATATTAATCAAAAAGTTAAGAATCTGAAATAACCTGGAAAAATATCGAATCCAACCCCTCCTGAGGCATTAGGATGACTTGCCCAAGGTCACATAATAAGCTGTGGTAACAGTGGGCTGAGAACCTAGATCTAATCATTGCATCTACTGAAAAAATGCCAAGCATTGTAAAAATACCTCTTAATGATAATGATGCTTTAACTCAACAGCCTATTGTTCTTAAATTGATTCCTGGGCACTGTTCTCGTTACATTCCTTAAGTACAGTGAAAAGCAGCATACTGTTCTGGATTTATACAATCAGATTTGAGGGCTGACATTATTGTAATTACTTGGTCCTTGAGTCAACTGGCAGTGCATCAACCATTAAAATGAATAGCATGTAAGGAAGCAGGAAGATCTTGGCAGTGTATAAATGCACTTAGTAAGAAAAGTCAAATTTGAACCTATCAGCCTTGGCAGTTTTCCTTTAAGAGAACACAGAAAAGCCTCAGTGACCATGGAAATTAAAATCTTATTCTAAATGAATGAGAGATGCTGCAAAAATGAGGAGCTGAGAATAATAAGCAGTTGAAGCCTCTATATACCAATCAGGGTTTTTAAGATACATTTGGGATTCCATATAATAGATGAAGTACTGGAGTGAATAATAAGACCAAACTATAAGAATAATTCTCTTTTCCTCATCTTAGACCAATCAATGTGATAGTGAACAATATTTAAATGTAAATCTCAAAACTAATTATGATTTCCAAATAGCAGATGGTAATTCACTTAGAAATACAATTTAAAAAAAAAAAAGATTCATTTAGCTTGCTTAAAATGTTTTAGCAAACAGCTTGAAAAAGAAAGTTCATACCAGTCATGGGATTCAAAGTACACTGGAATCTGTGGACTCCTCATGAAAATTCTAATCAGTTAAATTTGCTTAAGGTCCCAAATGAACCAGAATCTTCTGGTTTCTTGCTGAGTTACTCTGAAGACTTACAGACTACCCATGTCAACCCATTTCCACAGTAGTTCCTCTCCAAGAACAGTTCAGCCAATAAACAATAACCTGGATTCTTTTGCCAAGCATCTGAAGCCTGTCTTTATAGGTACCATATACTGTATCATATATCCTAGATGTGTTCTTCTGTCCATGAGATTCTCCAGGTAAGAATACTGGAATGGGTTGTCATGCCTTCCTCCAGGAGATCTTCCTGACCCAAGGATCAAACCCACGTCTCTTACATCTCCTGCATTGGCACTAGGGCCACCTGGGACTGTGGCCTGCCAGGCTCCTCTGTCCATGAAATTTTCCAGGCAAGAACACTGGAGTGGGTTGCCATTCCCTTCTCCAGGGGATCTTCCCCACCCAGGGATCAAATCCAGCTCTCCGGTAATACAGGTAGATTCTCTACTGTCTAAGCCACCAGGGAAGCCCCCTAGGTAATATGTATATATCCCTAAAATTGAAAACAATTATTCAAACAAATACTTGTATATGAATGTCTCTAGCAGCTCTATTCATAGTACCTAAAATCAGAAACAACTCTAATAGCTACCAGCTGATGAAAGGACAAATAAAATGTGGCTTATTGATATAGTAGAATATTATTCAGACATAAAAACAGAATGAAATACTCATACAAGCTCAAGATGAATTAATTTTAAAAACATAATGTTAAGTGAAAGAAGCCAAACATAAAAGGCCACAATTGTATTATTCATATATTTATATGAAATGGAGAAAGAATACAGGTTAGTGATTTCCAGGGATGAGGGCAGGGAGGGATGGAAAGTGAGTGATCAACTAGTGCTGGTTTTCTTTTGGGATAATGACTATGTTCTGGAACAAGACAGTGTTGATAGGGACTTTTCTGAGATAGGGACTTCCCTGAGATAGGGACTTCCCTGACGGTCCAGTGGTTGACACTTCAGGATCCCATTGCAGGGGGTGCAGGTTCTATCCCTGGTTGGGGAACTAAGATTGCACATGCCACAGAGCAACCAAGTCTGTACACTGCAACTACTGAGCCCACGTACCACAACTAAAGAGCCCGCACAATGCAACAACGATCCAATGCAGCCAAATAAAAATAATAATAATAAATTAGTTAATAAAAAAAAAAGACTTTGTGGAAGACCCAAAGATAGGAAGTTCAATACAGAATGTGGCTTATTCTGAAATAAGAGGTCTTAAGGTACCATATGATTTTGAATCAATGCCTGGCTCCTGCAAGAACCACTTGTGAAACAAAAACCATTCCACTCACATCAGTGAAATCTCCATGTAATCTTATACCTCTGACTCTGTTCAATACTCCTTTAGTCCTAATAAAAGGAGAAAAGGAAAATAAACAAAAATCATCCTTTCTCCAGTTCAAGTGGAAAAAATCTATTTCCTTCATGAAAACCCCATCTTACTGCACCAGATTATTTCCATACATTGCAGGCAGATTCTTTACTGTCTGAGGCACCAGGAAACCTATCATTTCCATAGGTTACCTACTTTTTAAACTAGAATCCATGTCTCCTAACTACAATCCCAATATTCTTTCCACTGCTGTGTTGAGTGTGTATCATGCAAACACTAGCTCAGAGAACTGGGATTTTTTTCAATACACACAAACACACAGATTGGCCTTGGCAACCAATTAGGAAGCTACCATGATAATCCAGCCAAATGTTGATGAGAGCCTAAACTAAGGCATTAATTCAAACCTACGGATAGCAAAATGTAATGACCAATCAAATGTGAAAACTGAGGGGAAAGATAACAAGACAGAGAAGACAAGGAGCTGATAGCACTGAGGCTCTGTTTAGACCAGAGAGACTAGTTATCAAAAGATTATCACCATAAAGTCAAAATAAGGATGAGGTAAAATTACCATGTGTTCAGATGAGAATGCAAAGTTCAAAACTCATGGTAGGTAAGCAGGAATAGACACAGTTCTTATTAAACCACCTAGTCATAGATGTGTCCTTCTGGCAGAGTGGACAGTAGAAAATCTTAGATAAAAGACTAACCTAGGTAAACCAGGAGACTATGGAATTAAGCAGGGGTGGAAGCCAGAGTAGCGCCTAAAGAACAGTGTCTTCCAGTGACAGATATATGACTAAATGACATACTAAGGAAATGAACTCAACCTAAAGGGCTACCTGAAACAAAGCCCAATGCTAGACAATGGAGCCTATGGAAACTTAGCAAGGAAGTCAAAGTCCCAGGGGAGCTATCCTGACCAAACACTGGCCAATGACCAGGTGATGTTTTAATTCTACGGGCCTGTAGCTAGTAGAGATGTTCTAAAGTGAGCAGACATGGGGGAAAGAAAGAACAAAGAGATTTAAATTTCAGTGCCTCAGAAGTTCTTAACCCTGTTTGTACCATAGACTCTTTTGCCTGTCTGTTGAATCATATGGACTCCTCAAAATAAAGTTTTTAAATATGTAAAATAAAATACATAGAATTACAAATGAAACAAATTACATTGAAATAAAGCCACTGCAAATTTTTTAAATTTGTAGTATGTAATAATAAGTATGCTTTATTAACCCATTAAACAAGAAGAGTCATTTCAAAATATTCTACTTTTAAGTATGTGGTGGTGGTTTAGCCACTCCGTCGTGTCCAACTCTTGCAACCCCATGGACTGCAGCCTGCCAGGCTCCTCTGTCTGTGGGATTTCCCAGGCAAGAATACTGGAGTAGATTGCCATTTCATTCTTCAAGGGATTTTCCCAACCCAGGAATTGAATCTGGGTCTCCTGCATTGCAGGTGGATTCTTTACTGACTCAGATATGAGGGAAGCCCCAACTTTAGGTATGGTAAGTGTAAATGATATTTTAAGATTTATTATAAATTGAGTGTGCTATAAAAAATATCTGATTTCTGCTGACAAAGTTATAGGTACTACTAATATTATGATGTGGTGTTTCACTGCCTACATTCACAGTTGAAGGAAATGATAAGTTTCAATAAGAAGTTAGTGAAGATTAAAATGTAAGTTTTCTTCCATTCAAGTTCACAGGCCCTTTGCCTGCTGAGAACTCCTGATTAAGGATACTCGTATGGTTAAAGACAGATCACAGTCTGCTTGATGGAACATAGATCTAATGCAGGAGCCAGGGAATGCAGAAGGTAAGAAAAGTGTTCTGGAACATCAGCAAAGTATAGGCCCAACCCTACCTGTTGTGGGGCCTGGGGCAAAAGTGCAAATGGAAGCTCCCAGCTGTGCATGACACACCCACCCACTTCCACCTTCTCTTCCACCATTGCCCATTTTTCTGCTTCTCTAGAGTCCTCAGTTTGAGTGTTCCCAGCGTGTGATCTAGAAAGGGAAACACACCAAGCAAGCATATCTCCTGGGTCCCACAAACTCATCACCAATCAGGAGAGGCACAGCCAGAGAAGGGCCAGATTAGAGCACTCCAAAGCACTGGACTTAAGGCAGAATCCTGGATGCCAGGGTGGAAGGGCATTCCTGAGCAGATGTGTCTTATCTTTAAAGAAAGCAGGTATGCAATGCATGGGCATCATTAAACACTTAAAGGGTCGAGGAGCTGCAAACTTCTGAAATTTTGTCTTTGCTCTTATTCTCATATTCTCCAGGAACCTAAATGGAATTGTTTTCCCATTTCCTCATTTTTCATTATATTCTTCACCTTTCACTGAAAATACTGACTTGCCACTTTTATTTGTGTCAAATTCTCTATTTCAACTCTGCATATCTCTATACCCTCCCCTTCAGTAACTACACCTAGCTCTGAAAATCTTAAAACAGCATTAGAAACATTTAAAAGTCTTATCTAATACATGGCCATTTCTTAAATACTTTTATCTCCACATAGAGAGTATATATCTTCACCATTCATGTATTTAGACAGGCCTGGATTCTCTGTCCCCTTCCTACTTTTGTCCCACCTCATCTTCACCAGGAAGGTGGGACAGGGTTTACTTCCCTTTCTCTCTTTCATCCTGCCCCATGCTCACACCAGGGGGAAAAGGAGATAATTCACCACAAAAATACATTAACTGTGCAGGAGAGGTTTGTGCACCTGATAGGTCTTCACTGTGGAGAGTGTGAAGATCTAGAGCAAGCTAGGAGCCTACTAGGAGGATTGTGTAGAATGACAGAGAACAGAAGGGAAGCAGAATTCCTGTTCTACAGGAAGTGAACTCCCACTTTCTGAAAGGGGACCTGAGGAGAGAAAGAAAATGAAGTCTACAGAAATCGCCAAGTTCATCCTGATTCATTTGGTGAATGCATTCTGGTATTGAAACTAAGCCCATATCTAACTACTGCAATTACTTTACTGTAAACCACATTCCAGCATGCAAAGGGTAACTGAAAGAAAATTGGTATAGGTATACATACTAAGATTAGAAAATAAAACTTTAAAGCAAGAATTATTACTGGAAATAAAATATATTTCATAAGTATAAAAGATCAACTTAACAGGAAGATATAATAATTCTGAATTTCTTTGCATACTAACATAGCCTCTAAACACATAAGGTAAAAATAAAAATTAAAAAATTAAAAGCTGAAATGGAGAAATTCACAGTTAACAGTAGAATATTTTTTCTACCTCTTTCAGAATGTGATAGAACAGACAGACAAATAATCAATAAGATATATGATTTGAACATTAATCTTGTTCAAATTAATGATATATATTGAGCAATGGCAGAGTAGATACACATGAAATACTTATTAAAAGTGACCATATCCTGAGCCATAAAGCAAGTCTCATGAAATTTCAAACAGATGAATAATATAGAATACTTTCTGACCCACTGCAATTAAGCAAGAAGTCAATGTTTTAAAGTAACTTAAGACCCCGTAAGTTTGAAAATGAATAAATTCACTTTTGTACAACCAATGGATCAAAGACAAAATCTCAATAGAAATTAGGAAAATTTGGAACTGAATGACAATAAAAATACTACATATCAAAATTTGTGGGATATAGCTAAAGCATTGCTTAGAGGGGAATTTATAGTCTTAAATGCATGCATTAAGAGGAAAAGATGCATGCATTACAAAAGAGGAAAGGCTGAAAAGTAATAATTTAAGCAAACAAATTTGTTTTCTCTTCACAGAGAAAAATAAACTCAAATAAAAGAAAGGAAATAGCAAAAATATGAGCAGAAATTGGTAAAATAAAAACCAAAAATAAAATTCAGTTCAGTTCAGTCACTCAGTCGTGTCTGACTCTTTGCGACCCCATGAATTGCAGCACACCAGGCCTCCCTGTCCATCACCAACTCCTGGAGTTCACTCAAACTCACATCCATCGAGTCAGTGATGCCATCCAGCCATCTCATCCTCTGTTGTCCCCTTTTCCTCCTGCCCCCAATCCCTCCCAGCATCAGAATCTTTTCCAATAAGTCAACTCTTCGCATGAGGTGGCCAAAGTACTGGAGTTTCAGCTTTAGCATCAGTCCTTCCAAAGAACACCCAGGACTGATCTCCTTTAGAATGGACTGGTTGGATCTCCTTGCAGTCCAAGGGACTCTCAAGAGTCTTTTCCAACACCACAGTTCAAAAGCTTCAATTCTTCGGCGCTCAGCTTTCTTCACAGTCCAACTCTCACATCCATACATAGTTCACCTGAAATTATATCACCTCTATTAGTTTTGTTCATAGTAATGCTTCCTAAGGCCCATTTGACTTCTCATTTCAGGATGTCTGGCTCTAGGTGACCAACATAGGATCAAACCATAGATAAAATATTAGCAAACCAAATCCAACAATATATAAAAAGCATAAGTATACAGGACCTAGTTGAGGAATGCAAAGTATCTTAACATTAAGAAATCAGTGTAATTCTCCACATGAACACTGACAGAAAAGAAGAGGAAAAATAGGGAGAAACACACCTCTTTAATCTTCAATGAGAAAGAAGAGTTGTTAGATTTTGCCTTAATCTACAATGTTTTCCCTGAACAAACTGAATAAAAGGAGCCATAATGCCTTCACCACTTCCCCCGGCACCTCTGTCCAATAGGAGACCACTGTGTTTGTGGATGCTTGCAGGTATGCCCGCTACTGTCTACCTATAATTACCAAGAGAGCCACAGTAACTTTCTTGGGATCTCAGAACTGATTTGATGGTTGAAGAATCTTTTCTTTAGGTAGGGGGCAGGAGAAAGACAGATAATATCTAGGTAACATCTAGTACTGAGTTTTATTACAAAGAGGGGGCATGTGAAAATTTTCACTGGCTTCCAACTTTTGATGATGTAAAGTTTCCAGCTCATTGAAATCAAATAAAGTCAGTGTGTGATCTAGTCCACATATGGGTAGCAGACAGACCCAGTTTTTAGCAGTCCTTAAACTATTATATGGAGAAGGCAGTGGCACCCCACTCCAGTACTCTTGCCTGGAAAATCCCATGGACGGAGGAGCCTGGTAGGCTGCAGTCCATGCTAACGGTTGGACACAACTGAGTGACTTCACTTTCACTTTTCACTTTCATGCATTGGAGAAGGAAATGGCAACCCACTCCAGTGTTCTTGCCTGGAGAATCCCAGGGACGGGGGAGCCTGGTGGGCTGCCATCTATGGGGTTGCACAGAGTCGGACATGACTGAAGTGACTTAGCAGTAGTAGCAGCAAACTATTATATAGTGCAAAAGTTCTCAACCCAAAGCATTTTCCCTGCCACCAGGGGACTTTGACAAACTACACAAGCTTTAACCCCACCCTTGGAGTTTTATTGGTATAGGGAGCCACTATTCTGATGGAGAGATATCACATTCTTCAGGTGTATTGTTCATGGAGATATAGTGGGGGAAACGGGTTAGAATCATTGGAAGAATAATGTAACAATAAAAATATAAATGCATGAAGCATAAATATATAAATACACTAATTTCCCTTTCCTCTGATATTTTTAGACTTTATAACACAAATCAAAGTACATGTATTTGTTTTCTATTGTTATATTAATATAATAAGTTACCACAAATGTATTGGATTATTACAACATGTATTATCTCACTAGGTCAGAATTCTAGGTATATTGTATCTAAATTCCCAGGGTCTTGCAAGACTGAAATCAAGGTGTCAGGCAGGGCTGCAATCTTATCTGAGGGTTCGAGGTCTCTTCCAATCTCACTAAAGTTGGGAGAATTCAGTTCTTTTGTTCTTTGCATAGAATCAAAGCTATCAGCTCTCTGCTGTCAGCTCATAGAGGCCACCTTTAGGTTCTAGCCATAAGGCCTTCTAAATTATGACAGCTCACTTCCTCAAAGCAAGCAGTAGACTCTCATTCCAGTCTGCTACGATGGCGTCTTACATAAAGTAGTGTAACAACAGATGTGAACTGTCACATCACCTTTGCCGCTTTGATATAATCAACTGAGAGGGCCATATTCCCACCATATTCACAGGTCCAGCCCATACTCGAGGGGACAAAATCATAGAGGGGGTGTACACTAGTGGTTGGGAATCTTGGCAGCTATCTAAGCATCTGACCTACCACAGTGTACACTGCAGAAAAGGAGAGAATATGAAAGAATGGGAAAACCTTGAATGGGCAGAGAGTAACTGGACAAGAGGATCAAACTGATTGAGGAGTGGTAGAAAGAGGAGAAAGAGCTGGGCAAACAGTACTGGGGGAGAATTGGAGAATAAAGAGTTTTGTCTGGTAATGGACTTGATGTGAGGCAGACAGAAAGATACAATAAAGAAAGAAGGCTTTAAGGAATTTCTTCTGACTATTAAAAACTTACTCTGCTTGTTGATATTTTCTTTAGAGACTGCCATAAAATATTTTAATTTCTTTCAGTTAGTTGTATGTGTAAGTTGTTTTTCTTACTTGTTTTTAATTTTTTGCTTTGCTGTCATTCAGTTCAAAGCAAATTCATGCTCAGAATGAAACTCAACATGATCCAACAGTATTTTGATTATATTGTAAAGATGAGGCTTAAGATACAAACAAAACTTAAGTCAAATCTACACACCTTTATTTACGAAGTCAGTTATTTTTTTAAACCATGACCAATTATTGGCAGCTTCCTTGGTGGCTCAGATGGTAAAGAATCTGCCTGCCATGCAGGAGACCCAGGTTTGATCCCTGGATCAGGAAGATCCCCTGGAGAAGGGCATGGCAACCCACTCCAGTATTCTTGCCTAGAGAATTCCACGGATACAGGAATCTGGAGGGCTACAATCCATGGGGTCACAAAGAGTTGGACATGACTGACTCAGCAGCTGTAAGAAAACAATTATTCAGCATTATATGCCTATTCTTTCAGGATTTGAAAGAGCTCAACTGGAATTCCATCACCTCCACTAGCTTTGTTCGTAGTGATGCTTTCTAAGGCCCACTTGACTTCACTTTCCAAGATGTCTGCCTCTAGATTAGTGATCACATCATCATGATTATCTGGGTCATGAAGATCTTTTTTGTACAGTTCTTCCATGTATTCTTGCCACCTCTTCTTAATATCTTCTGCTTCTGTTAGGTCCATACCATTTTTGTCCTTTATCGAGCCCATCTTTGCATGAAATGTTCCCTTGGTATCTCTAATTTTCTTGAAGAGATCTCTAGTCTTTCCCATTCTGTTCTTTTCCTCTATTTCTTTGAACTGATTGCTGAAGAAGGCTTTCTTATCTCTTCTTGCTATTCTTTGGAATTCTGCATTCAGATGCTTATATCTTTCCTTTTCTCCTTTGCTTTTNTATCTGGTTAAGTGACAGCTGTGATCACCAGTTTATCCAGATTAACAACAAAATAAATAACTGCAGTTAGTTGCTTTATTAATTTCCTTAAGTGGTTGTACATATTAAAATGGATACCTATAACTATCTAAGGTAAACAATCCATGTCGGCTTCTGCTATTATAATTTTATTGTTTCTTGCACCCTGGCAAACCAAGTAGCAAAATAATATTATAATTAACTAAATAATCTGAAAAAGCAGGGAAGTAAAATTGAGATATATCAGGAGAAGAGCTCATATTAAGATCATGCTTCTCAGCCTAGACTGCAAAGTGCCACAGGAGCTATCTTATCCACTGATGTTTTCTCAAAGATTTGCATGTAAAAAGTGCTGAGTGATTCAGTTCAGTTCAGTCACTAAGTTATGTCCTACTCTTTGCAACCCCATGGACAGCAGCATGCCAGGCTTCCCTGTCCATCACCAGCTCCTGGAGTTTACTCAGACTCATGTTCATTGAGTCAGTGATGGCATCCAACCATCTCATCCCCTGTCGCCTCCTTCTCCTCCCACCTTCAATCTTTCCCAGCATCAGGGTCTTTTCCAATGAGTCAGTTCTTTGCATCAGGTGGCCAAAGTATTGGAGTTTCAGCTTCAGCTTCAGTCCTTCCAATGAATATTCAGGACTGATTTCCTTTAGGATTGACTGGTTGGATCCTCACAATCCAAGGGACTCTCAAGAGTCTTCTCCAACATCACAGTTCAAAAGTATCAATTCTTCGGTGCTCAGCTTTCTTTATAGTCCAGCTCTCACATCCACACATGACTACTGGAAAAACCATGGCTTTGACTAGATGGACCTTCGTTGGTAAAGAAATGTCTCTGCTTTCTAATGTGCTGTCTAGGTTGGTCATAGCTTTGCTTCCAAGGAGCAAGTGTCTTTTAATTTCATGGCTGCAGAGACCATCTGCACTAATTTTGGAGCCCAAGAAAATAAAGTCTCTCATTGTTTCCATTGTTTCCCATCTATTTGCCATGAAGTGATGGGACTGGATGCCATGATCTTAGTTTTCTGAATGTTGAGTTTTAAGCCAACTTTTTCATTCTTGCTTTTCACTTTCATCAAGAGGCTCTTTAGTTTTTCTTTGCTTTCTGCCATAAGTGTGGTGTCATCTGTGTATCTGAGGTTATTGACATTTCTCCCAGCTACAATATTTAATAAATGAAAACAATATTCTGCCTAATTACCAGTTCCTCTTATGGTGCTCATGGCCATATTAATGGTCCAGGATCTGAGTAGAGGTAGAAGACCCACCTATCGGAAAATTAAGGGCTTGGAAGAGTTGTTGGGAAATAAGTTATGTTCTTGCTGGGAGATAATTTAAATAATTTATGCATTCATTTAATAAATACTATTTGAGTACTTTCTGCATTCAGATACCATAATAGATGTTGCAGGGGATAAAGTACACAAGATATGATTTATACTCTCAAGAATCTTTAGTTCAATAGAGAAGATACTTGTATACCAACAATTTGTATACAAGGCTAGGTATGGTAAGTGGTATATATAACACAAATAAATTGTACAGAACTTTAGAGAGAGCAGAGACCAGTCCAGACCATGGATTGGCTAACTATGGTCCATGAATCAAATTTACTCTGAGGCCTATTTTTAAATGAACAGTGAGCTAAGGATAGTTTTCACATTTCAATAAAACAGGAAAGAATACAGAGGCTGTCTGTGACAAAGCCTAGAATTCTACTGTTACTTTACATAAAAAGTTTGTGGATGCCTATTGCAGACAAATGAACAAAGACTTCACAGAAGGCACATTTAGTCGGGGCTTTCAACTGACAGACAGAGCTGAGATGAGGGAAGGGCACTTGGAATGGAGGGAATTACTTTTACTCAAGTCCAGGGGCAGTGGAGCAGGACAAATCTGGAGAATAATGGTGACATGTCCATTTGGCAGGACTGTGAGTTTTATAAATGAAGAAGTGGAGGAGTCTGGAAGGGTTGTTTGTGATGAGTGGACTTTGGTACTTGACTATTCATTTACTGAGGACATCACAGTAGCCAGAAAGAATTTTATGCAGTTTTTGCAATAGCCTCTCTTCAAGAATTTTAATGATGGAAATGAAGATTATTTTTCATAGTAGAGCACTACCATAATGTAACTTCTATGACAATTAACCAGAGAGGAATCCCATGTTTCACTCCAGCTACCAAAGAACTCATGACAGCAATGGATATTCTCTGAACTATAGCCAAGGTCACACTGAAACTCCCAACCAGTTGCTTAAAGACACCTTACTTTATTATTTCTCATCTCCTCCACCAGCTAGCTCCCTGAAAGTATAATTTAAAATGGGATTTCAGAAAGACCTTCTAGTATAGCTTTGTTTCACATGACACTATGCTATTAATGCATGACACTATATTATTAATAATATTCACCAACAAGTCTCAGACCCACTATTTCACCCTCATTTAGTGGCAATCTCCAGCAATCAAATAATTGCACTTGTCTGTCTGGCCCAAGCACAAGACACACTTACACAGACTGTTCTGTTGGTCAGTTCCATTTGCTGATAGCTCAGCAGGAAGGGTTCACTTTATTCAACACATAAAGTTGCTGCATACAAGTGGAACTCTGGATAGGGAAGAGAGTAAAGAACTGAGAAAGGCAATGGAAAAAGATGTGCAACAATGGAATGAAATAAAGGGTTGGCTGGGACATCTCCATTGGGAAAAGACAATTTCCAACTTTCCCCTGAAATCCTGAGTGCCTCACTTTTCTTCCCTACAGCCTGAGTAGATAGCAGAGTCTTTATCCAGAAACACATGCCATTACTCCAGTCAAACACATGGCAATTCTTCGGTCCTCCCCTCCACTCACATGCTCTGGACTTTATTAATTGGGACAATGGTCCTTGTAATTAGAAAGGAAAGTAGGAAGTCAGACTAAAACAGAAGCAGTGAGGAAAAAATAAAACAAGATAAAGAAAAAGGAAAGAAATCGCAGGAGAAATAGATATAAATTATTTTCTAACAGGCACAAGGGAGGGTGGGATCACCTGACTTGGATGCAGATGAACCCAACAGGAGGAAAGGGTGGCTGGACTTCAGCCTTCTGATTTTCCAGCATCCCCTCCGCTTTCCACTGCCCTAGGCCCTCACATTCCTACCCAGACCTGTCCTCCATCTCACTTGCTCTAAATATCTCCTTTCTTCCATCCATTCTGTACCAGCATTAGAACATTCCTTTTACTACCTAATAGCAAAAGAGACTCTTAAAACACTTCATGAGGGAGTCTGCTGATCACAACTCAGTATGATAATTATACTAAGAATATTGACTTCCAAACGGGAAAACAGGATGAATTCCCAGTGGTAGATTGTCAGGTCATGGTAGGATCACTGGAGATAAACAGGAAGAGGATAAAAAGGGATGGAATAAAGGAGAAGGGAAAGGAACTAAATATTTACTGAGTGCTATTTAGTTTTACATACAGCATTTTATGAGCAGCTGTCTACAAGAAAAAGTGAAAGTGAGTCACTCAGTCGTATCCTACTCTTTGTGACCCTATGGACTATACCATCCATGGAATTCTCCAGGCCAGAATACTGGAGTGGGTAGCCTTTCCCTTCTCCAGGGGATCTTCCCAACCCAGGGATCGAATCCAGGTCTCCCGAGTTGCAGGCGGATTCTTTACCAGCTGAGCCACAAGGGAGGCCCATCTACAAGAGAATCATGGGTTAAATGGCTGCTAGTCAGGAACCTGGACTCCATTGACCCAGATGTGAGTAAACTCCTAAATGGTGGTAAGGAAATACAGGGAAAGACAATTCTATGACCCTCTTATGACCCCAACATTACATACATCTGGAAAGTGGACAATAAGGGTACGCAATTACTGGACACTGTCAGGGCTTTGGAAAAGTTAGTCTACCATTTTGAAGCTCAGTTTCTTCATTTATAAAACAAAGGTGTTGTGGACAAAATGATCTCTATATTTTCTTCTCATTCTTAAATTAGATGATTCAATGAATTTGGTCCAATTTTTTCCCTCTGTAAGATCATTTCTACGGCAGGTAAACATGCTTTTATTTCTTCCATCTGGAAAAAAAAAAAAGGCAGAAAAACCATTCTTAAACTGCTTCTTTCTCTGAATACTGTCATATTTCTCTAATTCCCTTTTCAGCAAAAATCCTTGAAAGAGATGTCTTATGATCCATATCTCCACTCTTTCTCTTTCCATCCTCTCTTGAATCCACTCCAATCAGATTTTTGTTCCCATCATGTTGCAGAAACTCTTCTCATAAGTGTCACCAATGATGTCTAGTGATCCATTCTCTGTTGTTTTTTATTGTGCCTATTAGCAGCATTTTATACAGTTCCTCCACTGAATAATGTCTTCACTAGGCTTCCAGGACACCACACTCACCTGGTTTCTGGTTAACCGTCTTCAGTCTCATTTTCTGGCTTTTCCTCATATCCCCAAATTTCAAATATGAAAGATATCAAAACAGTGCTTATCCCTCTTCTCTTCTCTCCACTCATCCAATGGATGATTTCATCTGTTTCATGGTCTTGAAGATCATCTATGGACTGATGACTCTCAGATCTCTCTCCTGACACAGGACTTGCATATCTAAATGCCTACCTAAAACTTTTTGGATATGTAGTTGATATTTCAAACTTAACACAACAAAATCTCCCACCCCCTACTTGCTATTCCTGAAGTGTCTCCAGTCCCATTAAGTGGCAACTTCAGCCTTCCAACAACCCAAGTCTACTGCTTAGAAATCACTCTTGAATCCTTTCTTTCTCTCACATACTACATCTCATTCATCAGAAAATCCTATCAATTCTTCCTTCAAAATATCTGCGGGAGTCCAGCCACTTCCTTCCACTTCTACTGCTACTATCATCTCCTGCTTGATTGTAGCAATCTCTTATAACAGTCACCATTCATGCTAGAAAGAGGTGGCATCCCCCAATGGAGTAACTAAAGAAATTTTAATTAGGGACTGTTAACGAGGATACAGACAGGATTAAGGGAAATTAGCAAATAATGATCAAGTGCTTAGTGTCCAGCATGGCTCTGGTGGCCAATGGAATCATTATTACCCTTAGACATACCTGAAAGAACAAGGAGTGGGAGTAATTACCTGAAGACACACACAACAGGAACTGTACTCTTCAGTGGACAAACTCAGCCAGCCTTTGGCAACCACCAGAAAGGAAGATGGAGAAATGAAGACCATGAACTCACTCTCCTCCTGTTTTCTGATCTGCTGATCAGACATAACTAAACCCCAAGCTAGAAGACAAGGGAGTCCATTGATGTAGTCCATTAACTTCAGCCTCTTAGCCTCCTGGGCTCCACTGGGAAACAGAGCAGAACGGAAAACAATAGAGAGGGATCTTGGGGGGCGGGGAACAAATGTATTTGGCAAAATATCCTCATCTGCAAAACAGAAATAAATATTACTGTTACAAAGTGAAATAATCAACATGAAGCATTTAGCACAATGTTTGGCACATGGTTTTTGGGAAAGAACAAATTTTATATGGCTGGCATTAATTTCCAAAGGTGGTATTTAACTTCTATGCAGAGTACATCATGAGAAACGCTGGACTGGAAGAAACACAAGCTGGAATCAAGACTGCCGGGAGAAATATCAATCACCTCAGATATGCAGATGACACCACCTTTAAGGCAGAAAGTGAAGAGGAACTAAAAAGCCTCTTGATGAAAGTGAAAGAGAAGAGTGAAAAAGTTGGCTTAAAGCTCAACATTCAGAAAATGAAGATCATGGCATCTGGTCACTTTATGGCAAATAGTTGGGGAAACAGTAGAAACAGTGTCAGACTTTATTTTTGGGGGCTCCAAAATCACTGCAGATGGTGATTGCAGCCATGAAATTAAAAGACGCTTACTCCTTGGAAGAAAAATTATGACCAACCTAGATAGTATATTCAAAAGCAGACAGTACTTTGCCAACTAAGGTCCGTCTAGTCAAGGCTATGGTTTTTCCAGTAGTCATGTATGGATGTGAGAGTTGGACTGTGAAGAAGGCTGAGCACTGAAGAATTGATGCTTTTGAACTGTGGTGTTGGAGAAGACTCTTGAGAGTCCCTTGGACTGCAAGGAGATCCAACCAGTCCATTCTGAAGGAGATCAACCCTGGGATTTCTTTGGAAGGACTGATGCTAAAGCTGAAACTCCAGTACTTTGGCCACCTCATGCAAAGAGTTGACTCATTGGAAAAGACTTTGATGCTGGGAGAAGAAGGGGACGACCCAGGATGAGATGGCTGGATGGCATCAAGGACTCGATGGACGTGAGTCTGAGGGAACTCCGGGAGTTGGTGATGGACAGGGAGGCCTGCTGTGCTGCGATTCATGGGGTTGCAAAGAATCGGACACGACTGAGCAACTGAACTGTGCTGAACTGAACTGATGTTTTCCAAACTTCAGATTATGACCAATTAGTGGACTGCAGGAGAAGGCAATGGCACCCCATTCCAGTTCTCTTGCCTGGAAAATCCCATGGATGGAGGAGCCTGGTAGGCTGCAGTCCATGCTAAGGGTCGGACAAGACTGAGCGACTTCTCTTTCACTTTTTACTTTCATGCATTGGAGAAGGAAATGGCAACCCACTCCAGTGTTCTTGCCTGGAGAATCCCAGGGACGGGGGAGCCTGGTGGGCTGCCATATGGGGTTGCACAGAGTTGGACATGACTGAAGTGACTTAGCAATGGACTGCAAACTTAATGGGTTTTCTGGATTTTTTTTTTTTTAATAGGAAAGATGAGCATACATCTCAGGAAGCAAATGCAAGTACTATCTCAAAAACATCCATTTCCATTAAGTTCAATTTAAATTCACATTAAATTCAATGTGTGTGTGAGCACATGCACATTCAAGTATGTATTTGTTTCCTAGAGTCACAAGCTAAAATATATCTCCTACTATTAATAAGAGTCAAGGTCAAAAAGTATTTGAAAGTAACAATTCAGGACTACTTCTAGATACTCCCTCTAATCTCTCACTTATTCCTCCCCCAAAAGTGACTTACTTGGTTGACAAATTTGAGAGGAGAAATTGAGTAGATGTGCTTGAGAGTTTTCTCATTATCTGGTCATTCCAAGTCCCCTCTACTGTCTTCTCTTATTCTCTATGGTAGCCTAAATAATAACCCCCAAGTCCTAAAACCTGTAACCTGTGAATATTACCTTATATGACAAAATATTTGCAGCTATGATTAACTTAAGGATCTTAAAATGGGGATATTATCCTGGATTTATACAGGTGGGCCCTACATGGAATTATATGTATCCTTTAAAAGGGAGGCTGTGAAGATTCTACACACAGAGGAGAAAGGCAACATGAAGACAGGGTAGAAAGGGATTTCAAGATACAGACCTTTCTTAAAGATTGAAGTTATGCAGTCACAAGTCATGGTATGCTAGATACCGCAGGCTAGAAGAAACAAACAGTGATTACTCATTTATTTATCAGTCAGTAGACTTTTTAAAAAATTGCTTTTAAGGTTTCTTCCCATGCCCTTAGTGTGCTTGCACTCATGAGTGAAGTGTCATGAGAACTGGGAAGAACTTTGCACTCTGACTTCCCTCTGACCTTCTTTAGTAATAATAATAGCTACACACTGAGCGATAAGTATGTATAGAATACACAATATACATCTCTATCCTTACAGAAATTTGGCAAGATAGCCATCATACTCTGGCTTTACAAATGAGAAAATGAAGAATTAGGAATAACTTGCCCAAATGCACATAAATAGTTAAGTGACAAAGACAGATTGTACATCTAGTTTGATTTGCATCCAAAAACAGCTATCTGCACTTCAAGTGTCTCCCTATGTTGTCCACCCTGGTTTCCTAAGTCTAGGCTTGTGTTCCTCAAGCAAGCTACATATCATAGCTTGTATATACCAAAACCATATGTAATAGGAAGTTTTAAACATAGGAACTTTAAACTTTTTTCAGGCCAATTTGATCCCAAGGTCTTATGTCTTACTTATCTTTTGTAGTTGTTGGGTTAAGAACTAGATTTTAAAAAGGCAAAAAAGGAAGATGTACACTTAACACTAGGATCTCAGTTTTGGATAGCTTGTTAACAATAAATTTCATTACAGCTCAGGGCTGCCTTGGAGATCCAAATACAGAATCTTTTTAGAGAGGAGGAAAACAAAGCCAACAAATTCACATATTTGTCTAATAATCAAAGATCTCATCAAAGCAGAATTTTATTGCAATGTAAACAGACTTCTGATACTTTCTAAGTTCTAAGTGGGAATTAATTCCAAATTTATTTTCATTATACAAACAACACACTGCAAAATTTTCATTATTGTCTCCGTTGTTTTTCTCTTTCCCTTTTATATATAGATACATGATACCCTGTAAGGCAAAACCAAACATTACATTTTATTTTGAAAAAGGGAGTAATCTTAAATAGCATTTTTCAGTTGAGGTGATCCTGAGATCCCATGATCAGAACACTAACTGTCCTTAAGTGGTAATTCCATTCCACAAAACCAAACTCCAAACATTCACACGAATTCCCATCAAGTCACATATTTAAATAAAATTATTTTAAAAAAAAAATGCCACAGAACAACCCCCGAAACAACATGGCTTGCTCATTTGATTTTCTAGAACATCTTTTTGCTATACTGTATCGCCACATATATTTGGCTTTATGGTGGAATAGTAACGGCAGGTATATGGATATTCATTACTCTTGACAGTTAAAAAACAAAATAAATTCCAAGTGGAGGTGCTAACATGTAAAGAAAGAAAAACGTTCAGAGTGAAGCTACACAGTATTTGCTCATGCTCTTCTATAACAAAACCCTTCCCGTAGGAATTCCCAAATACTCTAGGCCCAGGAGCAAAGAACAAAACGGGGCCAGACTTGAAGGACAAAACGCCGAGAAGCCCCACCTTTGAACCGAATAAGGAGGTGACACGCCCACCAACCAATCCAAAGTCGCGTTCTCCGCCGCCCACTGCGTGAGCGACCTTTTTCTTCCCGTCCGCTGGCCCACTTTTACGACAGTTTTCCGACCTAGTTTACGGCTGCCACTGCCGTATTTCCTGGGGAGCCCTTGCCTAGGTGGTTTGTAAGCGCTGGTGGTGGCCGAATCGCTTTGTGATAGAGGCATAAACTTGGTGGGCTGGGATGAACCTCGCTCCTGGTGGAGGCACGGGAACCGAGCAGGTGCCATGGTGAGTTCGGCCTTCCGGCCTCTTGGGCGACCTCAGGCCAGTTCTCAACCTCTGCTCAAGGCCTGGGAGGAGAGGAGCCGATGTCTCTCTAATGCGACTCTGAGCTGGGGGTGTAGCGCCTGGGGGAGTCGCCCTCTTTAGGACACAAAGCTGTTGGCTTACCGCTCTCGGGCTTTGTGCCTGCTGTCCCTAGGGCTCGGAGATAAATGGAAACGCATTTGATTATACCTGCCGTTCCCCTCCATCTTCTCGCAGTCCTTTATCTACATTGCACTGTCTTCCCCCTTTTCTCTTGCTGACTGACAACTTCTCGATTCCTATACATATTTGGCTGAAGGCGCTATGAAAAGCTAATCTCTTTGTTAAGCTCACGTTTAACGTTGAATCAGAATTTACAGCAACCCTCTGTAGAGTTCTTTCTCTGGCAGAAACTTTATTTCCGTTCCTCTTTATTGAATTTAAATGTGACTTCACTTTAAAGGGGCAGGAAATCAACCATTGTTGTAAAAGTAAATAAGCAAGTCGACTTGTTTTTTTTCCTCCCGTAGTGAAAGCCCCATACCTTTACAATGCATTGGATGTAAAATTGGCAGGATCCTTGGGCAGAGTATTTTCATCCTCAAAGTTGTTTCTCCCGTTGAAATAAAACTTGTAGTGAGTTGAAATGGGAGAATGGGCATGATAGGATAGGCCGAGAATGAGAGAAATAAATACTTACTCTGCTTCCCTTTACCAGGCCAGTACAGTGGTAGCAGTTGGACTCACCATTGCTGCTGCAGGATTTGCAGGTTTGTTTATGGTTTGCGGATAGATCTGAAGTAGGAGACGTTGAGGACTTTTTAATTATTTTAATTATTTTGTTGCTTTTGTTTTTAGGTCGTTATGCTTTGCAAGCCATGAAGCATATGGAGCCTCAAGTAAAACAANTAGCATATTGAAAAGCAGAGACATTACTTTGCCAACAAAGGTCCATCTAGTCAAGGCTATGGTTTTTCCATTGGTCATGTATGGATGTGAGAGTTGGACTGTGAAGAAGGCTCAGCACCGAAGAATTGATGCTTTTGAACTGTGGTGTTGGAGAAGACTCGAGAGTCCCTTGGACTGCAAGGAAAGCCAACCAGTCCATCCTAAAGATCAGTCCTGGGTGTTCATTGGAAGGACTGATGGTGAAGCTGAAACTCCAATACTTTGGCCACCTCATGCGAAGAGCTGACTCATTGGAAGACTCTGATGCTGGGAGGGATTGGGGGCAGGAGGAGAAGGGGACGACAGAGGATGAGATGGCTGGATGGCATCACCGACTCGATGGACATGAGTCTGAGTGAACTCCGGGAGTTGGTGATGGACAACAGGGAGGCCTGGTGTGCTGCAATTCATGGGGTCGCAGAGTCGGACACGACTGAGCAACTGAACTGAACTGAGCTTGGAATAATCTTCCTTCACTCCCAGAACTGGCTTTGCGGCACTGTTATTTTGTCTTACCTTTGACAGTTTAGGTTGTCTGGCAGGGTGGGAGGTTGGAAGTGGATATTTAATGGTCATTAAAATACCTGTTGCTACTTATAAGCTAAAATACCAATAGGAATTACTCTTAAAAGTTTTCTGCTGGTTCTGTGAACATTTATAGACATTTTTTTTTTAGCAACTTTCAGTTTGATCATCTTTTCCTACAAATGCATTTCCTCTTTCAGGCCTTCAGTGGTGGCTATTACAGAGGTGGGTTTGAACCCAAAATGACAAAACGGGAGGCAGCATTAATACTAGGTGTAAGGTAAAATAATTTCTTACATTTTTAATATTTTTCTTTCAAATTTAGAGCTGTAAGCAAATATGAACTCTTTTATTAGTAGTTATTTTTTTATTTTTGGCCACACTGTGTGGCATGTGGGATCTTACGTTTCCCAACTAGGGGTCAAACCCATATCCCCTGCAGTGGAAGCAGGGAGTCTTAAAACACTGGACTTCCATCTGTTATATACATTTTTTTAAACCTTAACATTCCCTACAAAAGTCCAAAGAGAAGGCCCACTGACACAGAACTACGTTTTAACTCACTGGAGGTAGGTTTTTCATCAGATCATCAGTATTCAATGTTGTTCTCTATAACTGAGTGACAAATTTTGTGGTGAAAATTATTTCATTTCCAGATACTTAAATATGCTTTCCAATAACAGGATTGTTGTAATAGTTTCAAGTTCAACTCAATTTTTGAGAATACCTTATTTTTCTAAGCTCTGTTTAGTTCTGTGATTCAGAATAGTCACCTTCCTTGTGATAGAGGCTCCTAAGTAGCTTTTCGTAGTTTTATTGACTTACTCCAGTTTCACAATTTTCAACTTACGTTTATAGTTTTTTAATGTGATCCAGAACTAGTCTGAAGTAAACAATACCTTTTCCTTTTTAAAATTAGCCCTACTGCCAATAAAGCCAAAATAAGAGATGCTCATCGACGAATTATGCTTTTAAATCACCCAGACAAGGGTATGTATCATTAGAGTTGTTAACAGATTTTGTTGGGGTGACTAATTGTTATTAATGGGATAATTTAATAGCTAAATCTTGGTTGTTCTAGGGAAAATGCTTCAATTTGTTTGTGAGCATTCTCCCCCAAGCTGGGTCTACTTGCTGTTTTGGTATCTTAAAAGAATAAATACTGAGTGGAAAATTTACTTATAGACTAATAAGCAGATCTAGTAACTACTGTCATTTGGAAGTAGTGATAAGCATTAACCATGCTTTCAGACCAGCAGTTGTGATGTATCTTAAATACTGCTAATTACTTTTTGGGGTGGGGCATGAAGGCTGTCTACATTCTTAAGGAAAATGTTGAATTTCAGTTAATGAAACTAACAAAAACTCCCCCTCCCCAATCCATTTAGACTTTTTAAACTAGTGGTTACCTAGAGAACTATAGGATATATTTACTAGTTTCTGATACACTTCTAAGCAGCCTAGGCTGTTGAGAAAGTTCAAATGGAATACCAAAATATAGACCACAAAATCCATGAATCAGTGTTTAAGTCCTTTCATTTTCATGTGAGAGGTCTCTCATTAAGTTTTGGCTTCAATGGGGGGGTAAATATTTGGTATTTGGCTGCATAACATCTTTTACAAAACTTAGCTGGTATTAACTGTATTCTTGCCTGGAGAATCCCCATGTACAGAGGGCTACAGTCCATGGGATCACATCAGACATGACTGAGTGACTAAGCACACACCAGAGAACTTCTGATTCGTTAGGTCTAACCCATATATTTGCATCTTAACTTAGCTTACTGACTACTTGATGATTTGGGGCCACACTTTTTTAAGACTAGCTCAAATCACAGCTCCAGTTTAGTAGGAAGCAGGTGATACCATGAAGGGACTGTTGATAACTGGAAAAGGAATTAGAGTGAGGTCTTCCAACAAAGCTCAGAAGCCTCTGACAATTTTATGATTTTTTAATAACACAATACAATAAATAAGTGTTCATTTATGGAAAAGGTAACTTACACTATTTCAAAGTCACATGAGAATTTTTTAAAATCTCATTTAAGCTTTTTCAAAAGGTGCCATTGTGTGTGTATAAATCTCATTTCCCATTGATCAAATATATTAACTGTGTTTTTAGTCATCCAGTTCCAGTGTCATAGCTATTTTTAAAAAATCAAAACTTCATTTCTGCTCATTTCATCTTAAACAGTTCTTGAAACAACGTAATAGCTTTTCACCAGGCAGAAATTAGAAAATCCAATATTATAACTATTCCTTTTTTTCTTTCTTTCTATAGGAGGATCTCCTTATATAGCAGCCAAAATCAATGAAGCTAAAGATTTACTAGAAGGTCAAGCTAAAAAATGAAGTAAATGTATGATGACTTCAAGTTCTTATTCTCTTATGCCTACGAGCTTTTTATAATAAAATGCCTCAAACCTACAAATTTTAGAAGTTATTTAGCATAAGCTAAATCAAAGCCTTGGTATAAATGTTTAAATTTGAAGATTTTAAATCAGATCATAGTTTAGTGTTGTTCACTACTCATTTGACAAATAATTTGGTACCTATTTCAAGACAAAGTGAACAGTCTCTGCCCTAAAGGAATCCCCAATCTAATGGAAGACTGATATTAAAATGTAATAAATACAATGGTATTAGCACAGGTTGTTTTAGTAGGGACTCATCTCACTGGGAAGGAAGGCTCTTCAAGGTACAGAGGACTCCCTAGAACTTAGAACCCTGAATTTTAAAGTGAGCTTAGCCACAACTTTAACCCAAGAAATTGATGTATTTACCTCTTTGTCAGTGATAAATCTGAATTAAGATTTCATACATTAAAAACCATAACAGCATGATAAAAGATTTGAGTACGTTTTGTTTTTAATGATGTGCATTTTATTTAGGTAGCCCCTTAAAGAGACTATTTATAAATTGGTTATTTACATAATCAAGTTAAACATTTGTTAAAACACAGTAGGCAGAGCACTCCTTTGTAGATACCAGGTGACTCATTTTCACAGCCTACTGGGAAATCACAGGTGATTTTGGAGGTATGAACTTGAAAATAAGAAATCTGTTAATAATGAGATTCAATCTTCGGGACTAATCAAAAATTGTTTATGAACAAGAGTTTAGTATCAACTAAAAAGCAAATTTTTCAGATACAGAAAATACGCCCAAAGGCAATCACGCGTTAAGTTTAAAAAGGAAAAGTTCATATGGTAGGTATACTTGAGTGTTTAATGCAAAAGTAGCATACCTGTTTTAAGAGAGGTATTAAGACAATGGACTCCACTTTAAAATACTACTAAGGAGCACAACAGAGCACATTTTTCTTTCACAATGATCAGTTTTTCTTTTTCTCTAGGCTTAACTTTTAAGAATCTATTATTTCATTGAAAGCTATTAATTAGACTTACCATTTTTCTTGGGTAAAAAAGTCATTAATTTGAGGGCACTTGTGTACTGTTACCATTTATTGATTATGATGTGCTAGCACTGTGCTAAGCATTTCCCCTCTACCTCCACAATAGTTACTATTAATGTACATTTTACAGGTTCAGCGAGGTTAAGAAACTTGCCCAAAGCAACATGCTGGGTCAAGAAAGCTGATCTTTGCAAACCCAAAGATCTACGCTGTTAACCTCTACACTGTGGTACCTTTCACAAATATGATAACCCAGGGATGTTTTCCTTGGTGGTCTGGTACTTGTCATTACACTTACACCTTGGGGCCTTTTATCGGTTGCTCCTTTCAGATGTAGACACTTAAAAGGGAGGAAGATTATGGTTGAATATAGGACTAGGGAATAGGAGATACAGGTTTCAAGTCAAAACTTGTGCTATCAATAGCCAGGCAACTTTGAGCAAGTAATCTATATGCTTAGAGCTCTGCTTCCTTATCTGTTGGCAGCTGGCGGGGTAGAGGGAGATGACAAATTGTGACGATTTCTCCACATTTTGTGGAAGGGAAAATGAGAAACTATGCTGAGTTGCACAGCTACTGAAACTATAAGCCCAGAATATGTTCCCCAGTTTACTATGTTCACTTATAATTTGATTCCCTATGTATTAGTCCTTAAAAGATGCCTATTTACAGCCATAATATTTAGAACTAGCATACCAGAGGTTTAGTTTTCCTACTGAGCCCCTTTCCTTGTGCCTTCACTGGGCCTCTAGGTTGTATTAAGATGAGTCCTAACTGCTTCATAAGCTTTATAAACCTGCTTTGCTGGTGATGAAAGTAGGCTATAACGGGTGGTCCTGAAGCTATTCCAACCCATTTGAGTTTTAAATTCTCTTGCTTTCAAGTATTTTACAAATGATGGGAATTCCTATGGAAGCATTTAATACAAGTCATGCAGACCAAAACCATTCAAGAAATAATTGATAATCTGTGGGAAAACAGATGGGAACACAAGTCCATATCTATATATTGTGATGTTTGGTTTTATAGTTTTCTCTGCAGTTCTTAATTTCTTCTGCTCTAAATTACAACAAGAAGGGTAACAGATGTAAAATGAGAAGTGGAAGAAACTACCATCTTAACACAAAGGTAAAAACCTAAACATGTTGGACTATTACACATTATAAAACTTTGTAATATTCAGCACACTAGAAATTTTATATCCTACTTTAAAGACCTTGTATCAGAAGTCATTTAAATTAATCCAGACAGAATGCCTTCATTTAAGAGATAAACAAGTTTAAACATTTTAGGCTAAAATACTGAGTTTAACTGTTTCAATGAGAATTTATAAGGCATCCTTCTGTTGATAATGACCTGTATACAGTTTTTTTGCACTTCAGAAGTGTGTCTTGCAGTCATATTTTACTCAGCATAAATGATTCCCCCCAAACATGTTAATTCCAAAGAAAATTAAGCAACTGGCTCCAAAACTTCAAAGGACAGAACATGATAGAAAACAAAAAAAAATCTATAAATCTGAGGTTAAAATTAAAATGCCAGAATATGTTTTTAGTTCAAGAATCCTGGACTGAGAGAACCTTCAGTACCAGAAAACTTAAATAACCTTAAGCTCTGCTATTTGTTGTTGGCACTGTTGTCCAGTGCTGTGTATCTGCTTAGAGTCAGCTGTTGCCTTAGCAACAGGATATAGGAAGAGCTTCTCTCCAGTGTTAAGCTATTATTCTCAACAAAGTCACATAGTCCAGTGTTAAGATATAATCTTGAAAAAGTTAATACTTGCTGTGGCCTTAGTGGTGTTTTACTTAATGGAATTTTAAGTGAAGTGTTTATGTGACTTTCTTTACAGCCTGAAAACAGCAAGGTGAAAAATGAAGCTCAAAGAGGTTGCAGTACAAGCTCCAGGCAACAATGAAGCATAAATTAGTTCATCTAGAAAAACTATGGAATAATTTTTATAATGAAAATCGTCTCTAACCTAGAAAATGAGTAGCTACATTTGACAATCCAAGTAAAAAAAGGTACAAAATACCAAAATATCCAGAAAATACCCCTGTAGTTTCGCTTTCCACCCCCCCGCAAAATACCACTCATTAAAACACAAACTTGAGAAACTGCTAACTAGTATACTTAATAGTGGAGCTTTGACATTAAGAATATTAGTAAAAAATAATTTTGCCCTTTATTTTTAAATTGTATACAACATAGCTGGAAATGCCTGGGATAGATACATATACAAAAACAAACACATTTTAATTCAGCATACTCTTTTAAAGAGTACATAGGACTATAGTTAAGTGTCACACAGTATCTGACATACGACTAGAACCAAGTTATATCAGAAAGGCCCTTATAGGATCTAGTTGGATAAAACAGAATATAGGAAAGGGTAGTACAACTAAGATAGTCACTCCCAATTCTGTACTTCAGTACCTGAAACATTAATATAGAAGATACAGAAGAATCTGAATCTAAAGTGATCCACTGATAAACCATTTTTTACAAAATTGTATCTCCCTTATAGAGTATGCACCTCCCTTATCCAGTAATTAGGGGTTTTCTGGATGATTAGACTCAGAAAAGATTCACCGCTTGGATGTCCAGAGTAAATGATTATACCTTAAAATGTATTATTATTAGGCTGAACCATAAGAAACTGTCGCTTTTGTGGGTCAGAAGTGGTCAGCTCTTGGCAATTTCCTATGTTTCAGCATAACCAAAATTTTCAACTAGCAGCTGAATACAGTTTCAAATTACCACTACTTGCAAAAAGTTTTACTATAGCAGACTGCAGTTATTGCTTTATTCCAACAGTCCTCTGAAATTAAACCCAAATGTTATCATAGGTTAATCATGGGTTATAATGACTATTACACATTCAAGCATCCTTAATAATAAACTAAAACTTAAAAATAAGGGGTCAGCAAATTCACTGTATCAGATATCCTTATAAAGTGTACAAGGGATCCAAACTGTAAACAGCAAAGATAGGAAGACTGAATGAGACTTTACAATGAACACTACTTGCTACCTTCTGGAATATTGCTAAACCCATAGATCCAGTTCGAATCAAAAGTTCCTGGAAACTTAGAAAACATAAGGAATTTTCCTTTCCTTGTTTCCAATAACAATCAATCATCTAATGTAGGACTTACTGCATTATATAACTAATTTTCCATCCACCTGTCTTTGGTTAACTAAGCTCACTGTAGGCACAGCCTATAAGAATACTGACTAGTTGGTATCAACCTCAAGTCAATCTGTTTACAGCAATATTAAATTAACATACCAACTTTGCAGACCATTCTCAGGTTAAACACCAAACTTACAGCAAACAATAGCTACAAAAATACTTCCAAGGTGATGGATCCTAGCCACGAAAGAATGGCTGACCAGAAAAAAAAGAGAGTAAAACACCGGCTTAGTGTTTCCCTGTTTAATTTTTTTGCTTACCTGTATATATCTATACTTGGTTTTTAAAGAGTATTTACTTAAGCAATCTCCCTCAGTCTTGTCCTAAGCAGTGTCTCAATGGTTTGAACTCACTACTTTGATATTCTCTCACCTTCACATCAAAATACAGTAACTACTTAAGAGTTTTATGTACCCCTACTATAATTTTACCAACGATGACTGACCTGTCAACAGATTCCAATACCATTTTGTAAGAGTTTTAGGCCTAAGGCATCCCAAGTTTCAGGAAATGATTATTTTTACCCCCATGTAATCTCACCTCTTAATTTGTATTTTAGTTCAGATATCATATATAATTTTGTATATATATGCTAAAACATTATTTAACCTGCAGAGAACCTTCAGAATTGGAGCGGGTTAGGATGGGGTCATGGCAGCTGGCAAGTTCTCTCATAGCAACATTTCATGTACCTAATAGCCAAAAAAGATGCACCTCTCTCAAAGTTTGGAAGGCTACCTCTATAAAGAATATTACCTTTGGGGACTAGGCTTTTCACTTCTAAATCTGAGCATATGCTATTAAAAAAAAAGCCTATCATGATGCTATAGTATGTATTCTTAAAGGATACTGGGATTAATCATTTGTAAAAAATGAAATCTTAATATTTATACCCTAGAATATGGCTGTCAGTTCTAAAAAAAACTCCCTGGGCTAACCCCACTTTTAAATGATTTTGTTTCTTCCTTTCTCATTGAACCAGTCTTTACAGAACAAGGAGGATTTTCATGAATATATTCTACTATCTGGAAGAAAATGAAAAATCATTTTCTTTTTGTCATATTTACCAATTTTGAGATTACTGAAAATTCCCATACCTTATAGTTATATAATTCTACTATTAAAGAGAATAATAATAAAGCCAAAAATATTACTTGTTTTTTGAAGTCCAAAGACTGCACTGTTAACACTACACCTTACTTTAAAACTTTCCATTATTAGGGTTTTAGGAAAAAGGATTTGATATTATCACAGCTTAACCTCACCAGTAATAAATTTGAGGGCTAAGGTTTATACACACTGACCTAGCAAGTATTTTTAGCTACACCCTGAATTATCCTTCAGTTGTAAAATCACTGAAGTTTTTTCTTATGCACATAACAAATTAACACAAGTTATGCACATAAAAATCCTTCTCAGATCCCAAGTGAACAAAAGGGCTCCCTCTTCTTGCTCAGTAGTCTTTATATAATATTGTGGAGCAAAACCCTCCCACAAATCCACAATTATTATCAGCTTGCAAACTTTTACTTTGTGTAAAAGTTTGTATAGTCCTAACATTAAGCCATCTGGACAAAATATTTACAAAAAATCCAATCATTAATATGAGAACCTTTAAAATTATTACCTTGAAAACCAAAAATCAGCGACATTCCTTATTTAAAAACTGTTCATTATATTTTATAAAAATAACGAAGACTCAAAGGCAAAAGTAAAATTCTGGATTTTATCCCAATGCCTTCCAAAAGTTGCCTATGACTAGAATTTTGTTACAAAGACTTTCCTAATATCAAATCTCTGAGACCAATTCCCTAAACCATTCTATTCTAACATACTAAATTTTTAAGTACTAAGACTTAAGAGGATTCATTACAAAATGACCAACTAATATTTTAATACTATTTATGAACAAGTATAAATGCATCTTAAAGAGCAATCAGAATACTACTCTAGGCCTTTAGGTAGGTCCAACTACTTTTCAACAGTTGGTTTAAAAAGTAGAAAGTTAAAAATCAGCAAATGGAAGATCAAAAGTTTATTTACTACCTGCATACAAAAACATATTGCACATCAAACAATCAAAACCAAAAAGAAAAAAAAAAGAAAAAGAAAAAAGGGAGAAAAAAGAAAAGATACTCTACTGAAGACTAACATGTAGTTTATACAGAATAAACCTTCTGGAAATTGATCTTTTCAGTAGTTCAGGTTATGTCTGAATGGACATGACTAATTCAGCTTAGTGTTTTAACTAAAGCTATGTTTGATTTTTTAAATACTGTACACTTTAATAAATAAACCAAACAAAGCCTCAATGTAGAACAGTCACTGCCAATAACACCCAGTGTCCCTGCAGATGAGTGTTTAACAAATGTATTCCAGTGGTCTGCAGATTTTCCTCTACAATACAGCATTTTAAAAACATATTAAAACAGACCAGTTTCCAGACTAAAACTAATGAAGAAATTACAATTCAGTGCAAAATATCTCAGACTGCATTTCATTCTAGTTTTCCTCAGGTGAAGAAGTGGTTGCATATTATTAAAAATGTAACAAAAGCAGCTAATGCTTTCATAAAGAATATTAGGTTAGGGATCCCACCCCACCCACCTCCCCCCATCTCTGCCATATTTTGAAAACAAAATAACATTTCCTATAGCCAGCAACTTTTTTTAATGTTACATATACTATTCTCAAGGCACATCTGATGATATATAACACAGTAGGTGTCAAAGTATGTTTAACATATGATTTCTTCAGGATCCCTCCCCTTTCTGAATTCCAAATGGAGGAACTGAAAGTGCGATGGAAAGACTGGCGATCCATATTCTATCTTTGGCAAGCTTGTACAAGCACTATTGTAAAATGTAATGTAAAGAACTGTAAACTAGGAACTTCTTCAGTTTATGAAACACCATTCAGGACTGCTGCGTCTTGAGTATTTTCTTCTTTTAAGGTATTAATCTTTTCTTCTCCTGGAGTACGCTGTAGCTTAGAAATTTCATCGCCAGAAGCACTAGTTGGGCCATTTATTGCCTTTTCTGAAGGACCATGCTCTTCAATCACATCTTTTGCCTGCCAAAGGGAGACAACTTTTTCAACTTCTTTATAAATAAAATCTATAACTGAGGAGGAAAATAACTACATAAACATCAATTAGCTAATAAATAATTTTAGTTTCACATACCACAATGATCTGAATTAAAACATTCTTAAAATTTAAAAAAAAAAAAAACAAAAAACCCAATGTATTCCACCTCTCTGGGTCTTTCAACTCTTTATCTCTAGTAGCTAGTAGTATATAAGCCACAGGAAGAATCTGTACCTGTTTATTGAAAACTTGCACCTAATTTCATTTTAACCACTGGAAAACTCACCATACAAATAGACATAAACAGTTAATACCCTAAGTAAGGCAAACAACCACCTATTTACTCACCTTTTTTGGAAACTCAAATTTACGTAGTATCAAATCCCTTAAAATATTTCAAAGAATTCAAACAAAGGTCTTTATCCACCACTTGAAGAGGGTCTATTCAGCCTATTGCTCCCCAAATTAAGGTTAACAGTCTCTATGCCCAATATCTTTTACAAATGCTATTTCTAGTTCTAACTGAAAAATATTTCAGGCTCAAGCATGCATATCTTCAGTTACCTGGGGCCAAAAACAAAATCAAGAGTAGTCTTGAACTAAAATATTTCTGGTCTAGTTGGGTAAACAAGTGATCATACAAGTTAAGAAGTAAAAAATAAAACTAAACCATAACAAAACAAAACCAAAAAAGCCAAAACCTACAGGTTAAATTCTCCTTACCATTTCTTTCTTGTTTTTAGCCAAAGTTTCCCTTGGGAGGTTTCTTTGTCTGCTCTGAGACTCAGCTCTAGAAATATAATCTGCAACTGTGACTGTTAAAGATGAGAAAAAAATTACAGGTGTTGAAAAAATATTTCTAAAGTTTATTTATGGATAAAGAGTAATTTTACTTTTAAAATAGACTAATGGGGGGTTACCCAATTTCAAAATTTTCTTAAGATGGGTACCGCCTCCAACCAAAAATGAAGTTTGGAAAATATGCCTGTGGTTTGGTGCTGACTATAGAATATTTCAAGCTGGATACAGAGGACGCCTAGATTAAAGTCGTCTTTCACAAGAATCCAGCTATTTGCTTCTGGTTAGTCTACAGTTGTGGGATAAGTTTGATATAAAAATCCACAACTAAGAATAGGAAATGCCACGTTCTAAGCCCAGATAGTGTTTGCACTTATCAGTGGGGGCGGGGGGTGGGGGAGGGAAAGGGTAAATTGGGTGCAGATCATGGTGTAGCATGTGTCAATATGAAATTTTCATCAAACATGTAAAAACTTTATTACTCAAGTATTATTTAATAGTTGTTTTTTTTTTTAAAGCATAGTAAGATTTCCAAGTGTGTTTTATGGTTCCTTTAGAGACTTCACACTAGAAACTGTTCTGAGTAATATAAAAAAATTCAAGCAAACTAAAGATTTGTCCACCATCTTAAAATGTGGACAATGATCACAGTGGAAAATGTCCACCACTAATTCAGTAACTATCCGCTTTTCACATTTTGCCAATCTTTCAAGGGACTGACCTATTTGCAATGGTGGTAGGGATTGGGGAAAAGAAGGGAAAAGACTAACCAAAACTAACACTCTACCAGCAACCCAATGGCTACAAACTACCTCTGGTCTGCTAGGACTGGCCTCATTTTAAACCTCAGAACTTTCTCTTCAAGGACTTGCAACTTAGAAACTGATTTGAAGAAATATCAAAATAATCAGTCTCTTCCTTTCAAAGAATTTGTTTTCTCTCAGAAACCGATGAAGAAACATCCCTGATTATGTAAAATATGGTATAAATTATGGGAGCAAGTAAATTATGTAAGAATTAAAACTCTGATAAACTTAATGTAAGTCACTACATACATGGGAGAACTAATCCATCAGTTCAAATTACAAAAATCATTTTAATATGACTGGACTATATTTACATTTCTCCTAGTTATGCATTAAAATGCTAACACCTTTGTAAGATATGAATCTTTTTGAATCTCAAGAAAACAACTTAATTCAGAACTAATAGACATCTTTAGAAACACCACTAAAAGATGTTTCATGTCTTAGGTTGTTTCCCTCTATAAGAAATTCAATATGCTCACTTTGGAGCTTTATAAATCAACATTTAAATTCACTGTAAATGAATCTATGAATAAATTTAACAGTTTCCAAAACTGGGGAGAGGGATCAAACCCACTTCTTTATTATGTCTCCATATATGGAAGCACAAGCATCCTAGAAAGTATTGTAGTTTGGAGAGCACCATAATGAATTCATTCTGTTTTCATGGTTCAGCCTTCAGTGACACCAGGAAGAACTCCACTACCTGGAAACCTTGATGCACAGGCACACACACTGCTAAATCTGAACTTATGGTAATTCTTAGAATGTTCACTCACTATGCAGACATAGAACTTTGATACAGTTTATCAATTAATAGGCACTTAGCTGGAAAGGTAAAAACCAGTGCCCATCCTCCACCAAACAGAGGTAAAATTACAAACAACCTCAGTTGATTCAGAGAAAAACCTGTTTATAGCCAGATAATAGTCTGTTTATAGTCCTCATAATGCAAGCCACTTAAAAGTTCAAAACAGATAAGCACTTATATAGGAAAAAAAAAGTGAAGCAATTTGTGTGGTGTAATTTGGACTCCAGAATTTACTCTAAGGGATCCAAAATTAATCAGCTGTACACCAGTACACTGTTGCACTTTGCTAAGTATAGTAAATTCTCACTGCTTAATACTAAAGGCAATAAGAAATTTTAAGCAAATAAGAACAAATTAAATAACTATTTCAGAGAATGCTGACATTAACTTTTAGATAGACACTTCCTTCCTAGAACTGCTGCCAGAGAGAGCCAAAGGAGAAAATGATGTGTTTGTTCCACCTATCCTATCTTCTGGGTGTGTGGGTATGTGTGTGTGTTGGGGAGCAGGCTGAGAAAGGCAATGAGTTCTAAAGAGGAAATCAGTACTTCCAAAGAACAGAGTAGAAACAGGAATAAATGCAGTAGAAAATACAAATCATTGTCAAATTATTTAAAACTCCAATTACTCAAGTTCTGATTAATACCATGCAGAAATCTCTTCCTCTTCTTTATCAAAGCCTTTTATGTTATTCCCTTTATGTCCTTTGACTTAGTAATGAACCACCATCCACCTAGTTACTAAATTATGTTTTAATTTATCCGATCTCAAGCCCATACTAGTAACTTAAATTTCCTTATTTATAAAGTATGGCCAGAAACTGGTATTCACTGCTTTGCAAGCTTCAAAAACACAAACTAAATACAATCTCTTCATCCCAAAGATATTTCTAACACTAAAGAGAAAAGAAGATAAAAAATAAGAAACATTTCCTCAAAACCTATTATGACAGTATTTAATTTCTTTTAAATTTACAACTATCACTAAAACATGAACTTGTTTTCCCCTAAGAATGGGAACTAATCCCCTCAATCAGTTTTCTCACATGTCTCGACAACCACTAAATTTAAAATACTAAATAAAGATACTAGAATTTATATTCTTTATTTGGGGGAAAACACAAGAATTTGCTTTGGAAAGAATGCAAAATTGATTAGTTTAACAAAAGGGATTTATTTCTGGTGCACACAATTTCTCCACTGTGAATATACATGTGATTCTCTGTACACAAGAAATGGAATTATGTTCAAGATAGTATAGACACAGCAAACAAGTTTAAGTTACTAAAAACTGTATCTACTTGAATTAACATTCTAAAACTAAGTAAGTACTATTAATTTCAATAGTTAGTAGGTGTAAGGGAAAAGGCATCACACTACAATAAACAAAAACATAACATGCATTCCTCTTATTAGGAAAAAGACACTTTCAAGTATTTTTCTCATTTATACTTTTTAAACTGTGGGTACTAGAACCCCCACAAAAATGAGGTGCTGAATCCAGATACAGTAGCAGGCACCATGCAAAAGCTGTCCAGTTTTGCCAATCATCCAAAATCACAAGCTACAACATAGTCCCTGGGATGGCAGGTCCCAACTCAAATGTGCAGAATCTGCCAAGTGGACAAAATAATGGTCTTTTCAACAGTATTCTCATGTAAAAAAATTGAGACACAACATTAGTTCAATTAGACAGGTTACATTACGGTGTGAAGGAAGAATGCATTCTCTTAAGAGTAGTCTTATTAGTTGAGAAAACAATTTATGCAATGCACATCTTGAATGTATATACACACATGTGTACATGTAAGTATAATATATTTAGAAAGCAGACACATGACATTTTTTTTTTCATGCTTATGACCTGGTGTTGTCAACAGGTCCACTCAAGTTACCTGGCTGTCTATCTTCTGCCTGACCCCTGAAACGACGCCTGCGGCTACGATTGCGTCGCTGGGGTTTTTTTTCACTATCATCTGTAATTGCAAAGTTCACCATGAAACTATTCTGACAAAAACAATGCAAAAAAACAAAGCAAAAAAAAAAAAAATTTCTTGCCTTCAAAGATTTAAGGGGAAAGAACCTTTTAATTAAACAGGAAAGATAAAACAATACATGCTATTCACAGGAAAAATACTTTAGTAGTTTTAAACATTCCTACTAGATTAACAGATGGAATTATCATCCAGAAATTAAGAGGGTTTTTAACTCGTGATTAAACAAACTAAACTTAAGACTTAATTTATCATTCAGGAATAAAATTTTCCTCTCCAACAGAGTTTAGTTTTTACCAAAGTTAATGACATTTTAGCGCTTTGGAAATCAGTACCTACAAAGTATACATACTTTCATTAGTGTCATTTATAATAATACATAAAGAGGCAAGATGAAAACCCAATTTTGGCTTAGAAGATTGAGAGTATTAAGTGCCCTGCAGTTTGAATATCTGTATTGTTTTAATGGCATCAAAGGGCACTTTAATAAACCCTCCCAGTTTCAAACAGTTTGGCTATACAAATCTGAAAACTAAACATTTAAGACAGACAGAAAGCCATCTACCTACTTGAACACTAGGAAAAATTCAATTTGTGAATTGCATATTTTTTTAAAGGCATCATATATTAACAATAGTATACAGTAATATAAATCTTTTCCCTAAATGCTTACATACCTAGCCCATTTTCATTAACTGAAGCTGTATCGGATTCAGTCATCCCATCCATCAGAACAGCATCTTCATCAGTCCTTCGTCTACGAGACCGCCTACGACGGTTAGTACTGTGATGAGATTCGCTGGCATCAGTGTCTGCAGTCTGATCTGATTCTGTATTATCAAGTAAGCTGTATGGATTGCTGTCTGGATCTTTGAGCACTAAATGCATGTCAGAGGCAAGAAATATTTGTTTAAGAGAGCTGCAGTTATTAGGAATGTTTTGACCTATATTGAACTATATCAATTAATAATAAACTTCAATTTCCCCCAATAAAAATACATCCTCTGTCTTCAGACAAAATGTTTTCTGTATCACTATTTTACCTGAAAAATAACAAATATGAAAAAACTTTAAATGGTGATGTAAAATTAAAACAGAAAATGAGTGAACACCTTGGCTTTCTACCATTTCTTTGACTTGTCTTAAATACATATTAGGAACTAGTATACATGTTACTTTTTACATTCATATTCCTAGCTAATTATATACAGAGGCTAAAGAAATAAAAACAAATATTCAATATTCCAAATAATACTCAACACCTGCACTCTATGACATAACAGAAATTTATTATTACAAACTGAAGCAAGCAAAAGTCTACACAAAAAAAGGCCAACTAAAAAGTTTGAAATTCTAACTGGTTATAGGAAAATGTGGGAATGAATGCTGACTAGTACTCCCATCTCCAGAAAGAAAGAGTATAGGTGGGATATGGTAGGGTAAGAGTGGGAAAGGAAAGGTTTGTAAAACATAAATTATAGGGGAAAAAAAATACCCATCTTACCTATG
The DNA here is from genome assembly GCA_006410935.1 of Redunca redunca. Lineage (NCBI taxonomy): Eukaryota > Metazoa > Chordata > Mammalia > Artiodactyla > Bovidae > Redunca > Redunca redunca. The sequence continues at coordinate 311,711 of SJYQ01004690.1, forward strand.
TGCATTATTGCTTCCAGCAATCAAATTATAGAAGAAATTCACCTAATCACGATTTTTCCTAAGTTTCCTTTGGTAACAGCTAGCAAGCTAGCATCTTTGCAAAAGACACTAAGTTTATCCATTAATCATAAACACTAGGTAAAGTACATTTACTGTGAAATTCAGCAAACTGTAATGTTAAACCTTGGTAACAATTCTAAAATATAAAAACGATTTCCCTAAAAGTCTATAAAATGAACTTAGGACTTGAAGATTATCACTAGAACTAGAGAGTACTTTTTTAAAAGTTCTTTAAAAAATGTGATTTGATTCACTTTTTAAAAAAAATTAAGAGTAGTTTTCCTACAAATGCCATACAATAATTGTTATGGTTATATCCCTGATATAATCTAATCCCTGACAATCTTTCCCCAACTCATTATGCTAAGCAAGAACATTCTGTCAACTCCTATACCACCACTTAAGTTATAGCATTTAAAATTTCAAAACACACCAATGAGTAAAAGGTTTCTTATAATATCTCAGTCTTCTAGACACTCCTCTTTACAGGAGAATTCCTCAAACAATAAAAGATTTTTTAAAAAGGTGATTTCACAGTTTTTCCCTGTTTCAAAGTGGTGGAGTAGCAATAAATGCTTTTCAGTTGTATACAAAGGTATTTAGATCTATAGAGGGAAAAAAATTCTAATTACCTAAGCATCCAAAGTCTGAACATATGACCAATGAAGCAGAGAAATCAGCTTCAACTAAAATTACTCGGATCTGAACATTCTGGCTAAACTTTCACTGAGAGACACTCTATAGTGCCTTTCCTTATGTTGTTGTTGCATCTGTGTGTGTGCGCGTGCATATATATATTTTTTACTGTTTTCCTGAGACAGTTAAGCAAAAAGAGAAACTTCCAAAAACAGAGGGCGGGGGTCCTGGGAAATGAATTAACTTTTATGAAATTATACTGTTTACAAAGAAAAGATTCTGACAGAGTATATAAAAGACTACCAGAACTGATGGAAGATTTGCCACCACGTGGTCCACCACGACCTCGACCCCCTGAAACACTTCTGCCTCTTCCTCCTGGGCGTCTCCTGCTGTCACGCTGATGCCGACTCTCTCGGTCATCTTCTCCCGCCAGTGACCAATCACTCAGCTCATCTTTACGCTCAGATTCAGTTTCAGATGGGTTAGACAGCTCAGAGTTTGTACCTTGGGAAAGAAGAGAACATAAGCCTACTATATTTCTATTTTAAAAAAGGAGTGAAAGTTTTCAAACAATTTCTTGCAAATCACTGTTTAAATAACACTCATATATGAAAATGAATTTAATATGGAAACTATTTTTAAAAAAATTTTGCCCACTTTTATGTCTTTAACAAATTGCTAGTATAATTTAAAAAAAAAAAAAAAAAAACTATCCAAGTATTTAAAAGCCAATTTAATGAGATTTAGAAAAATGAGTAACAACTGTATTATTATATCACTTGATTCTAAGGAGCATTTTTTCCCCCACATTTAACAGCTCTGAAATCAGACGATTGATTGTCTCATGAAACTGGGAGTGCATTTTTAGTGACTGTACATAAAATTTTTCTCTTTTGCACAATAATGTCTTAAGTTAGAACAACACAATGTTTGAAATCACTGAACAAATTTTAGGTTGCTCTGGAAAAAGAAAACTTCAACATGACAATAAGAGATGAAGCCATTACCAGTGAGACAAAAATTCAGCATAACTTTGAAAGTTAACTACAGACTATTTCTAACATCCCAATGACTGAATTTAATACTTTTTAAAAATGTAAACACCATAAAGATTCTATAAAAGCCTATAAGATCATATAACATCACAATTTGTGTGTCAGATTTATATGACCCAATCACTAACATACTCATTTCCACTTCTCTGTTAGTTCTGGGATGGCACTTTTTTTATCCTTTCATCACAGAGATATCCTATGCTTTTCAGAAGTTCATTTTATACCACTTGGTTTTTACTAAAGACTTGCACTAGTATCTGTTTTCACAAACCAAAAGAAATCCAAAGAGGATTTTCACTTTTAAGGGGAAAAAAAGGGGACGAAGAGAAAATAGCCTTCAGTATTCACTTTGCAGCAAGCCACTGCAATTAAAAGAGGCAGCAAGCAGAGCAAGCAGTGAGAGCAGCATCCCCCAGCTCCTGCCTCAGGATCGAAACTCAGCATCTCACCATCAAGACAACATATCTTTGAACTGTACTGGTGAGCATCTGTGCTTTATTTTATTTCCTGCATCTATTAGTAAGATGTGTCCTAAAGTAATTGCTTCTTCACTTTATGCCGTTTCACCTTACAAAAGGTCTCTCAGGAAAATTACTTCCTGATAATGTGGGAAACTATATGCGCAAATCTCCCTCCTTAAAATTAAAAGCCCAGTTCAATGTCTGTAACTTCGGACCAATTTAACTGAAAACAGACATCTCCCCTCATTTCCTTAAAATTAATGTAAAATTAATAAAGTATTGCCATGTGTTGTTTTCTTTTTCCAATGTGGATTTACCTCCACATTGGTTTACAGTAAAGGGGAGCTCTCATATACCTCTAAATGCCCATGGAAGCCTAGCAATGCACATGTCAATTTTCTCCTGATAAATTAATTTACTGCATGTTTATGAAGTTCTTATGCTAAACTCTCAAATAAGAACAATTTCAAGATTAACTAAAAATACCCTATATTAACTCCATAGTCATTTAATGTTAAAAGCAAAATACAAGAGCTCTTCAAGGACTAAAACGTAATGTTGAACAAAGCCTACCAACTTCCTTTCTCCTTTAAAGAGGACTCTTCTATCCATCTTTTTTCTCCATATACCATATAGATGTAGCTAGTAATGAATGGATTAATTTAAGAAAAATGTAGCAAGTTTCTAGTACTGACATTTGCATCTTTGTTAAGATGAGTCTCATACTAGAAAATGAATCAAAACACTTATTTTTCCAAAGGATAAGAGAATTTTGTTAACTGATGTCATGGTTTGGTGGAATAAGGGTAATGTATCATTTCATGAGTAGTTGAAAACAAAACAAAGAAGCCTTGGGAATTATAAAAACTTCTGTTGGATTTATTTACAAACCTACATATGAAAACATTACCAAATTTTGAGGTTAGATGGGTATCTCATTTTAAAAGGTTTTAACAAAGGTTCCTATCAAATTATCTTTAAAAATACAGTGTAGTATTTAACTCAATATCATGAGCAAAAAATTTTTCATAGTTTTAATTTAAATCTAGCCTTCAAGATACTTATATAAGTATCTAAAATCATAAATAGGTTTCAGGAGATAAAGACAACTATTAATGTTAAAAACAAAAAAAAAGGCTAATAAACTGGTAAGCTCTCCATTTTCTTGATATTAAACATTTCTGAGATGGCAAAAGTAACTTTGCAAATGCAATTAAGGTTAAGGAAACAGGTTTGGGGATTATTCTATTCAGGTAAGGCTAATTTAATCACATGAATATTAAAAAAGAGAACCATTCTCAACTATGGAAAACCAGAGAGGTGGCTGAATAAGGACTCTCTGTAATCTGTTGTTGTTTAGTCGTTAAGTCAAGTCCGGTTCTTTTGTGACCCCATGGACTGTAGCCCACCAGGCTCCTCTGTCCATGGGATTTCCTAGGCAAGAACACTGGAATGGGTTGCCACTTCCTTCTCCAGGGGATCTTCCTGACCAAGGGATTGAACTCATGTTTCCTGCATTGGCAGGAGAATTCTTCACCACTGAGCCACCAGGAAAGCCCATCCACCTGTAGTTACTGGCTTTTTAAGATAGAGGAAGGAGGACCTAAGAAGAGGAATAAAGGTTGTCTCCAGAAGCTGGAAGTACCAAGGGAACAGATTTTTTCCTATAGCCTCCAAAAGGGAATACAGACACACCAACGCTTAAGGTTTCAGCCCAGTGACATTCACGTTAGATTTCTGACCTACAAAACCATAAGACAGTAGTACTGTTAAAGGCTTTGAATTTTTAATTTGCTGTATAATCAACAGAAAACTAATAATCTGTTGAAGTCATTGCAATCATTCCAATCACAATTTTGTAAAATATAAATTCATGAACCCAGAAATTAGGGAGGGGGCTATAAAAAATAATGATCCATAAAACCAATCCAATTTGTAATGGCTCTAACAAATAAAAATTGTTTTCAACAGAATTTTAAATCAGATTTCCCTAAAACTTCTAAAATCACCTTATGAAGATGGTTCACATTCTTTTAAATGAACATGTATGCTGAACTTAACATTAACAGCTAAAGTACCACATTTTATCAAATCCGCCATGCCATCCACTGTAAGTCACAGTATTTTTTGTGCCACTTTAGAAAATCCTGCCAATTACAGTTCTAAGACAGCATCCATTGTAAAGTACATTGTAAGTTCAGAGATGTTAAATTCAGAAAATGTTACTTATATAGATTATATATATATATTCATCACCTAAAAAATCTTCTGCCATTAAGTAGACAAGAACATCTATAACCGAATTCAAATAATTTTTATTTCTCTGGAGCCCATTTAAGTTCAACAGCTATTTCAGAAAATACAATGTTACTAGTTCGAAAAGACTCAGAGGTAAGAGTGCCATCTACTGAACAATTTGCATAGCGTTCTTCAATCCAAATGTTATTCCTCTACCTTCTCATTTAAATTTATTATCTACTGTCAACAAAAGCATTCTGCCAAAGAGGGACCTCTCATCAATAAGCTGACTTCCCAGAGGCTTATAAAATTATTGGATGAATTCATCAACCAAAAAGACAAATCTGATTATTTGCACTAGTAATCTGTACCTCTAAAATCATTCAGTATGTACTTAATCTCTATTTAATTACTGTCTTTTGTATTGAATGTGTTTTCAGGACCACAATTCTCAATCCTTCACATACCAAACACATTAACTGGAATTTTTCTTTTCAGGTTTCAATATACGGTTAACTTTAAAATAATGAGAAAGCAGGAAAAGAAAATTAGCATTCAACTCTACAACAAATGAAATATAGTACCAAACTGACTCTGACATTGTTAGATGATCCTTCAAACATGAAATATGGATGTGGAATCTGTACACTATAAGCATTCATGTATTTCAGTTTTCCCTAAATGCCTTCTATTCTGGAAAAGGCTTATGAAATATTTTCCCAAAGCAGTTTGGATGAGCATAGGTGAATAGAGAAGAGAGAAGAGGAGAGAGAAGAGAACAGAAAAATCAGGTCACTGTTAAGATCCAAGTCCAAATGTAGAAAAATGGAACAACTCCAAAGCTGAAGAAGAAGTAAGAAATTTAGGATTAGAAAATTGTTGACCATCACCATCCATTGGCCCCTTCCTACATGGGTTAAGTCCAATCTTCAAAAATGAAATGTATTTTAGAAAAATGTTCATTTATGTTAATTAAGTTCTAACTTTTAAAGCCCTCATATTATTGAAATCCTGTATTTCACAAAATAATTGCAGATGTGAGATATTAATATTCAAAACTACCAAGTGAACAAATATAGTGTATTTTAAAACTAGTACAGACTTGCTATATATAAACACAGCACAGTGACTAGAGTATTTTTTTACTTTTACTTTTCCTAAAGGATAAGCAAAAGGTAAATCCTAGTAGTATCACGACCATCACTAGGTTTTTATTGGAAAATGTATATAATTGTACAGGGTAACTATCTGAGAAAAACAGTTGTATATATATTTAAATATTTAGAATAAACATGATCATGAGCTATAAATTTAACAAAAATATGTTTCATTTCATTACATAGCTACTTGAACACTACAAATCTTATACAGTCATTAATATAAAATAGTCACTACTATTAAAACGTGTACCTCAGAACTATCTCCTACCCTCAAAAGCAAGATAAAGTGATGAACCGAACAATAATAACCAAAATGTACTGGAGCACCTAAACTACAACTACTACCAAAAAGAAAAATTTTTTTTACCATAACCGGAGGTGTAATTAGGGCCCCGACGACCTCTGCCTCTTCCACTATAAGACCTAGAACCTTGTACAGAAGAGACGGTACTTTCATCAGTGGCATATCCTTTCTCTTTTTCAGGCCCTCTGGTGGAAGAAGGTCTGAAACCCATACCAATCTGTCGAAGCTGTTCATCAATCTGTAGTCGTTCCATTCTTAGCTGTTCTACTTCCTATAATGAAAATGAAAAAGAATATATCTTACATGTATTTTTTTTTCTTAAAGCCTAGAGTTGAGCTATATTCTGGTCCTACCAGTGAAAGCAGCTGTGATCTTGGGCAGTTATTTGGCAATGTAGACTACTCCTAGTAAACATAATTTACAAGGTCAATTCAGCAAGCATTTACTAAATGCCTTAGCATCATGTGCCATGCTAAGTACTACAGGTATATAATATAAAAAAGACAAGGACTCTTCTCCTTCAGGGGAATGTTTACAGATGAGCATTAAAAAAACTTAGGGGATGGTTAACAGACAACTGTTGAAATAACCTACTTTAATAGCTAATAATCAGACCTAGTCTTTAAGGAGTATCAAACTCTGCTAAATGAGGTAAAGTACCACCTATGACAGGTATTACTAATAAACTACTTTCCTATCAAAATAGTGACAACTGAGTTGTGGCCTAGCTGAACTGGTAGACTTGGTCAGAGATTGAGGTCATTACAGAATGTCAAAATAAGGTGTCTATAGAGAAAGCTCTTGGCTAAAAAGCAGTAGAGTACTGGAAAGACAAGTTTTTCAAAGAAAGGAAGGACTTAATCAAGGGTGCTTTGAAAATATTAACATAACAATGATCTGAGTGACTTAAGGAAAACTAGAGACAGCAGTTCAAGTACCATAAACAAAAAAACACAGCAGGAATAAGAATAAAAAATGACAATTGCAACTTAATTTATAGGGCATTTCTTTTCCAAAACCTTTTCTCTTTATTAACCCAGAGACTAAACAACAATGGTTGCTGCTGCTGCTAAGTCGCTTCAGTCGTGTCCGACTCTGTGCGACCCCAGAGACGGCAGCCCACCAGGTTCCCCCGTCCCTGGGATTCTCCAGGCAAGAACACTGGAGTGGGTTGCCATTTCCTTCTCCAATGCATGAAAGTGAAAAGTGAAAGGGAAGTCGCTCAGTCATGTCTGACTGTTAGCGACCCCATGGACTGCAGCCTACCAGGCCCCTCCATCCATGGGATTTTCCAGGCAAGAGTACTGGACAACAATGGTTAAGAGTTTTCAAATGATATATATGGAGGTTGTTCATGTGATTCAGAGAGTACCAGTAACCATCAGGTGCCAACTCTGCTAAGTGCTACAGGTATACAATATAAAAAAGACATGGACTCATCTCCTTCAAGGGAATGTTTATAGATGAGCATTAGTAACCAATAAAGTCCACATCATTCCCGGTTCTATCTCCTATTTGCAACAAATGTTAAGAGTGGGCATGTCTTAAACAGAAGGAAAGAAATATAAACGTTCAGAGGGAAAGAGAAAAATGTACATGAGACCAATCATTTTACTATGGCAAAGGATCTTTTAATATTTTCACAGAAAGGAAAAATAAGGGAAATATGAAGCTGAATTAACAAAAATTAAGATTTAAAAATTTACTACAAATACTAATATAAAATTAAAGTTTAATGTGTGGAGGAACATGATATAAATATGAACACTATACAAACCTTTAGATAAGCAATATGATACTCTAAAAGCACTTGCACATTTCCAATGCTTTCTTTAGTGCCAACAAATACAAATGGAACCATTCCCTGTAAGAAAACACAACATCCCAGTATTTAGTATTATGTCCTCTAATTCAAGCACATCTTTTAAGTAAATAAACCAACTTTCAAACAAATTTTCCATCAAACTGGAATGAATGTACAGATCAGATGTATTTTTAGTAGTGCTTGCCTTAAAAACATAATAAAACACAATGGGCAGGTTATCCCTGTAATATATGCTCATATAGCAAAACTTTCAACATCTGTAGGCTGGAAGTACTTTGTGACCATTAACATAAGTATCATGTACAAACATTCAATATTTACACAGTGTAAAATAAAGAAATTACTGATATGGGCAAATAGTCACCTTAAGTTATTAAACCAAATGAAAGGATTAACCCTGATCTGTTTTACTTAGTTGAATTTCAAAAGACGGTTTTAAAAAGTGAGAAGGAAGGGAAGTAAGATACCTAAATGATTTTTTTTTCTTTAAAGAAATAAATTTTCAGCTTCCTATTGGCTAAAGAAAATGAACAGTCTAAAGAAACTCACCCAATCATTTTCAATGTCCTTTAGTTTCTTGATTTTATAAAATCATTCCTAACAGTTATTTAAATAACCTGGCTTAAGAATTTTCGGTTCTAAATACAGAATTAAGTGTGGCTTAACTTTTTATTCTATATAGGAAACCACTATGTGACTTATTTTCAAAATAATTTTTTAAAAATTTAATTAGTGAATTTTAGTATGGGAAATTAAAAAAAAGAAAGGCACCAGGGCAGGTGCTGAAGCTACAGTACAGAGTACAGCTATCGGAGCTTAAAGCTGCAGTGACTCTAGAAGAGGTAATTCCAACTAGGAAGGTATGAACAAGGGACTCTAACTTAAGCTTAGGAAGTGAGAAAGCCTTGAGCTATCCTCAAGAATTCACATGCAGAAAACAAAGGATGCAAAGTGAACAAAAGATAGGAGGGGGAAAAAAGGAGCTAGAAAGTTTTAATCCATAATGTAATTCTGGGACTATATTATTTATGGTCATTTTAAAGAAATATCCTAATTCTACAGATGGGAAAAAATGTGCTCAAAGTCATAAAATCAGCAATTAACCCAACTAATTTCGTATCCAGTTACCTAATTCCAAATAATATCCACTTGTTAACTGCCATCATCTATGTTAAAGAAAAAGGTAAAGAGAATCACAATCTCAGAAAAGGTACTAAACGTTCCTGTAATAATCTCACTGTAAAGTATTTGTGGAGGTGATGGAATTCCAGCTGAGCTATTTCAAATCCTAAAAGATGATGCTGTTAAGTATGCCAGCAAAATTTGGAAAACTCAGCAGTGGCCACAGGACTGGCCAAATGTCAGTTCTCATTTCAATCCCAAAGAAAGGCAATGCCAAAGAATGTTCAAACTATTGCATAATTGCATTCATTTAACACATTAGCAAAGTAATGCTCGAAATCCTCCAAGCAAGGCTTAAACAGTATGTGAACCAAATAGATGTTCAAGCTGGATTTAGAAAAAGGCAGAAGAACCAGAGATCAAATTGCCAACATCCACTGGGTCACTGAAAAAGCAAGAGAATTCCAGAAAAACATCTACTTCTGCTTCCTTGACTACTCTAAGGCCTTTGACTGTGTGGATCACAATAAATTGTGGAAAATTCTGAGAGAGATGGGAATATCAGACCACCTGACCTGTCTCTTGAGAAATCTGTATGCAGGTCAGGAAGCAACAGTTAGAACTGGACATGGAACAACAGATTGGTTCCAAATAGGAAAAGGAGTATGTCAAGGCTCTATATTGTCACCCTGCTTATTTAACTTCTATGCAGAGTACATCATGAGAAACGCTAGGCTGGATGAAGCACAAGCTGGAATCAAGACTGCCAGGAGAAATATATTGAGTCATTTAATGACCCTGCCCAGTAAACACCTTAATCTTCAGACCAATTTTAGCCAGCGGTTATAAGCCAAACTGTTATTGGTGTTTAGTTGTTAAGTCATGTCCAACTGTTCTGCAACTCCATGGGCTGTAGTCCACCAGGCTCCTCTGTCCATAGGATTTCCCAGGCAAAACTACTGGAGTTGGCTGTCATTTCCTCCTCTGGGGCTCTTCCCAACCCAGGAATCAAACCTGCATATCCTGCATTGGCAAGCAGGTTCTTTACGACTGAATCACCAGGGAAGTCTGGTATGCCAAATGGGTCACCATTATTTTACACATTAAATATATAAACAGAGACAGTGTCAATTATAATAGTATGACACCCTTGATTTTAATGGGGTCGTCACCCACCCTCCAGGTGGGGTATGGTGTTTGCTTAATATGAAGTTAAAATTACTTAAGGTTTACATCAATATTTAAAGCTGTGTAAGATGTAATCAATCTACAAGTACTCATCTACATAACAGTCATTTGTTTTTCCTCATTCATTTTTATTCTAACTAATTAAACTAATTCATTCATTACATTCTAACTAATTAAAAGAATCAAGGAAATGGTTATCTTTCACTGGGATCTTTACAACATCCAATATTGTGGTGTGAGGCTGTTTATCTTAGCAAATATCTTCAGTTTCCTCCATGTTTCTCTTTAAAAAAAACAAAACTTACTTTGTCCAATAAGCAAACGAACTCCCCAGTTACCCACTGTGCAAAACTGAAGAAGTAGTGAATGCACTGCTTTCTGGGAGATAATTTTGGGGATGGGGGAGGGGGAAGTCTTTGCCTTATATTCAGACATATAATTATACAGAGTTGACCACTAGAGCCACAAAGGTTAGTGATGCTTAAAGTGATGGATAAGAAGTTAAGAAAAAAAAGCACGGTGGACAAGACATTAACATGTAACAAAAAGACTGAAAAAAAATTTCAGAAAGTTGGTACCAGCTGCTGCTGCTAAGCCACTTCAGTTGTGCCCAACTCTGTGTGACCCCATAGACAGCAGCCCACCAGGATCCTCTGTCCCTGGGACTCTCCAAGCAAGACTACTGGAGTAAGTTCCCATTTCCTTCTCCAATGCATGCATGCATGCTAAGTCACTTCAGTCGTGTCCAACTCTGTGTGACCCTATGGACAGCAGCCCACCAGGCTCCTCTGTCCACAGGAGTCTCTAGGCTAGAATACTGAAGGGGGTTGCCATTTCCTTCTCCAATGGCATCAGAATGACCAACAATGTTAGAACTTAAAGATTTCATTTAAGAAATGGTCAGAGCTTACAAAAAAAAAAGTCAAAGAACCGTTATTAAGAACTCCTTCACAGCCAACTGTTTTGTTTAGAGTACCAAAATCTTTAAACTCTAAGTACAAAAAAAAAAAAAAAAAAAAACCTGATAAGATTATCAAACTAGTCTTTTTTTAATAAAAAATTGGCCTTTTTACTGAAGCACTGAGAAACAGAACTTAAAAAATTTCACTGCAGAGGGAGAGTAGTTCACTGGATATAACTTTCTTAAAACAATTTTCAAAATATAAAAGAATGGGTGGGGGGCGTGGGGGGGGCGGACACAGGCAAATTATGTTTTAAATACTTACATCTTCTCTAGGTAGTTTATTTTCATTGTCTCCTTCAATTCTCACCCGAACCACACCAGATTTGTCTACTATTTCTTGAATAACTTTGCCATTTTTCCCAATTACTTTTCCTTTAATAAGAGAAAGCATATATACTAATAAATTAAAAACCAACACTGCTATCATTTCAACATCAGCCCAAATAATTTATGACTTGCTATCAAACTATAAAAACCAAGCAAAACTGCATCTTTTCATTCTCAATTAACTCACCCTAACGACAACTGAGAAACATATCCTTGGTATGAAACCTCCTTCTCTTCAGTATGGCTAAGGTTGCTACTGTTAACTGATTGATAACTCTACTCACATGTAAGATATTTTCAAAGTCCAGCTATTTTTCAATATGTTCTATACCATTTTTATATTTTTAAAATATCAAGTCCAATCCATTTATTCTAAAAGCTTGAATTATATAAATGAAGGCAAAAAGAAAACTTTTATTTTGGTATTAATTACATCAATTTGTTTACATTTATGACACATTACATATATTCTTATTCAAACAACTAACAATATCATCAACTTGGCTTTTATTTTCAAAGTCCTACTTAAAAGACAACTGTGACTTGAAGATTCCTTTAAAATGAATATTCACTTCACTGAAATAAAATGTTTACATTTAATAAGTATTACATTTTACACCTATAAATGTTTAAAGTACTTTAGAACTATACAACTACATACAAAATGTATATGGGTTGCGTCTTCCTAGATATGAAATACTGTGAAATGATACAAAATTCAAATTATTTACCTTCTCCACACTTGTTAAGTCTGTTAAATAACAGAGTATCTGACAATTAGAGGAGAAACTAAAAGGATATGAAGATGCTCTTCACTTAGGGAACTCACTTTTTATAAAGCTAATATACATCCATAAAATAACAAAGCAATACGGGGTAGTGTTACTGGTAACAGAAGTAAATGTTCCAGTAACCATTACTATAAATAGATGTATACTAAGTTAACAGTAACATCTTGTTATTAAGTTCAAATCCTCAGTTAAAATGTTACACTATACATTATACCAATCTATTTCCACAATAAATTAACTTTGGCTGAAACAGGCTTTAACGTAAGTTTCTCCTACTGTATGTCTGACAGAACAGCTTCCAATAAAGAATAAATAAGGGGGGAGGGGGACAAACAAGGGAATAATGGCAACAGTAAGCCAGTCAATACAACAGACACTTATTACAGGAGTTTCAAACCTCCTTGCCCAATAACCCTAAATTTAAAAGCAGCAGCAACTGAACAAGAGAAAAAACAAAATAGAGTAGGACAGGGAATTCACATGATGCATGTCTTCTCAGAGCAGCCCTAGCAGCAGCATATAAAAGCAACCTTCATGTTAACACAGTGAAGCTCAAGCAGCAACTCCATCCTTGACCCTGCTAAAAATAAGCAAATATCTTTTCGAAAAAACAAAAATCAGATTGTTACATCATACCCCCTTCCCCAAAATCTCTGCCCCTTACTTCTTGTGAACTGTACCAGTGGTGAGTGAATATCCATCACCCTTCTGGGGTCTGTGGCAAGGACCTACCTGCAAGTTTTATTTAGTCCCACCAGAGACCTTCAATATTTTAACTGATCATTTCCACAGTTTAAATTCCAAAGCATATTGACAAACTGAAGCAGACCTGTGGTATAATTTGAGCACTGAGCATAAATGCTGAAGGGACAGAGTAGAGAAGTGATTAAGGAAGGCTTCCAAGAGCTGAAGTTTCAATTCATTTTCAAATCAATGTTCACGTAATACTTTTGATTTGGGAGGGGTGGGAATGGTCAACAAGTCTAGAACTCTTGGAACCTGAATATATGTGAGAATTCTCTCTGAAACTTACCCACCAAGTAGTCCTCATTTCCTTTTACTTCTCAGTCCTCTTTTTCTCTTTGACTAAGAACGTACTATTTTTCAAAAGACTGCTTCACCCAGAAAACATTTTAGAGAAAGATGTAGTACTACTATAAATAGACAGCACTCAACTCAGGTCTTTATACTACTTCTGAGTATTTAACCAATGTATAACAGTTGCTGCTAATATTTATTTTCTAAATAATAAACAACCCAAATAAACAAAGCCAAACAAGCCAGGGTAGAGGAAAACAAGAGACATGTTAGGATCTCACATCACTGAACAGATAAACAAAGAGAAGAATCTGAGAACTATTAATATATCCAATTTCCTATTTCTCAAATATGAGAAATTTTTATTTAAGGTTAACACTACCACAAATTCTGTAAGACCAGTGCTATCTTCTACAGAATTGTTGGATTGCAAAGAACCAGGACTCCCTTGGACACACTCACCTCCAAATCATTTTTACAAGTGAAGAAATCTAAGTTAAATTATGTTCTGTGAAAGCAGCACATATGTTAGTACTGATAGCTGTCAATAATGGGAGCATTATATAAACAATCAAGGGGATCATTTTCAAAAGCACCGTTCTTGCCAAAGGTGATTTCCCTTGACAGCAATGAATATTTGGTAACATTTTGTATCTTACAATTTATTTAAATTATATAAAATTCTTAAGACATTTAATTTTAACCTCTCAACTCATCATCTCCAGCCACTCAGTACACAGTGATTGCTAATAATAGATTAAGTGGAGCTAAATTAACTGGTAGTATATCATAGACATCCAATTGTTAGGGCAGAAGTGAAAAGCTTTTTCTATAGTTGAATACCAACAGACTGTCCAAATTCTTGTAGTGTATGCTATTATCCCAAATACACTTCTTGTTATTGGCCAAAACAAACATTTTTAATAGCACAAGTGTGCCATTGTTTTTTAATTTTCACCTATTAATGTTTCAGACTCTGACAAGTAAAATGTGTACAGAATCTTTTCCTAAAGGTAGACAAGGTATACTTATAAATAAATGGAGCCCAAGGGGCTCAATTTCATTATAGTCAAAAAACTAAGACTCAACAGATGACCAAAAATTCATAAAAAAACATTCCCTTAGAAAATGTCATTACTTTGTGCTGATGCTTATATTAAATATAGAATCACTAAGTATAATTTAACATGTGACCAAGATTTCTCTGTTTCAGACTGCATCTTCAAGGATAGATCACACAGATATAGAGAATATTATTAACAAAGCTATTAAACAACTGATCTCTCAAGTTTTAATGCTCATTAACTGCAGCTTCAAAAGCAAAACCTGTTGTCACTTAACTTACAACCCACGGGCACAGCAGTTTTCATCAAAAGTGTCAAAAATTTAATAGTGAAACCTCCCCTAATATCATCACCATCCTTCTCTTCTTGATTTCTTATCCTTATTTGAGGTTTTTGCAACAACTATCACTTTCTCAAACCCTATTCTGTAGAAGTTTATTACCCTATTGTTAGTCCACTCAAACTTTTTCTTCTGCACCAAACAAAAGAAAACAATTACCACAAATACCTTCTCAAAAAAGTACTACAATTTTGATGGATGTATGAAAGATAAAAAGACATCAAGCAAATGAAAATATTAAGGAAGAAGCGAAGGGGATGAAAAAGCTTAAGAAAAACTGTAATGCCAAACCGTTATTAAAAAAAAAGATTCCACATAACTTAGAAGGTAAACGTTATCAGAAAAAGCTAATTTTTAATTAAGTCATCATATGTAATTAAATAACATTTAACTTAATGTTTAGTAGAAGTACTTACCAACAAGATTCCTAGGAACCTGAATAAAATCCTCCACAAATTCCAAGAAACCTCTAGCCTTTTTTACAGCATCAGCACTCTGCAGGGTAGGGTGGGGGGAACAAACATGAAATTCAATCTTGAAGAAACCCACAATCCACAACAAAAACACAAGTAAGAAAAAAGAAACTGAACTGTCATGCTCCAGTACAAGATTCTGCTCAGACGACCAAAGTGCTATTTCAAGTCAAGTATTCATAAAGTACTTTTCCAAAAAAAAAAGAGTAATCATTAAAGAGCTAGAGAAAAAAGGCTTTTACAATCAAAATGTTAGACCTCTTTACAGTCCCTACGACATCTAAAACTGTCTAAACAGACATCTTTAAGCTCCTGAGAAAACTAAGAGAGTTTAACTTACTTATGTTAGTGAAATTTTAACCCCATCCTAAATACATCTGGCCCACACTTGTATGTTGGATTCTCCACATGAATTAAAAAAAAAACTGTTCATACTGTATTGCTGTCTGCATTGTTTTCTCCTTCTCAACATAAGAAATGATTTAAAAGGCTGTTTTTTGTAGAGATGCATTTTAAAAATTACCTACTAATATGACCATTAAAATTCCTAAGCTCTAACAGTTAAAATTTAAAAAAACTAGAAGATGGGGGGAGGATCAGTTTGTGTTCTCTAAAAGGAATTTATAGTTCTTAGTAACAATTAACTTCCACTTTTAATGTTTGTCCTTTAATAACCATAAATCAAGTATGTTGTGTGCTCACCATATCATACACAGCAAAAATTTAAAATCCATATTCAATCTTCATAAACTGTTATGGTAAGCACTATTATTATTTTCATTTTACAATGTGGAAAACTATGCAGGGGAACCGCCTAACTTTCTCCAAGTCCTCTCAAAGAGGGAGAGACAAAATTCCAATTCCGATAATATGGCTCTAAAGCCTTTCATCTTAATCACTTTGCTATATTGCCTACTTCTAAAGGTTTCAGAAATAAAAATCAGACCTCCAGTCAGATTCACTATATGACTTAAATGAAAAGTCAAGACTTAAATTATCATACCCCAAAACTCATCTATTTAATGTGAAGGACGGTCTTAATGAAGGAAAGCTTGTTTTATTTTTCAGATTATTTTCATGCCCACATAGCTGTCACAATTAACCAGTGACAAAATATTTAAAATTCAAGGTCTACAAAAGGTATTATATACTATTTACAGCTGCCAGTGCCTGACATAATAAGCACTCAAAAAATACTTGAATAAATTATTTGTAATGCACATAAAGCTGAGAAATTCAGAAGCAGTTGATTAAGGAACTTTGGAAAACAGTACACATTAAATATCCAGTAATCTTTCAAGGCCCTGTAATTATATATATTAGCATATTGTAATACTATAATATATATACTAATATAGTATCTTTAATTGACTTACATGTAATGATACTAGACTTGCAATTTTAAACTATTCCACCCAGAAACTAAAATTCCAGACAACAGTTAATATGCTACAGTAAAATTACCCAAGGTGGGGGACAAGCAGCAGCATACCTCTCCGTAGATTCTAAACGTTCCAGTATCTTCATCTAGCTCAATAGCTGTAACTCCAGGAACCTTTCTAGCTTGCTGTATATTACTACCATGTGTTCCTATCGCCAGGCCCATCAAATCTTCTCTCACAACAAATTCCTCATGAAAAGCTGCTGCAAGTTGCTTTGTGCACTAGTAAAAGAGGCAAATTAGTATTATAAAAGATAAAAAAAATTTTTGTACACCCATGTTCATAGCATTATTTACAATAGTCAAGAGAAAGCAACCCAAAGGTCCAATGAATGATGAATGGATAAACAAAATGTGATATATGCACACAATCAGAATTATTCAGCCCTAAAAAGGAAATTCTGATACATGCTACAACATGGACAAACATTGAGAACATTATGCTTAGTGAAATAAGCCAGTTACAAAAAGATAAATACTATATGATTCCACTTACAAAAAGGTTATCTAGAGTAGTCAAATTTGTAAACACAAAGTAGAATGGTGGTGGCCTGGAGCTGGGGGAAAGGGAAATAGGAAGTTGTTTAAATGGACACAGAGACTCAGTTTTGCAAGATGAAAATGTTCTGAAGATTGATTGATCAACAGTGTGAATATATTTCTCAATACTATGAACTGCACAATTAAAAATGGTTAGGATGGTAAATGTTATGTTTATTCTACTACAATTAAAAAAAAGAAATGGGAAAAAAGAAAAAATGGAAGGGAGAAGTCTGATCATTCTATTTAATCCAGGTCACAGAAAACAGTAATTCTAAAACAATTTTCCAGAACTACTCACACATGGAGCTCTCCAACTCAAATGATTCCTATTTCAAAACTCATTCACATATCACTTGTTTGGAAGTTTGAAATTAGTTAAGGGTACTCATGTACTTGTCCTAAAGATAAACAAACCTCAAATTCCCTAAGACTGTGCGTGGGAACAGATATATGTGTGGGAGGGAGTAGGGGCAACGAATCACCTAAAATGTGGCAGTGAAAAGTAGAAGAAAACAGGAGTACCTTGGGACAGAACAGAGAGAAGCAATGACAGGCTCTTTTTTAAAACTACAAGCCATGTGACCTCCTCTCTTCTTACCCAAAAGTTGTTATACTAATGAACTAGTTACTGAGAAAGTGCATTGACTGGTAGCTCACAGGACAATAAAAAAACAGAGTAAAGAACTAGCAATAAAGTTCTACTGGAAATCCCTAGTGAGTTTCTAAGCTCTTTGGCACCATTCAGGTCTTTAGCAGCTAAAAGGCTATGTTTGATAAAAGTAATAGAGACAAGTAATTCTAAGAACACAGTAATTCCAGTTATTAGCCATAAAATAGTTCCCAAGTTGCCTTACTTAACAGTCATATAATTTCAGCCGTAGAACTTGAATAATATGCTCAGGATACTAAATGAGAAGCACAAGATCTTTTACATGTAAACCCACTTACTTCTAAATGCTTAGTGGCCTCTTCATTTCTGGACATAAGCATCAATTTTGTACGAATACTTCGCAAATGCATGTCACTCAAAATATTTACTCTCTTCACAGTTGCTTCACTGGCAGACTATAAACAAACAAGTTACTCATTCAAAAACTTAAACTCTTTTTTTAACACAAACACAACCTTCCAAATAAAGCCTCCCTTGATTTTCATCTTCTGTACTCTCCTCACCTAACACGCACCCCCTCCCACAAATAATCTTACTTGTTTTCTTAATTTCCATATTACTTAGATCTACTCTTCAAATTATAATGGGGGGAGGAGGGATATAGAATCCCGGATCCCATACGTTAAGAATTTTATGATGTAAAGAATGCTGTATTCAGATTTTTCCTCCTTTCTCCAGGAAAGATTTACAAATTAACAATTTTATAACTGCAAAAATTTTTTTCTCCCATACTGTATTCTAATAAAGTCACCATAAAACAAGTTATCCTTTATCTTTGAAATATTTAATTATAAAATATGTACAATGTACAGTTTAATAAAGTGAAAAGTGTTAGTCACTCAGTTCTGTCTGACTTTGCAAACCCCATAGACTGTAGCCTGCCAGGTGCCTCTGTCCATGGAATTGTCCAGACAACAATACTGGAGTGGGTTCCCATTCCCTTCTCCAGTGGATCTTCCCCACCCAGGGATTGAACCTGGGTCTCTGCATTGTAGGCAGATTCACAATAATCACGATATACCTCAAAATATGGAGTTATCTTACCAGTATCATTAGCTGTGTTGTTTCTGGATGGTAAAAAATTCTGCATGCTCCTACCGCTTTCTTAAAATCTTTATGTGCATTTTCATTAGCACACCTAAGGAGAGAGTAATTCACGTGTAAGACCGAAACAACAGGTTAAATTTAGAGGGCAATTATAATGAAAACTCTTGTATTTCATACTGACACCACCCATTGAAAACTTTTGTCTGTGAAAAACGTTTTCTATCAAAGTTTTAATCAGGTGTTTGGGGTAAAAAAGATTTTTGTAGCACTGAAAAATCCCCTTAATTCACAAAGCAATTCAACAGTAAACAAAATTACTCACGCCTCTCTCAAATCCTCAGGAACATCCACTGTGCATTTAAAGAAGGTATTTTTTTTGACAGTTTTATTTTGATTGACAGGCCGAAGTCGTTCAAATGTGACTATTTCATTGTAAGTGGCATCACAAGCAGCATATTCAATGACATAAAACTAAAAGACATCAGAACACTTTAAAAATCCCATCCGAACAAAAATAATGACCTTTAAATAAAGTTCTAATTACTTTGCTTGGATTAAGCAGTAGACCCTCCCCCTTGTGGCACAAGTACTAAGCACAGCTTAGTTACATCGACCTGATTTGCCTAAACTAGATTAGAGGTTCTTACAAGCAAGAACTCTGGTGGTCCTCACATGCTTGCAAAATACCTCTGGAGAGCAGCTTTGGTGTTTGCAAATCCAGAACACAAACAGAAATTAATGATCTGATGAATTTTTGAAATACATGATTATTTCTGAAATAGGCTTTTTAACAACAAAACTAAGAGTTGGAGTAACAGTTACAGAAACCAAGAGTCAACATATTTCCTTGAAAATTAATCATAAAGCAAGTTTTAACATAACTTACTTCTCCTTTCATCATTCGAACTTTAGCCAACCACCATCCACATGGTTCTTGATCATTTGCTCTTGAATATACCTGACAGAAAAAAAAAGTGCCCTTATTCATTTATCCCAAAAGATTAACACTGTAAATAATGACTTTTTATAAGTGCAAAATTATGTTCAAGAATCAAAAAATGTTACTGTGAACAAGATGAAACTGCTACATAAGTGTCATGTAATAAGAATTATATATGCATAAGGGAGAGGAATCAGAGATCAAATTGCCAACTGGATCATAGAAGCAGCAAGGGAATTCCAGAAAAAACATCTACTTCTGTTTCATTTACTATACTAAAGCCTTTCACTGTGTGGATCATAACAAACTGTGGAAAACACTTAAAGAGATGGGAATACCACACCATCTTACCTGTCTCCTGAGAAACCTGTATGTAGGTCAAGAAGCAACAAGTAGAACCTTCTATAGAACTGACTGGTTCATAATTGGGAAAGGAGTACAACAAGGCTGTTTATTGTCACCCTGTTTAACTTATATGCAGAGCACATCATGCAAAATGCAGGGCTGGATGAGTTACAGGCTGAAATCAAGATTGCCAGGAGAGATATCAACAACCTCAGATATGCAGATGATACCACTTTAGTGGGAGAAAACAAAGAGGAACTAAAGAGCCTCTTGATGAGGGTGAAAGAGAGTGAAAAGAGCAGCTTAAAATTAAATATTAAAGAAACAGTCAAGGCATCCAGCCCAATCACTTCAGGGCAAATAGAAGGGAAAAGGTGGAAGCAGAGACAGATTTCCTCCTCTTGGGCTCTAAAATCACTGCAGATGGTGAATGCAACCATGAAATTACAAGACAATTGCGTCTCGGTAGGAAAGCTGTGGGAGAAGGCAATGGCACCCCACTCCAGTACTCTTGCCTGGAAAATCCCTTGGACGCAGGAGCCTGGTAGGCTGCAGTCCATGGGGTCGCAAATAGCTGGGACACGCCTGAGTGACTTCACTTTCCCTTTTCACTTTCACGCACTGGAGAACTCCAGTGTTCTTTCTTGCCTCGAGAACCTCAGGGATGGCAGAGCCTGGTGGGCTGCCGTCTATGGGGTCGCACAGAGTCGGACACGACTGAAGTGACTTGCAGCAGCAGCAGCAGGAAAGCTATGACAAATCTAGACAGCATATTAAAAAAGCAGAGACATCACTTTGCTGACAAAGGTCCGTTTAGTCAAGGCCATGGTTTTTACAGTCGTCATCTATGAATGTGATAGCTGGACTGAAGGCTGAGCACTGAAGAACTGATACTTTCAAACTGTGGTGTTGGAGAAGATGTTCTTGAGAGTCCCGTGGACAGCAAAGAGATCAAACCAGTCAATCTTAAAGGAAACCAGACCTGAATACTCAATGGAAAGGCTGATGCTGAAGTTCCAATATTTTGGCTACCTGGTGCAAAGAGCCAACTTATTGGAAAAGACCCCAACACTGGGAAAAATTGAAGGCAGATGGAGAAGAAGGCAACAGAGGATGAGAAGATTGGATGGCATCACTGATTCAGTGGACAGGAGTTTAAGCAAATTCTGGGAGATGGTGAGAGACAGGGAAGCCTGGCATGCTGCAACCCATGGGGTCGCACAACTTGGCCACTGAATAACAACGTATATGCTTAAATTTTACTGCTGAAAAATAGAATTGAACCTGTTTGGGCAATTTGGTGCCCTGAAAATTGAACTTCAAATTCATGAAAGTCTAGTCTAGTGAAAATGTCAGTCACTCAACTGTGTCCAACTCTTTGTGACACCATGGACTGTAGTCCAACAGGCTCCTCTGTCCACAGAATTCTCCAGGCAAGAATACTGGAGTGGGTAGCTGTTCCCTTTTCCAGCGGATCTTCCCAACCCAAGGATTATAACCAGGTCTCCTATATCGCAGACAGATACTTTACCATCTGAGCCACCTGGGAAGCCCCAAATTTATGAGTGTCTAATAAACATAAATAAGTATTATTATAAAGAAATGTTTCTTACAAGACAGTTTCACATGGTGTAAAGCACACGTCTTTAAGCTTATGTCAACACGGTTCACCTCTGAACATGGCATTCTGATGATATACGTATCAGAAGTGAGGATAAGCTAGAACTTTAATAAGATGTATTTTAAATCTGGTATCAGTGTTGGTAAAATGCTGAAATTAAGAATTGTTTTTAGAAAGTATAGTATGACAAGGCTGTATATGGTCACCCTGATTTCTAACTTCTATGTAGAGTACATCATGAGAAACGCTGGGCTGGAGGAAGTACAAGCTGGAATCAGGATTGTAGGGGAAAATATCAATAACCTCAGATATGCAGATGACACCACCCTTATGGCAGAAAGTGAAGAGGAATTAAAAGCCTCTTGATGAAAGTGAAAGAGGAAATGAAAAAGTTGGCTTAAAGCTCAACAATCAGAAAACTAAGATCATGGCATCTGGTCCCATCACTTCATGGGAAATAGATGGGCAAACAGTGGAAACAGCATCAGACTTTATTTTTCTGGGCTCCAAAATCACTGCAGATGGTGATTGCAACCATGAGATTAAAAGACGCTTGCTCCTTGGAAGGAAAGTTATGACCAACCTAGATAGCACATTAAAAAGCAGAGACATTACTTTGCCAACAAAGGTCCATCTAGTCAGGCTATGGTTTTTCCAGTAGTCATGCATGGATGTGAGAGTTAGACTGTGAAGAAAGCTGAGAGCCGAAGAATTGATGCTTCTAAACTGTGGTGTTGGAGAAGACTCTTGAGAGTCCCTTGGACTGCAAGGAGATCCAACCATTCCATCCTAAAGGAGATCAGTCCTGGCTGGGTGTTCACTGGAAGGACTGATGCTGAAGCTGAAACTCCCAATACTTTGGCCACCTGATGCGGAGAGCTGACTCATTTGAAAAGACCCTGATGCTGGGAAAGATTGAGGGCCAGAGGAGAAGGGGACAACAGAGGATGAGATGGTTGGATGGCATCACTGACACAATGGACATGGGTCTGGGTGGACTCCAGGAGTTGGTGATGGACAGGGAGGTGTGGCGTGCTGCAGTTCATGGGGTCTCAAAGAGTCAGACACAACTGAGGGACTGAACTGAACTGAAACCCTATTTTAAAATTCCTTCAAGGTAACACATTTAAATCCCTTGCTAAGGAACTTAGATGTACTAAATGTCTGTAATTAGTCACTCAGTTGTGTCTGACTCTTTGTGACCCCATGAACTGTAGCCCATCAGGATCCTCCCTTCATGGGGATTCTCCAGCCAAGAATACTACAGTGGGTTGCCAAGCCCTCCTCCAGGGGATCTTCCCAACCCAGCTCTCCCACATTGCCGATTCTTTACTATCTGAGCCACCAAGGTCTATCTAACAACAAAAACATTATGAATGGCATCCCACTCCAGTATTCTTGCCTGGAAAATCCCATGGACAGAGGAGCCTGGTAGGCTGCAGTCCATGGGGTAGCCAAGAGTGGGACACGACTAAGCAACTTCACTTTCACTTTTTACTTTCATGCACTGGAGAAGGAAATGGCAACCCACTCCAGTGTTCTTGCCTGGAGAATCCCAAGGACGGGGGAGCCTGGTGGGCTGCCATCTATGGGGTCGCACAGAGTCGGACACGACTGAAGCGACTTGGCAGCAGCACCAGAGTAAGTTATCTTACAAAACCATCTATCCAAAAAAAAAAAAAAACCACAAAAAACCCTGCTACCTTATATACTCTACAACTATCAAGTGTTTCAAAATATAATAAATTAGAAAAGTTTCTATTGAGGATTAGAGCTGTTTCTTATGACACAGCAGCGTGATATATTTTTAATGCATGGAAAATGAGGTGCAGAAGGGAAGGCTAGGAAAAGATGACCAAGAAACACCTACAAAATATTGATTAAACTAAGGCAGCCCCTACACAGGTGGGTGGAGATATCTACCCATCAATACATGTTAACAGCCATTTGTGAAATAATGCAAACTATACTGATAGGCAAACAGTTTTGGAAAAGTCTGAAGCTTCTATCAGGATGATGTGAAAGTAACCTTGGAAGTGGTGGAATTACTGGAACTAAAAATAAATAAGCCAAAATTTCATGTTCAACTTTAATGTATACCATGGTTAGAGAAAAGCTATGAGCGGAAAAAAAGCATATTTACCACAAAGCTTCAGTGAATTCAAGTTTAGCTTTTGCACTTCTTATATATCTGCTTCATGACTCTATCCTTTCTTACAGACCTTCCAAAAAGACAAGACACTTCACCTTTTTTTAGAATAGAATAACTCATTGCAGTTACTGTATGTATTCAGGGAAAAAAATGGAAGTGAAAGTGTTAATCGAGTCATCTCCAACTCTTTATGACTCCATGGTCTGTAGCCTGCCAGGCTGCTCTCACGGAATTCTCAAGAAGGCAAGAAAATTTCCTTCTCCAGGGGATCTTCCCAACCCAGGGATTTAATCCAGGTCTCCTGCACTGCAGGCAGATTTTTTTACCACTAGCGCCACCTGGGAACTCCCTTCTTACAGCTCTTCCAAAAAAATAAGACACTTTACCTTTTTTTAGAATGGAATAAAACTCACTGCAGTTATTGTATCTATCCAGTCAACCCTTACATAAATCTAACCTAGAGTCCAGGAACCTCATTTTTCCTGTATCATAAATATTCAATACTTTGCTATCTTGACTAGAAAGGAAAAGATGATAAAGAAATGCACAAAATGCAATGGATTAGTCAATCCAATTGGTTATATGAAGTGGTGTAATTATAGCACAAAGATGACAATACTTGGGCTTCCCTGGTGGCTCAGCAGTAAAGAATCTGCCTGCCAATGCAGGAGACAATGGTTTGATCCCTGGACTGGGAAGATCCCCCACACGCCATGGAGCAACTAAGCCTGTGTGTTTCAACTACTGAGTGTACCTGCTGCAACTGCTGAGGCCTGTGTGCCTGGAGCCTGTGCTCCATCAGAGAAGCCACTGCAATGAGAAGCCCGTGCACCACAACTAGAGAGTAGCCCCCTGCCCACAACAACTAGAGAAAAGCCCAAGCAGCAATAAATAAGTAATTTTTAAAAATGACAATACTCAGTTCCAGTGATCCCCAACCTTTTGGCACCAGGGATGGGTCTCGTGGAAGACAATTGTTCCACAGACTGGGGGTAAGGGGAAAGGTTTTGGATGATTCAAGTGCATTACATTTATTGTGCACTTTATTATTATTACATCAACTCCACCTCAGATTACCAGGCATTAAATCCCAGAGGCTGGGGACCCCCATGTTCTAGTCAATAAAATTAGAAGCCATCAAAAATTCCAAAATACAACTGATCCTTGAACAACAAAAGGGTTAGGGGCTCATTCATCCTCTATGGGGTTGAAAATCAAGTGTTAACATAGCCAGCCCTCTATATACAGTTCCACATCTGCAAACCCAACCAACCAATGATCATGTAGTACTATCATATTTTCTATGAAAATATGAAAACAATCTGAGTGGGAATTCCCTGATGGTTCAGGAGTTAAGACTTAACACTTTCAGTGTCAAGGGCCCAGGGAGTTCAATCTCTGGTCAGGGAACTAAGATCACACAAGATGTTGAGGGTAGGGTGGACAGGGGTGGAGTGGATGTGTGTAGGGTGTGTGTGTATGTGGGGGGTGGGGGGCGGGTAGTGTCTGTAGAATCTGAGTTTAAACAGACTCATGCAGATCAAATCCATGTTGTTTGTCAACTGCATTCTAACCTAAAAGCACTGATGCATTCTGATAATTCCAGGGTAAGGTGAAACAGAAGATAAACTAGAACTTACAGAGACAGACTTTAAGTTTGCTATCAGTATTTATTACAAGATGTGTATGTTCTGGGTTCATACATGACAGCTGATGAGCAGCAAATAATACACAGAAACTTTGCTCATTTTAGGTATGTGTGTGCTAAGTCACTTCAGTCACATCTGACACATCTGACCCTATGGACTGTAGCCTGCCAGGCTCCTCTGTCCAAGGGATTCTCCAGACAATATTACTGGAGTGGGTTGCCATGCCCTCCTTCAGAGGATCTTCCCGACCCAGGGATCAAACCCAAGTCTCTTGAGTCTCCTGCACTGGCAGGCTGTTTCTTTACCACTACAGTCACCAGGGAAGACCCACTGTCTTAAAGCCTATGTTTAAATGCTTATTCAAATATCTAATAATGCTGATTTTCACCACGCTTTTATTCTTACTTCTGTAAATTTATATGTAAAATGACTTTAAAATACAAAAAATTTGTAAAAATGGTCCATTAGAACCACATGGTAAATTATGACTATTTCCCCTAGTATGAGAATTAAAAAAAAACAAAAAGAAAACCTTGAGAACAACAAGTGTCCTTTCCAACTACTACCTAAGAAAGGCAGTTCAGCTAAACAGACTAATATATCTCTTGTTGATCTATAGTGGATGGCTGCCTCAAACTTGAATGCTGAAAAATGGGTCTTAAAAACATCTGTTCTATTTTACCAAACAATAACTGTCTAGAATGACTTCCTATGTTATTTTACCTACAAAAAAAGAGAATAAATCAACATCTGTTCTATTTTCACCAAACAGTAACTGTCTAGAATGACTTCCTATGTTATTTTACGTACAAAAAAAGAGAATAAATCATTGTGGACTGCCTTGTAGCTTTCTCATTACATTTTACTCATCTCTGTAAACTTCAATAATAACTGTATCCCTGAAAGACAAAGCCACTCTCATAAAGCCAAATGAAACTAAGTTCCTGGGGTTTGAATCAAGGTGCTATGAATTTGCCTCCATTTTAGTGCTGTGAGTCAAATCACATCCTTCACAAAGTGAACAGTGTACTCAACACAACAAAAACTCACTTTAAAAACTCAGCATTAAAAACATGTCCTAGTGTACTATGCCCAAAATGCTGATTACTGGATTTATTTATGACTATGTTGTTGGAGTAAGAGCACCTCATAGAAATTCCCTTACTTCAGATTTCAATTCACTTACATCTCCAAACTATTCCAAAGAAGCATTTCACACTCTAAGGGAATGGCCCTCATTTCTCTAATATTTTAAGTTTCTTCAAATCTAAGAGCGAGCTTTAGAAAAGCAGAAGACTACGGGGTGCCCATGAGACACCTAAAATCACAATAGTAACCACACTGAAGAAGGTTATAGTTTCATGGAATAATAAAATCCCAAAATCTATACTATACAGTTCAGTACTCTTTCTACCAAATTAATTTAAGTCAAACCTTACTGGCCTCCAAATTTTAGCACATAACCAAATTATGACTTAAATAGCATTCCATTCCAGATCCTAATGTGATCATCTTTTCATTCAAGTTAATAATGTTCAACAAGGCCTTTCAAAGTTATAACCAAATAGAAATAATGTGAAAACTGAAGTAGAGAATATTTTTTTTACCAGTTTTTATCAAGTTCTAAATGATGTCAAGCATTAAATTGAACACTTAACCTAAAATGTAAATGTAAAATGACCTATTTTACAACTACATGAAAAACATTTGTTGACTACTGTTCACATCTCTTTCATCTCATTACAATCTCAATAGAAAATGTACATTAGGAAAGCAAGCTTAACATCTAGAAAACACTAAGGTGCTTTATCTACTTACACAACAGTATTATCTCATTAGCATTTGTGGCTGATACTTTAACAAATCATTCCCCCCAAAGAAAAAGATGTAAACAATAAAGAATATATTAATTCATTCTTTAACATATGAGCATTTCCAACCACAAGGACTAACAATGCTGACTTGGTATTATGAGAAAGACTGACTCTAACTACACACAGCTATAATTTTCAAAGTGGTTCCAAGAACCAAACTGACACATTTTTAAAAGTAAGATGTAGGACTTTTCCTGGTGGTCTAGTGGTTAAGAATCCACCTGCCAATCAAGGGGACAGGTTTGATTTCTGGTCCGGGAAGATTCCACATGCCTTGGGAGCCTGTGTGCCAAAACAACTGGGTCCTGCACTCCAGAGCCCTCAGAGTGCAACTACAGAAGCCCGCCTGCCCTAGAGCCAGTGCACCTCAACAAGAGAAACCACTGCAATGAGAAGCTCGAACACTGCAACTAGAAAGTAGCCCTTGCTTACTTCAACTAGAGAAAGTCTACATGGCGCAAAGATGACCCAGCACAGACAAAAATAAAAAAGAGAAATATATTTAAAAACTTTAAGAAAAGCAAAATGTAAATTATACATGTATATTGTACTTTTTTATATAAGTAAAATATTAACTTTAAAAAATTGTACAGTAAAGGGACTTCCCTGGAAATCCAGTGGTTTCTGACTCAGTGCTTACACTACAGCAGTGCAGGCTGGATCCCTGGTTAGGGATGTAAGACTCCGCATGCCACATGGTAAGGTAAAGGAGTATCCTATCAAATTATTCTTATTCCTTTTACCAAATCTTTCAAGGGACTTATCACAAGATTATAACTGATTATAAAGATGTAGAACCATAATGTCTATCTGCCATAAAAGATGGAAGAAAATGCATGTCACAAGAATTAAAAACCTGTTAATCTGTATTTCAACCAGATTTCACAATTCCAAAAGAAAAAAAAGCTTTAAAATACTAAATATGTTAAACACAAGAAGAAAAACTTAAGTCTTAAAAAGTTACAGATTAGCTTGAAATGTCAGGCTTCCTATGTAACATGTTTATGTGTCATTAACTTGCTAAATAAGATAATAAAAACAAAGCATCTTACACTGTGAACTCACTGGGAAAACATTTTTTCTATTGGCTTTTCAATATGCCAGAACATTATACCATATATCCAGCTTAAGAGAACCTAAGGAACTCCTCATTTTCCCATCATCTCCAACTTTACCAGCTGAGAATTATATTTTTGGCAATCTTTTTTTTTTTTTCCATGCCACATGGCTTATGGGGCATCTCAGCTTCCTGATCAGGAATCAAACTCAGGTCCTCAGCAGTGTAAGTGCGGAGTCTTAATCACTGGACCACCAGGGAATTACCAATTTTCTTAGCAATCTTTAGTTAGCAAAATCAACCATTAAGCAAATACTTAATCAAAAAAATTAATTATGAGACTAGAAAGATTTTAAAATATATGCCACTACTGTTTAAGAAATCAAATACAAAGCCACTAATTAGGTTTAAAAAAGAAACTTTGAATCTTAAGACTTTTCAAAACCAACTTTCTAGTATAGGCCACATAGTGTCTTCTTGAGGCCATTCCTAGACACGCTAACTTATGTTTTATAATTTCATGTAAATCTCACAGGCTGGCTGAAAAGGCAAATCTGAAGGAAACAAACATGTTTGTAAAGTGGTAAAATTTTAAAGTAAGCCAGGTGAAATTGTGACCTGACCAACAAGAACGTAAAGTTCAGATGGCTGAATTTTTTTAATTATAATTTTTAAACAAAAGTATAGCTGATTCACAATACTGTGTTTCAGATGTACAGCATTGATTCAGTTTTGTGTATATATATATATATACACACACACACACACACACTTTTTCAGATTCTTTGTCATCATAGGTTATTACAAAATATTGAATATATTTTCCTATACTATACAGTAAGTCCTAGTTGTTTATTTTATAGATAGTAGTGTGTATATGTTAATCCCAAATTCCTAATTTATCCCTTCCCCCTTCCCAATTGGTAACCCTAAGTTTTCTATGTCTGTGAGTCTGTTTCATAAATAAGTTCATTTATGGCTTCATTATAAGTTCATGAACTTCATAAGTTCATTCATTTTTAGATTCCACATACAAGTGATATCAAATGTGGAATTCCCTGGTGATCTAGTTTAAGACTCTGCACTTCCAATTCAGATGGCATGGGTTCAGTCCCTGGTTGGGAAACTAAGATCCCACATGCTGTACAGCACAGCCAAAAAACTTTTTAAAAAATTTTTAAGTGATATAAAATATTTGTCTTTGGCTTACTTCACTAAGTACAATAACGTCTAAGTTCATCTATGTTGCTGCAAATAGCATTATTTCATTCCTTTTTATAACTAATACCCCGCCGTATGTACATACATACTGAAGTGTGCACAAATACACACGCATATATATAATTCCATTATCTTCTTTATCTACTCACCTATCAATAGACACTTAGGCTGCTTCCACGTCATGGCTATTATAGTGTTGCTATGAACAATGAAGTGCCTATATCTTCTCAAATTAGTTTTCTCCAAATATAAGTCCAGGAGTAGGATTGCTGTATCATATGGCAGTTCTATTTTCAGTTTTTAAAAAAGCCTCCATAGGGACTGCACCAATGTGAATTCCCACCAACATGCAGTAAGGTCCCCTTTTCTCCATACCCTCTATTTATTTTTGATGTGTGCTCAGTCATGCTAGACTCTGCAATCCCATGGACTACACTGGCTAGGCTTCTCTGTCCATAGGATTCTCCAGGCAAGAATACTGGAGTGCGTTGCCATTTCCTTCTCCAAGAAATCATCCCAACCCAGGGATCGAACCCAAGGCTCTTATGTCTCCTGAATTGGCAGGCAGGTTAACACTAGCGCCACCTGAGAAGCCCATTCCCTCTTCAGTATTTATTTGTAAACTTTTTGATGATGGTCATTCTGACCAGTGTGAGGTGATATCTCATTGTAATTGAGATTTGCATTTCTCTAATAATTAGCCACACATGATGGTGTGGGAACTCACCTAGAGCCAAATACCCTGAAACGTGAAGTCAAATGGGCCTTAGCAAGTATTACTATGATCAGTTAGTGGAGGTGATGGAATTCCAGCTGAGCTATTTCAAATCTTAAAAGGTGATGTTGCTAAAATTCATACACTCAATATGCCAGCAAATTTGGAAAACTCAGCAGTGGCCACAGGACTGGAAGAGGTCACTTTTCATTTCAATCCCAAAGGAAGGAAATGTCAAAGAATGTTGAAACTACTGTACAATTGTGCTCATTTAACATGCTAACAAGGTATTGCTCAATTCCTTCAACCGAGGCTTCAGAATGACATTAAATGAGAACTTCCAGATGTACTGGAGAACTTTCAGATGGATTTAGAAAAGGTAGAGGAACCAGAAATCAAATTGCCAACATCTGCTGGATCATAGAAAAAGCAAGCAAATTCCAGAAAAACATCTACTTCTACTTCACTGATTATGCTAAACCCTTTGACTGTGCAGATCACAACAAACTGTGGAAAATTCTTAAAAGAGATGGAATACCGGAACACCTTATCTGCCTCCTGAGAAACCTGTATACAGAAGCAACAGTTAGAAGTGGACATGGAATAGACTGGTTCAAAATTGGGAAAGGAGTATGTCAAGGCGTATATATACTGTCACCCTGGTTATTTAAATTCTATGCCGAATAAATCATGTGAAACACTGGGCTACATGAATCACAAGCTAGAATCAAGATTGCCAGGAGAAATATCAACAAGCTCAGATGTGAAGATGATACCACCCTAACGGCACAAAGCAAAGAGTAACTAAAGAGCCTCTTAATGAGGGTGAAGGAGGAGAGAGGAAAAGTTGGCTTAAAACTCAACATTCAAAAAACTAAGATCATGAATCCAGTCCCACCACTCCATGGCAAACAGGGACAGGCTTTATTTTCTTGGACTCCAAATCACTGTGGATGGCAACTGCAGCCATGAAATTAAAAGACACTTGGTCTATGGAAGAAATGCTATGACAAACCTAGACAGTGTATTAAAAAGCAGAGACATCACTTTGCTGACAAAGGTCCATCTAGTCAAAGCTATGGCTTTTCCAGCAGTCATGTATGGATATGAGAGTTGGACCATTACGAAGGCTGAGTGCCTAAGAAATGATGCTTTCCAACTGTGGTGCTGGAGAATGAGAGGGTAACAAGCAGGAAACCAAGGGGTCTCCAAACAGAGAAAATAGGCTGCAAGTGTCAGACCTTTTTTTTTATCGGAGAAGGCAATGGCACCCCACTCCAGTACTCGGAAAATCCCATGGATGGAGGAGCCTGGTGGGCCGCAGTCCACGGGATCGTGAAGAGTCAGACGTGACTGAGCGACTTCACTTTCACTTTACACTTTCATGCACTGGAGAAGGAAATGGCAACCCACTCCAGTGTTCTTGCCTGGAGAATCCCAGAGACGGGGGAGCCTAGTGGGCTGCCGTCTATGGGGTCGCACAGTGTTGGACATGACTGAAGCGACTTAGCAGTAGCAGCAAGCAGCAGGAAGAAACAAACCAGTGTTACATTTTTTCCCCTTCTCTATACAAATTAAAAAAGAGGTTTCTCTTAACTCTTGTGTTGCCATGACAACTGGTTCTACCAGAACTTAACTTATCTCAAACCTTGAGCTAACCGATGCATTTTTCTTATGGAAATGTTTTGTCTTAAACTATGTTAATGTACCATGCATTTACCTCAGACTCTGTTTTCAAGTCTGTTCCAACTAAAGGCTCAGAACCATCATGACAAACCAGTATGTTATACACTGTTCTCCTAATCTATGTTAACGAAACTATATATTTGTATGGGGATCTGCCTTTCTTCAAGATTCATGTCAATCATTTTATGGCCTGGCATGACTCACCTGGTGCCAAGATTATCTCAAAATGGATCTTGTGGGTGAGGGGCCTGGTGCCATTCTGAGTTTTAAGACATTTCCTTTCTTTAATTATCAGACTGCTAATAGCATTCCAATCCCAAAGAAAGGCAATGCCAAAGAATGCTCAAACTACCGCACAATTGCACTCATCTCACACACTAGAAAAGTAATGCTCAAAATTCTCCAAGCCAGGCTTCAGCAATACGTGAACCATGAACTTCCAGATGTTCAAGCTGGTTTTAGAAAAGGCAGAGGAACCAGAGATCAAACTGCCAACATTCGTTGGATTATCGAAAATGCAAGAGAGTTCCAGAAAAACATCTATTTCTGCTTTATTGACTATGCCAAAGCCTTTGACTGTGTGGATCACAATAAACTGGAAAATTCTTCAAGAGATGGGAATACCAGACCACCTGACCTGCCTCTTGAGAAAACTACAGGCAGGTCAGGAAGCAACAGTTAGAACTGGACATGGAACAACAGACTGGTTCCAAATAGGAAAAGGAGTACATCAAGGCTGTATATTGTCACCCTGCTTATTTAACTTCTATACAGAGTACATCATGAGAAATGCTGGACTGGAAGAAGCACAAGCTGGAATGAAGACTGCCGGGAGAAATATCAATCACCTCAGATATGCAGATGACACCACCCTTATGGCAGAAAGTAAAGAGGAACTAAAAAGCCTCTTGATAAAAGTAAAAGTGGAGAGTGAAAAAGTTGGCTTAAAGCTCAACATTCAGAAAACGAAGATCATGGCATCTGGTCCCATCACTTCATGGCAAATAGATGGGGAAACAGTGGAAACAGTGTCACACTTTATTTTGGGGGGCTCC
>SJYQ01004690.1:344800-373529 GCA_006410935.1 Redunca redunca
CTGTGAAGAAAGCTGAGCACCAAAGAATTGATGCTTTTGAACTGTGGTATTGGAGAAGACTCTTGAGAGTCCCTTGGACTGCAAGGAGATCCAACCAGTCCATTCTGAAGGAGATCAATCCTGGGATTTCTTTGGAAGGAATGATGCTAAAGCTGAAGCTCCGGTACTTTGGCCACCTCATGCGAAGAGTTGACGCAATGGAAAAGACTCTGATGCTGGGAGGGACTGGGGGCAGGAGGAGAAGGGGACGACAGAGGATGAGATGGCTGGATGGCATCACTGACTCGATGAATGTGAGTCTGAGTGAACTCCGGGAGTTGGTGATGGACAGGGAGGCCTGGTGTGCTGCAGTTCATGGGGTCGCAAAGAGTTGGACACGACTGAGCGACTGAAGTGAACTGAATAGCTATATAACATCCAGCTAAAGACCATCAGGGGGGTACTCTTTCTACCTGTTCTGATGTCTCTGTCAGAAGCTTTCTCTCTTTTATACTTTAATAAAACTTTATTACACAAAAGCTCAGAGAGATCAAGCCTAATCTCTGGCCCCAGCTGAATTCTTCTCCTTCGGAGGCCAAGAATCCTAGCATCTTTCATGGTAGCAATAACCTTTCAAGAAGACTCTTGAGAGTCCCTTGCACAGCAACACAATCAAACCAGTCAATCCTAAAGGAAATCAACTCTGAATATGCACTGGAAGGACTGATGCTGAAGCTGAACCTCCTATACTTTGGTCACCTGATGTGAAGGGGCCGACTCACTGGGAAAGACCCTTGATGATTGGAAAGACTGAAGGCAGCAGGAGAAGGAGACAACAGAGGATGAGATGGTGGCAATCACTGACTCAATGGACATGAGTTTAAGCAAACTCTGGGAGACGGTGAGGGACAGGGAAGTCTGGTGTGCTGCAGTCCACGGGGTCGCAAAGAGTCGGACATGACTTAGTGACTGAACCACCAACACCATTCTAATGGCAGAAAGTGAAAAGGAAATAGAGAGCCTGCTGATGAGGTGAAAGAGGACAGTGAAAAAGCTGGCTTAAAACTCAACATTCAAAAAACTAAGATCATGGCATCTGGTCCCATCGCTTCAACGGCAAATAGATGAGGGAAAAGCAGAAACAGTGACAGATTGTATTTTCTTAGACTCCAAAATCACTGCAGATGGTGACTGCAGCCATGAAATTAAAAGGTGCTTGCTCCTTGAAAAAACAGCTATGACAAACCTAGACAGTGCATTAAAAAGCAGAGACATCACTTTGCAGACAAAAGTCAGTATAGTCAAAGCTATGGGTTTTCCAGTAGTCATATATGGGTATGCTAGTTGGACCAAAGGCTGAGCACTGAAAAATTGACTCTTTCAAATTGTGGTGCTGGAGAAGACCCTTGAGTGTCCCTTGCAAAGCAAACAGATCAAGCCCAGTCAATCCTAAAGGAAATTAACCCTGAATATTCACTGGAAGAACTGATGCTGAACTTGAAGCTCTCATACTTTGGCTACCTGATGCAAAAAGCCGACTCACTGCGAAAGACCCTGACGCTGGGAAAGACTGAAGGCAAGAGAAGAGGGTGATCGAGGATGAAATGATTTGATGGCATCACAAACTCAATGTACATGAGTTTGAGCAAACTCTGGATGATAGTGAAGGACAGGGAAGCCTGGCGTGCTGCAGTCCACAAGTTCACAGAGTCAGACACAACTTAGCAACTGAACAACAATAATAATAATTAGCTGAAGTGAGTGTCTATATGTTGCTCATTGGTATGTCTTTTGGAGAAATGTCTTTTTAGGTCTCTGTCATACAACTAGACTTTAGATAAATGCCTGAATAGCTAATGAAAAACTCCCTCCTGTATCATTTCTGTTCTAAGTCAATTAATAATGGCCAAATCAAAGTCATCTTTCCGTTCTTCAAAAAGAAATGGTTCCTAGAGCTGTAAAAGTAAGAGTTGGTAATCTGGCACAAAACTGACAATACTCTGCAAATATAGCACGATATATTAGAGTAACATATAGGACAAACACTTAACCTGGTTATCAACTTCCTAACCATCAGGCTATAGGAAACTTGGAAACGTTAGTAAAGATATTCATAGAGTTTCAAAGAGGCCCTCAAGAAACTATTATTTCAAACTGAGTTAAGTGTTTAAAAAGTCAGTTAATTCTATATTTCATCATTAGTGTCAGATGTTGTTTGGTCACTAGTCATGTCCGACTCTTTTGAGACCCCAGGCACTGTGGTCCACCAGAGGGTCCTCTGTCCATAGGACTTCCCAGGCAAGAATACTGGAGTAGGTTGCTGTCTCCTTTTCCAGGGGCTCTGCCCCACCCAGAGATCAAACTTACATCTCTTGCATTATCAGGAAGATTCTTTACCAAAGAGACACCAAGGAAGCCCAGTGTCAGCTGTTTTCACTGCTGCTATAGTACTGACAACTAGCAGAAAGAGAATAGTGGCCCAAAGAAATGATACAAATCAGCTTATTTATAAAACAGAAACACAGACTTAGATAAGGAAGATGGGTGGAAGGGGTAGTTACAGAATTTGGGATGGACAGGCATACACCAGTATATTTAAAATGGATAACCAACAAGAACCTACTTGTATAGGTAGGTTCATAGGGAACTCTGCTTAATGTTTGTAGCAGTCTGGACAGGAGGGGAGTTTGGGGGAGAATGGATATACCTGAAACTATCACAACAGTGTTAATCAGTTATATTCCAATATAAAATAAAAAGTTAAAAAAAAAAAAACCTAAATGCTCTTCAAAAAAATTTAAAAAAGAGGGCCACATCTGTGGAACTACTAAAATGTATTATCTTGGAGGCCACACTGGGGAAACTAGCAGACCTGAATAAGTGAAGAAATAAGTTCTTAATGGCAAAAGTCACTAAGCACAGACTGCCTGGGAGAAAACACAATATACAACAGATATAAGCTTACCCATAACATACAAACATATTTGACATAAAAAACTACATGGATCAAGAATAAAAACAGACAATAAACAGAACAAGCAGCTAACAGTCATAAAACTAATTTAAAAGACACTGCATATCACTAGCATTCA
Source organism: Redunca redunca (assembly GCA_006410935.1). Classification (NCBI taxonomy): domain Eukaryota; kingdom Metazoa; phylum Chordata; class Mammalia; order Artiodactyla; family Bovidae; genus Redunca; species Redunca redunca. Next base: position 347,872 of record SJYQ01004690.1, read on the forward strand.
AGGTTCACAAAATATAAAAGACAACTTCCTTCTACCATATTTATGAAATCTTACAGATTAGATTAATATTAATCCAGTCAGTCAATCTATGAGGAGCAAACATCTTGAGCATTAGCAAACTTATGAAGTGGTCATTCAAGAATCATTTCTGAAGGACAAAATGGTACATTTTGGTATCAATCACCAAGATTTAATACTACCATAAGATGATGATTTACATAAGAACACTAAATCTGGATTTGAGGTGGGGGCGGGAGGGGGAAATAAAAGCAAAAAACCTCCAGTAATTTCAATGTTTTCTAATTATAATACATCTGCACCACCCAATACCATGGGGTGATGAGGAAAATAAGATTAAATCTGTATGTGCAGACAGGAAAATGTCTATGATACATTAATTAACTGAACACTAAAATTTATAAATAAGGTGTATTCCCAATTTGTATAACTTAAAAAGTACACATATTCTTTATAAATGCAAAGAAAAAATTTGAAGAAACTCAACTCTGGTAAATGAGATTTGAGCTAGGATTGGCAGATAAGCACACCAACATGCCTACACTAGAGGGAAGTTCACTTGTTACCTTAGGGAATTCTGTATCATTTCACTTTTTATATAAAGCTTTGAGACTCTGAATTTAAAAGAGGCGGAGCTTACATAAAGTTATATGGCTCAAAATATAAAGTGCTAATAACCATAGTTCTTAAACATTTCAGGTCCTAAAGATAAATTCCTAAATTCATGGTGGCAAAAACTAAAAATAAATAAATAAATCCACAGGTGGCAAGATCAATTTTAAACTTTTTCCTTATATGAATTTTCAAAAATTAAAGTAATAGTAACATCTTAATTCCAGACCACCATTTTCATATTTTTAAGGAACAAATTTTCCCAAGACTGAACCATAAAACAAAGTGAAATAAAACACCCTGTAATCATTAATTTCCAAATCATTCAATAAAGTTTTGTATACAATTGGCTGGGAGGTAGGGGAGCCCAAGCCATAAAGATGGTCCAGCAACTGGACAGGATCTTCCGAGACTGAGGAAAGCACACTGAAACAACAATACCCTCAGCATTCCGCCAAGTCTTCCCTTTAACCTGAGCCTTTACACTACCAATAACTGTCTGAACAACAATTTTTTAAAATATGAAAAGCACAACTCACAGAACTGATCGCCACACATGTGGCACCCTGACACAATCAATCAAGTTATAACCTGCTTTGAAAAGTGTTAGTCACTCAATCATGTCCAACTCCATGGATTGTAGTCTGCCAGGCTCCTTTGTCCATGGGGTTTTTCAGGCAAAAATACTAGAGTGGGTTGCCATTTCCTTCTCCAGGGATCTTCCCGACCCAGGGATTGAACCTAGGTCTTCCACACTGCAGGAAGTTCTTTACCATCTAAGCCACGGAGGGAAGCCTATAATATGCTTTGCTTTTAGCAAAAGCAGAAGAATGCATGCTTAGTCGCTCAGCTGTGTCCAGCTCTTTGCAATCCCATGGACAGTAATCTGCCAGCTCCTCTGGCCAAGGGATTCTCCAGGCAAGAATACTGGAGTGGATTGCTATTTCCTACTCCAGAGGAGCAGAAGAATTAGAGCAAGTAATTAAAATCTAGGCAGAATTTTAGAATGTGAGTTAGGGGTTAAAGTCCTACAATCTGACTTCCCAACATAACATCTACAATTAACTCAAAAGAAAATTTACCATTTAAAAAATTATGAAGCATGAAAAGTGGCAAGTAACTAAATTAGCTCATATGCAAAGCACTCAGAACAATGTGTGGCACAAAGTACGTACTGTTAAGTGTTTATAAAAACATTTAAACATTTAAACATTTCATCACTAAAGATTGACCTGTGTCCCCAGTTCTCCCACCCTAGCCTACATAAACTAGGCACAAATGACATTTGAAAATCTTTCAACACTATCAAGACAACTGTTTGTGAGAAATACAGTTAGCATATTTGAGCTCCTTGGAGGTATCAATTTCTTGGAAAATCAAAAATCAAATTTTCTCTCTCCAACAAATTTATACTTCTACTTCATAATTATTTCAAAATTTCTGTCACATAAGAGCATATATCTTAATCAAAAATAAATATACTGAAGACATTCAGGAGCTACTAACTGTGACAAAAACAAGATGCAAAGAAATACAATTTTTATTTTTTAAAAGAGAGGAAAGGAAGAGCCTGGGAATATGTGAACCATGAAATATAGGATTTTATCTCTGGGAAGTGATTTTTGCTTTTTTCCCTTTAGAATATTAGAATATTCAAAAAGGCAGTATGCTTATTACATTTCATGTTGTTACATATGAACTATATTAATGACCACTATAATAAAGGATAAATACTAACATTTTACAAAAATACTGAGGAAAACGCTGAAGACAAAATAATTAGCAAAAAAAAAATAAAGGAAAATAATGGCCAACATCATATAGTTCTCTCCACCAGATTCTGTGGAAAACAATTCAAATGCACTATCATCTTTAATTCTCAAATTATTTTTATTCTAGTGGTTAAAAAAAACAACCTTGACCAGGGCTATAAAGCTAAAAACAGTACCATTGAGACATTAATCCCAGTTCTGTCTCCAAAACTCAAGCACTGCTACATTATACAGCCATTACCAACAGGAACAATAGAGAAAAGGAATTTAGACTTATTCTCTATCAACTAACAGATTTTCCTACAAGAATATCTATTTGAAACAAAAAAATAGGTACACAAGAAAATAAACTTAGAAATACATACCTCTACTTCATCTCCTTCACTAATTTCTTTTTTTATATCAGGTGGTGGTGGTAATCTAACTTCATTGAATGGAACCTGGCGTTCTGGTTGCCAACTGAAGGGTTAGAAAATGAATGAACTTTAATATATACTATTCTAATACTCCTTAATATAGAAGCTATATAGTCTATGGTTAGCACTGTAAATTTGTCAAATCAGTTATTTAGCTTCCCCCCAAAAAAACAACCTCTGCTTGAAAACTTTTTCTAAGCAGACTGTTGAGCTAGAACAGATTTTGCACAGCTCTTGATGAAGACAGGTAATTAACGTCACTGATAATAATTACATACTACCTTCCTAATCATTCATCCTAAGGTGACAGCACATACATCATTCTGCAAATGAAAAAAGCTAAACTCATAGTAATGACTCAGATTTAAAATAATGTCATTCTACACTGCTACACAGTGATCAACTTGCTGCAAACATTTTTACAACTAAATGACCTGTCAAAGGAACACAATTCCAAAGATTATAAAATATAAACTGCCTAATTCCTTTTTAGGGTACATGTTCACAGAAATATATACAACTAGTCAATATTATTCTGAACAGTAAATTACAAAAAGATTTATTTTTCTTACAATTTCTTTTCTATAATGAACACATGTAATTAAAACGTAGAAAAAAATATTTGTCTTTGTAGTAAATACAAATGTATTAAAACTACTGCTTTAGCTGTGCTTTTTGTGTGCTCTATTTTATAACTAAGTTGATAAAATTAAAATGTTTTCCTATTTTAGGTTCTAATAAATCATTCATATGCCTGGGAGGTACAACAGCACATAATATATTCCTATTAAGAGTCGGACACGACTGAGCAATTGAACTGAACTGAACCAATGGGCTTCTATATGCCAACAATGCGCAAAAAAGAGACAAGTAAAAGATACTGGAGTGCTTTCATTTCATCTTTACTGTCTAAATAACAGGTGCTCAAAAGACAGGAATCATCTCAACACTTGTTTCTACAAGAAACAGCTGTTGAGCAGATAGCTCTTCAGGCAGTTCCAGAAACAGCTTAAAAGGGAAAGCTGCCCAATTCTTTTCTGACCTTCAATTATATAGTGCTTCTTTATAAACCTTCCTAATCAAGCTCAGCACACATCTTTGACATTTTTAGCACTTTACCTAACTTTTACAATATCTATAAAACTGTTTATTCCTTAAGACTAATCAAGCAATTTAAGGCAGCCTAATATATTTATTTCGCTAAAATGGAATTTGGAAGGCCTTATATAGTATCATTTAAAAATTCTGGGTTTTAAGAAGTATGCATGTTATAATTACATCCATGCCATCTTTTTCTGCAAAAACTGATTCATGTTCACATGTGATTTGGCAAAGAAAGGAGTCTTGGAAAAAGTGACAAGTGAATGGTGAGCAAAAAACCAGGTGAAGTCATCAAAAACTAAAAATCATTTTAACTCAAAAAGATAACCAAACCAAAGAACCCCCCTCCCAAAAGCACCTTCATTTTCCAATTGCAAAAGGAATACCCCAAAGCAGCAGTTTGGCACTACCAATCTTCAAAATTAGGATCTCTATCAATAAAAAATAGCTTACTTGTTCTCGAAAACAACTGTGAGGGAGTCTTCATGAACATCTTTGATAAATCCCTGTAAAAAAAAAATTAAGAGGAAATAAATATTCAATTAAATGTTACATTAACTCCAAACCACTATATTAGAGATACAAAGACAATATGGAATACTGATAACTCAGAGCTTGGAGTAGGCTAATCAGGTTTTGCTTTCCATGTCCATCATTTATGAGTTGTGTTGACCCTGCAAATGACCTAACCTCTCTTTCATGATTACAACAGATATTAAATGACACTGTATTACTGTCAATCAAATTTCAATATTCTCAACCTTTGCCAAATGCTCACACACTCTGAACCACTAGGCACTTAAATTCTTTTCTAAAATATCTTTATCACACTACTACTACTACTACTAAGTCGCTTCAGTCGTGTCCAACTGTATGCGACCCCATAGACGGCAGCCCACCAGGCTCCCCTGTCCCTGGGATTCTCCAGGCAAGAACACTGGACTGGGTTGCCACTTCCTTCTGCAATGCATGAAAGTGAAAAGTGAAAGTGAAGTTGCTCAGTCGTGTCTGACTTTAGCAACCCCATGGACTGCAGCCCACCAGGCTTCTCCGTCCACGGGATTTCCCAGGAAAGAGTACTAGACTCCATAATATACACACACAAACTTGTAGTACTTGTTTAAAACATGTCCTCATCAATTTCCAAAAATATTTAAACACTATGTGTCAGATATTATTTTAAGCAAACTAGCAAACTAAAGACTAAGAAACAAACTGACAGTGGAAAAACCAAAAGCAAATAGATCAGCACTGCCACCTCAGAAAATCTTTTGAACTAAAAGTCTTAAGAGAGGAGAGGGTAACATGTGAGGCTGAAAATCATTTTACTTTCTTTAATAATGCAGAATGATCAATCACAAAATATTAAGTCATGTATCTAGTCTCTCAATGCCCTCCTCCCACATTTGCTACTCAGCTGTATGATTCCATTATTTTGCCTGGATCGCCCTTCAGCTCCAAATGCCTGTGATCGATTTAATTGTGTGCTATGGGGCATTTCAATGCATATATCTTCATGCAAGGCCTAAAACTCAAAGATACTTTCCAGAGTGCAGTAGAAGCTCCTGACTTGCAATTCTGAAGACTGTTCTCCTCTCAAAGCTAGAGATGCCATTCATTTCAAGCTGTGATTTTTCTAATCACACTAAAACAATGACTTCTCAGCCAGTCTCTACTTCTACTAGTTTATCTGCACATCTACTTTCAGCAATCATTTTGGTCACCAGCAAATCTCTATTATACTCTTGCCATTTGTAAGGTAAGGAATATTTTCTCAAAAACTGAGAATTACCAAATTCTTGAATATAAAAGACATATCTTTTCATAGGAGATCAGCCAAACTTTCACTAATGCCTTCTAGTACTTAACAAACAAAAATAAAAGTGTTTGAAATGTTCCATTAATGTTTATCATTTCTATATAATTTGTATATTGGGTAAGTTCAACCAGAGCTCCAAATCATTGGAAAATTCTACTGTTATAATAAAAATCTTTTCCTATCTAAAAATCAGTGGTTATACCTCTCCCCACTCCTACTTTACATACATCACAAACATCAGCATCAGCTTTGAGCGCACACATTTTTAACATTTATAGGAAAAAAGAAAACTCTGGAACCTACTCTTATTGCTAGTATCTTTCAGGTATGAGATTAAATAAATTAAAAACTTGATACTCAAGTAAAGTGTATTTGGACTGTAGTGAACAATTAAGGGACATGTTCTAATCCCCATACCCTAGATTCTTAGGATAAAGAACTTCTAATGGTCAGAGCTCTGTAAAACTGACACACCGATACAGAACACAGTAAACACTTCTCAATTCACGAGAATAATGGGTGTTCCCTAGATACTCAAAGAGATGGCAGGGTTAGGTATCTGCCAAAATGAGAGTCAGGAGATGCCAAATAACAATGGCAACATTTTCCTGCACACAACTTTATGACTACATATCCCTAACTTCTCTCTTCCTTGTTAGTCCAACCTTTAGGGATTTGGTCTCTCTTTCCACTCATACTCATCTGGCCCAGAAACCTATTTCTAAGAATACTCTGACGTTTCCTTTTCTTCTCTTCATGTATATACAAACACAGAAGATTCCAAGCCATTATAAAATGGTCCCTTAACTTGTTCATTCATACAGCCGGGTATATATTTACAGTTGAATCTCTTAACTACAATTTAAAATAATCATGGATAAGTGACAATGCACTTTAACATATTTAAAGTATAATCAAAACGTTTTAGAAAGCCATCCCTGATGAAAAAAAGCATTATACAGTCAAAACTCAGGAATGCCAAAAATTATATGTAAATCAGGAGTAAGAAAGGGAATTAATTGAAGAACTGTTTTTTTCAAAAGCAATTCAAAATAAAATAACCTAAAATAAAAATTTAAAAGTCAACTCAAAGATTCAGTAAGGTCCCAAGTTAACCAAAATTAATTTTCCTTTCTAGCTAAAAATAAACACCTGAAAAATAAAACAAACCAAAAAAATAGCCTACTAACAACAGCAAAGTCCTAGAAATACCCTCAACAACACAAAAACTGCACACAACCTATGTGCTGACATGTGTAAAACTTAATTAATGAATTAGAATATTTAGAAAATGTAAACCACATCTCATTTTTACATCTTGATATTTTAAAGTTGTCAATGTACACTTAAATGGAATTCCACTGAAACACTAAGGACTGTAATTCTGTTGAGGGAATAAGAAGTTGCACTTTAATAACAAACAAGAAAGCATTCAAAAGGACAACTTTTAAATGACGCTAGGGAAAAACAAGAAAACACTATCCATACCAAATACTAAAGTTTATTTTAAAGCTACAGTAATAAAGACCAAAAAAAGACAAGGTATTTGGTAATTTTTAGGTGGGAGCTTAAATAGCCGGTAGAAAGAAAAAGGTGCAGGCTCCAAATATCTGCCTAACTGAAACACACATTTTTTCAAGTTACAGAACACTACAGCTGAAAAACAGGTTTTTCAATTCGATTAGGGTAATCATAAGGGTGACACCACCCTTATGGCAGAAAGCAAAGAGGAAATAAAGAGCCTCTTGATGAAAGTTGAAGGAGAGTGACAAAGCTGGCTTAAAACGCAACATTTAGAAAACAAAGATCATGACACCCGGTCTCATCACTTCACAGCAAATAGATGGGGAAACAATGGAAACCATGAGAGACTTCTATTTTCCTAGGCTCCAAAATAACTACATATGGTGGCTATAGCCATGAAATTAAAAGACGCTTGCTCCTTGGAAGAAAAGCTATGACCAACCTAGACAGCATCTTAAAAGGCAGAGTTTGCCAACAAAGGACCATCTAGTCAAAGCTATGGTTTTTCCAGTAGTCACATATGGATGTGAGAGTTGAGCCATAAAGAAAGCTGAGTGCCAAAGAACAGATGCTTTTGAACTGTGGTGTTGGAGAAGACTTTCGCCAGTCCCCTGGACTGCAAGGAGATCAAACCAGTCAATCCTAAAGGAAATCAGTCCTGAATATTCACTGGAAGGACTGATGCTGAAGTTGAAACTCTAATACTTTGGCCACCTGATACGAAGAACTGACTCACTGGAAAAGACCCTGATACTGAAAGACTGAAGGCAGGGGGAGAAGGGGACAACAGAGGATGAGATGGTTGGATGGCATTACTGACTCAACAGACGTGAGTTTGAGCAAGCACCGGGAGTTGGTGACGGACAGGGAAGCCTGGTGTGCTGTGGACCTTGGGGTCGCAAAGTCAGACACGACTGAGTGACTGAATTGAATCATGGGGGTAAAATCCTATAGTTTAAGCAACAATAAACACGATATGAATGAATTTCAGGAATTAAAAGGTTGAGGTTATACAATCAAAAGTCAGAACAGATGAATTACGGACCCTGGCTATGGGAAAGCCACTCTGAAAATAAGCAGACCTTCCAGATCCCACAATTTCTTTTAAAGACCTTCCAGATGCCTCATTCTCACTGTAGAGAAAGAGAAGCTGAAACTATACACATATATACAGCCCCCAAGTTTTACTCCCTAGATTATAAATGCTGAACCTAAAATTTCATCTTGGGACTTCCTGCTGGTCCAGTGGCTAAGACTCTGCTCTCCCAATGGAGGGGGCCCGAATTCAATCCCTGGTCCGGAAACTAGATCCCATATGCTGAAACTAAAGACTCCACAAAAAATTCATTTTTTAAAATAAATATTAAAAAACCTCATCTTCTGTTTGGAACACTTTCCATTAAATCCTTATAAATTAAATGATAGAATGCTTTTGCTAATTCATGTTTTTAAACTCCAAATTTGAAGTCTGATAATACTATTTTGAAGAAATAAGGCACCTTTCCTAAAAAGCCTATTTAAGGTAAAGTCCCAGAACAAAACATCAAAATCTAATTTAGCTACCTTGTTTAAAATACTGATCAATTTATCAGAGGCTCTGCTTGAGTGATGGCTTAGAAATCTAGAGATCCATAAATTCCTTTGAAAACATTCCCACTAAATTCATTAGGAACACATCATACTAGTCTAAAAAAATTTCTTGGCCTGCAAAGTGTCATTTCAAATTCACTTGCTACTTAGGTTTCTCAAAAATCCTGTAATGACTTCCTATTACTGCAATTCATTACAACACAAAATTTACTTATCTTATAAAGAGGGAAAAAGAAACTTAAACATTCAGAGTCTTCCCTGGTAGCTCTGTGGTAAAGAATCCACCTGCCAATACAGGAGACACCGGTTCGATCCCTGGTCCATGAAGAGCTCAAGTGCCATGGAGCAACTAAGCCCACGTGCCACAACTACTGAGCCTGTGCTCTAAAGCTGAGAAGCCGAAACTAGTGAAGCCCAAGTGTCCCAGAGTCCACAAGAGAAGCCACCACCACAATCAGAAGCCCAACACAGAGCAGCCCCCACTTGCCACAACTAGATAAAGCATGTGCTGCAATGAAGACTCAGCACAGCCTTGCGCTAAAATAAGTAATTCAATCAATCAATAAATTTTAAAAAATCTTAATACTCAGCAAACTACTAAGGAAGTCTTACAGCTTGAATCCTTAAAACAAGATGTAAGTGGAAGCCCATATGCCCAAACCCTAAAGCTGTGAACTCTTAAACTTCAAAATTCTTGTTAGAAGCATTTACTGATTATCAATAGACTGAGCAAAAAAGGCCATCAAGAAACAGAATAATCTTCCTAATTGGAAACTATATTTTTTCCTTAATATTTATTTGGCAGGGTCAGGTCTTTGAGGCAGCATGCAAGATCTTCACTGTAGCATTTGGAATCTTTAGCTGTGCCATGTGGAATCTGGTTCCCTGACCAAGGACAGAACACCAAGTACAGAGTCTTAAGCCACTGGACCATCAGAGAAGACACCATAGGAGTCTATGTTTTTAATGACTCTAATCCCAAGTGGTAAAAGCAAAGGACCATCATTTTATTCTCCTAAGCAAGCAAAGAAACTCTCATAGTCACATGACTGTCTCCTTCAAATCCGATCAAGTATTCTTATAAAATTTAAGATCTATTCCAGTTTCTCTTCTTTAAAGACTTTCTCAGGATCAGTGGCATGAAATTAAAAAATAAAAAAGTTGATTTAGCACAACAGTCAAATTAACTACATTTTAGTCATCTTTTCCAATGTGTTAGGACATTACCACCCTTACGGCAAAAAGTGAAGAACTAAAAAGCCTCTTGATGAAAGTGAAAGAGGAGAATGAAAAAGTTGACTTAAAGCTCAACATTCAGAAAACTAAGATCATGGCATCCGGTCTCATGACTTAATCGCAGACAGATGGGGAAACAGTGGAGACAGTGGCTGACTTTATTTTTCTGGGCTCCAAAATCACTGCAGATGGTGACTGCAGCCATGAAATTAAAAGACGCTTACTCCTTGGAATGAAAGTTATGACCAACTTAGACAGTATATTAAAAAGTAGAGACATTACTTTGTCAACAAAGGTCCATTTAGTCAAGGCTATGATTTTTCCAGTGGTCATGTATGGATGTGAGAGTTTATAAAGAAAGCTGAGCACAGAAGAATTGATGCTTTTGAATTGTGGTGTTGGAGAAGACTCTTCAGAGGCCCCTGGACCACAAGGAGATCCAACCAGTCCATCCTAAAGGAGATCAGTCCTGGGTGTTCACTGGAAGGACTGATGTTGAAGCTGAATTCCAATACTTTGGCCACCTGATGTGAAGAGCTGACTCACTGGAAAAGACCTTGATGTTGGGAAAGATGGAGGGCAGGAGGAAAAGGGGACGACAGAGGATGACATGGTTGGATGGCATCATCAATTCGATGGATACGGGTTTGGGTGGACTCCGGGAGTTGGTGATGGACAGAGAGGCCTGGCATGCTACGGTTCATGGGGTCACAAAGAATCGAACACAACTGAGGGAACTGAACTAGGACATTACAATTGATGGCTCAATTACTGAAGCAAATTTATGATAAAATATTGCATTTCTAAATAAATAAATGTTGTATTTCTGAACATAAACTGACAACGGATCTGTGGTTGCCAAGGGGGAGTAGAGTGGAGGAAGGATGGATCAGGAGTTTGACATTAGCTGATGCACACTATTATATACAGGACAGAAAAACAACAAGGTCTTACAGTATAACACAGGGAACTATATTCTATATCCTGTAACAAATCATAAAGGGAAAGAATATGAAAAATATATATATGTAAACCAAATCACTTACACTTAGCTGTACAACAGAAACACAACACGCTGTAAATCACCTATACTTCAATAAAATATTTTAAAAATAAACTAAAATAAATTCTCAATATATTAAGAAGGACAGGCTTCAGTTTGTTAGATCCTATAGGGCCTTTCCTCTGACTGAGTAAACTCTCCATTTTCCCAACCTCCACTGTTAAAGTTCACTGCTGCAGGTAAATGTAATTTCAAAAATATAACCCCTGAGAAAGGAAAAGGTTAAGAGCATAATTTATGAAAAATCTGACCTCAGGTTTTTGTTTTAAAAAAACTGACAAAATGGATGATCACTTGTTATTCTTTGATCAATTATCAGTTTAGTGATTCTCTGGTCCCAGTCTACCTTCCCAGCTCATCAGTTCTAACATTCTGAATCCCTAAAATCAGGATGCTTCCTAGAATTGATGGCATCTTAAAATAGCAAACAGCTGAATGGCTGCCAGGATATAAATGTCACTGTTAAGCATACTCAAACTTGGTTCGCTTGCAATTTTCTGTGGCGCTTGACTGCAACCCCTTGATAATTCAATCTACAAACCAATGAAGTACCATTTTAGGAAGGATTTAGGTTTCTTACCAGAAGGTTGTTATGTTGACACCTTCTGATAAAATCAAGAAAGCATCAGCATCAAAACTTGCAGAGTGAGTGAAAATTCTTGGAAGAAAAAATCCTGGAGATAATAGAGGAGAGCTCTTTTACTGTATGCTTGCAACATCAATGCTCTCCATGGCACTGAGGAAAATATTGTAAGAAGAAACACGATCATCTGAACATAAAGATGTCACAGCCAATTTATTTTGCTTGTACTTTCCATTTTATGAATCCAAGTGTTCAAAGATCATCTTTCACTAAGTATACAACAAGAGTTCTAAAAGATAAAATTATGACTACTCATAGATCAATTGGCAACATTTGTTCTTAGTGCCTCCTACAACTGATGCCATTCTAAAGAAATCGTATAACTCTTCCACTGATTTTCAAACCTACTTACAGAAAAATAATCCATTCTCTGGACTCTAAGACCCAAATTTCAACTATACACACATCTTCACCCATCAGTTACTTTTGTACCTAAAAACATATCAATAATTAGAATCGTCTGCTGTCCTGTTTTTGCACTTTACACCTGTATAATCCATTTTACAGGATTAAAAGAAGAAAAAAGTGAATACAGCAAACTATTTCTTAATCAGGGTTCTAAGAGAATATAATATAGTTCAATCACTAAGGCATTCATCATGTGTAATGAACTAACTCCTCACTCAGGCATAAAGAAAAATACTAGCTATGCACAATCCTTGGAAAAACTGAAAAAACAGCGTTTCTCTGTTTTATAATTCAGATGAGAAACTCTATTAGGTTGAGAAAATTGACTTAGGGACTCCCGGACCTAGGTGGTGATATTTACCTAAACAATTTTACACATAAGGGTCCCATTCAATCTGCAAACTGAAGGAACTGAAGCTTCTTCAAATAAGGTTATTTCCAGGCACTCAAAGACATGCCACAAGTACTTAAAACTACTCCTCTCTCCAACAAAATACCAGATATTCTTTCTGGAACTTTTATGTCAAGTAATTTATAAAGAATCTACAATAAACACCTTCATGTTTCTGGACTGTGTATACAGTTAACAGATACAGAGAGAACTGCTTATTAGAGAAAGGAAAAAAAAACTTAAGTGTGCAGTATTACTGGTTTTACTGTTAAGATTGGTCTCAGATCCATTACTTACTATGTGGTAGGTAAAACTAGAGAGGGACCAAAGCAGTAAGGTAAGGAAAATAAGACTCCTAATTAGCTTTATCTGCCCAGAAGCAAGTCACAATATCCTCCTTTACCGACTTTTTATGGTATTCCCCAGGCACCCTAGAGACTTAAGAGACTTTTGGCAGCAATTTTCAGAAGGTTCTATCAACACTGAATGGGACCCATCTCTCCCAAATGCTGGACATCTTCCTTTCCTCCCAATCTCAGACAGTACCTAATTTGAGCATGTGCAAAAATAGAAAAAAATCTTTTTAAAACAGAGACTATGTAATACGTGGTGCTAACACAAGTGCCTATGAAGAGTTTTAATGTAGTAAACATGACAAATGAATAAAACACTACCAGCAAATCTAANATTATATAAACTGGGCACTGGCTGTCTTAACCAGGCTAGACACCCGGAAGTCTTAACAGGGAAATAATAGTTCAGTACATAAAAAATAGAACTTCTTTATGGACAGGGATACCATAAAGTTAAAAGATTACAGACAAAGAAGGGTTACTCTTACAACGAGTCCTCAGTTCAGTTCAGTCGCTCAGTCGTATCTAACTGTTTGCGACCCCATGGACTGCAGCACACCAGGCCTCCCTGTGCATCACCAACTCCCAGTTACTCAAACTCATGTCCATTAATTCGGTGATGCCATCCAGCCATCTCATCCTCTGTCGTCCCCTTCTCCTCCTGTCTTCAATCTTTCCCAGGATTAGGGTCTTTGCCAATGAGTCAGCTCTTCACATCAGGTGGCCAAAGTATTGGAGTTTCAGCTTCAGCATCAGTCCTTCCAGTGAATATGCAGGACCGATTTCCTTTAGGATGGACTAGTTGGATCTCCTTGCAGTCCAAGGGACTCTCAAGAGTCTTCTCCAACACCACAGTTCAAAAGCATCAACTCTTTGGCTCTCAGCTTTCTTTATAGTCCAACTCTCACATCCACACATGACTACTGGAAAAACCATAGCCTTGACTAGACGGACCTTTGTTGCCAAAGTAATGTCTCTGCTTTTGAATATGCTGTCTAGGTTGTCATAACTTTCCTTCCAAGGAGCATCTTTTAATTTCATGGCTGCAATCACCATCTGTAGTGATTTTGGAGCCCAAAAAATAAAGTCTGTACTGTTTCCCCATCAATTTGCCATGAAGTGATAGGATCAGATGCCATGATCTTCGTTTTCTGAATGCCGAGTTTTAAGCCAACTTTTTCACTCTCCTCTTTCACGTTCATCAAGAGGTTCTTTAGTTCTTCTTCACTTTCTGCCATAAGGGTGGTATCATCTGCATACCTGAGGTGATTGATATTTCTCTTGGCAATCTTGATTGCAGCTTGTGCTTCCTCCTGCCCAGCGTTTCTCACGATGTATTCTACATAGAAATTAAATAAGCAAGATGACAATATACAGCCTTGACGTACTCCTTTTCCTATTTGGAACCAGTCTGTTGTTCTATGCCCAGTTCTAACTGTTGCTTCCTGACCTGTATATAGAATTCTCAAGAAGCAGGTCAGTGAATGTTGGCAATTTGATCTCTGCTTCCTTTGCCTTTTCTAAACCCAGCTTGAACATCTGGAAGTTCATGGTTCACGTACTGCTGATGGTGGCTTGGAGAATTTTGAGCATTACTTTACTAGCATGTGAGATGAGTGCAATTGTGTGGTAGTTTGAGCATTCTTTGGCATTACCTTTCTTAGGGACTGGAATAAAAACTGACCTTTCCCAGTACTGTGGCCACTGCTGAGTTTTCCAAATTTGCTGGCATATTGAGTGCAACACTTTCACAGCATCATCTTTCAGGATCTCAAATAGCTCAACTGGAATTCCATCACCTCCACTAGCTTTGTTCGTAGTGATGCTTCCTAAGGCCCCTTTGACTTCACATTCCAGGATGTCTGGCTATTATCTGGGTCGTGAAGATCTTTTTTGTACAGTTTTTCTGTGTGTTCTTGCGACCTCTTCTTGATATCTTCTGCTTCTGTTAGGTCCATACCATTTCTGTCCTTTACTAAGCCCATCTTTGCATGATATGTTCCCTTGGTATCTCTAATTTTCTTGAAGAAATCTCTAGTCTTTCCCTCTATTTCTTTGCACTGATCACTGAGGAAGGCTTTCTCTCTCCTTGCTATTCTTTGGAACTCTGCATTCAAATGGGTATTTCTTTCCCTTTCTCCCTTGCTTTTCGCTTCTCTTCCCTTTCACAGCTATTTGTAAGGCCTCCTCGGTCATTTTGCTTTTTTGCATTCCTTTTTCTTGGGGACAACGAGTCCTAGGAAATCTCAAAAAGTGAAAAAGGATATCCCAGAAGTAAAAGGGAGAAAAACAAGCAATTTATGGAAAAGCAAATCCAAATGGCCAACAAACATTAAAATTCACAAGTAGGAATTTGCAAATCAAAGTTGCAATCAAATAACCCTTTACACCCAATAAACTGTCAAAAATGAAAGATTATAATAAAGTCTATTTCTAGCAAGGATGTAAAGAGGCTGGGATTCACTGACTGAGAAAATACTAAAAAAAAAAAAAAAGCCTTCTGGAATGTAATCTGTTAACATTTATTAGAGTTAACTGATAAATAAATCTCCCTTCCATCAAGCTATCTTATTACTCTTTGAAACCTATCCAATGAAAACATACACGGAGTGGCATGTATGTCTGAAACAAAGTGTTTATTAACTAGGGATGGCTGAATTTCATGGTAATTATGTGACACATGTAACCATTATTCCCAGAGAAAATGGCCAAGACGTTAGAGTATCCTATTTTTATAGAGCAATGCTGAGAAACAGCTACAATTTTATCTGAATTTGTATTTATTACATTCTAGGAGTATGAAAAAAAATCTGGCATGAGGTCTACTTGGCTATGAACAGGCTACCTAAATGATGGATTGTGGATGGACAGATAGAGTGAAGGGAATCCAAATGTGCTGGGAGGGGGGGATTTAATTGTAATAAAACAAATCTGTATATGCTCAATGAAACTATATATTTGCATATGCACGTATAAATCTCTTTTTAAAGACTTGAGATATAGCTTTAATACTGTCTGTTAGCACTTTTTCCAGACAGCACATATATATATACATAACCACACCCCACATCTTTTCAATTTTTCCATCTCTCAGCTCAGTTCAGTTCAAGTCGCTCAATCGTGTCTGACTCTGCGACTCCATGAACCGCAGCACGCCAGGCCTCCCTGTCCATCACCATCTCCTGGAGTTCACTCAGACTCACGCCCATCAAGTCAGTGATGCCATCCAGCCATCTCATCCTCTGTCATCCCCTTATCTTCCTGCGCCGAATCCCTCCCAGCATCAGAGTCTTTTCCAATGAGTCAACTCTTCCCATGAGGTGGCCAAAGTACTGGAGTTTCAGCTTTAGCATCATTCCTTCCAAAGAAATCCCAGGGCTGATCTCCTTCAGAATGGACTGGTTGGATCTCCTTGCAGTCCAAGGGACCCTCAAGAGTCTTCTCCAACACCACAGTTCAAAAGAATCAATTCTTTGGCGCTCAGCCTTCTTCACAGTCCAACTCTCACATCCATACATGACCACAGGAAAAACCATAGCCTTGATTGACTAGATGGACCTTAGTCGGCAAAGTAATGTCTCTGCTTTTGAATATCCTATCTAGGTTGATCATAAGCTTTCTTCCAAGGAGTAAGCGTCTTTTAATTTCATGGCTGCAGTCACCATCTGCAGTGATTTTGGAGCCCAAAAAAATAAAGTCTGACACTGTTTCCACTGTTTCCCCATCTATTTCCCATGAAGTGATGGAATCGGATGCCATGATCTTCATTTTCTGAATGTTGAGCTTTAAGTCAACTTTTTCACTCTCCTCTTTCACTTTCATCAAGAGGCTCTTTAGTTCCTCTTCACTTTCTGCCATTAAGGGTGGTGTTATCTGCATATCTGAGGTGACTGATATTTCTCCTGGCAATCTTGATTCCAGCTTGTGTTTCTTCCAGTCCAGCGTTTCTCATGATGTACTCTGCATA
This sequence comes from Redunca redunca, assembly GCA_006410935.1. NCBI lineage: Eukaryota > Metazoa > Chordata > Mammalia > Artiodactyla > Bovidae > Redunca > Redunca redunca. The sequence goes on from SJYQ01004690.1 coordinate 364,785, forward strand.
GAACTTAAATAAGCAGGGTGACAATATACAGCCTTGACGGACTCCTTTTCCTATTCGGAACCAGTCTGTTGTTCCATGTCCGGTTCTAACTGTTGCTTCCTGACCTGCATACAGATTTCTCAAGAGGCAGGTCAGGTTGTCTGGCATTCCCATCTCTTGAATAATTTTCCAGTTTATTGTGATCCACACACCTCAAATCCACATTCTAGGTAATAAACTTGTTTGTTTAATGTTTACATACAACACCTAAAAGATCTGAGTTGTAATTTGATCCCAGTAACAAGCACATTTCAAGACTGCAATTGCAATCAAAACTTTTCTTAATTTCAATCAAAATACTTTTCTTTAAAGGATCTACAAGCTTTGACAAACAGTGTATTAAAAAGCAGAGACATCACTTTGCCAATAACAGTCAGTACTGTTAAACTATGGTTTTTCCAGTAGTCCTGTACAGATGTGTAACTTGGACCGCAAAGAAGGCTGAGTGTGGAAGAAGTGATGCTTTCAAATTGGTGCTGGAGAAGACTCTTGAGAGTCCTCTGGACTTCAATGAGATCAAACCAGTCAATCCTAAAAGAAATCAACCCTGAATATTCACTGCAAGGACTGATGTTAAAGCTGAACCTCCAGTACTTTGGCCACCTGCCGCAAACAGCTCACTGGAAAAGACCCTGATGCTGGGAAAGATTGAAAGCAACATGAGAAGGGGGCAGCAGACGATGAGATGGTGAGACAGCATCGCCAACTAAATGGACATAAATCTGAGCGAACTCCAGAAGACAGCAGAGGACAAAGGCTGGCATACTATAATCCATGGGTTTGCAAAGAGTTAGACACAACTTTGCTACTGAACATGAACAATATCTACAAATCAATGGACACATGCGCTATAAAGTCCACAAATTTACTGATTACATTATGCATTACAGAAATTATTGCATCATTATGCATCAGATTCTACTAAGGAAAAAAGTTACGCAAAGTAAGCCTTCAGCATCCATTAGAACTGTTTAACTGTTAACTGTTCTGAATGAAAAATGGCAATGAAAATGTGAGGGTTTCATAAAAATACATAAATATCTACTAATACATACTAGTTTTCTAGGCTTATTAATTTCACAAGTTTATAATATCCAACAGTTTCTGAAATGGGAAGACTTGCAGGTTTCAAATGGCCACACTAAACTATAATGACTTTCTTTTTGCCAAGAGTTGAAGTTCACTTTAGTCCTGTATTTTCCCTGTTGGCTCACACATTAAAGTCTGCCTGCAATGCAGGAGACCAAGGTTCAGTCCTTTGGTTGGGAAGATCTCCTGGAGAAGTAAATGGCAACCCACTACAGCATTCTTGCTTGAAGAATCCCACAGACAGAAAAGCCTGGTAAGCCCCAGTCCATGGGGTTGCAAAGACTTTGACACAACTGAGCAACTAACACTTCACTTCGTAAGTTCTGAGACAGTATCTTAACTTGAATCAATGCATTAAAAAAAAACTTTTAAGTTTAATTTGAAACAAAACTCAGAAATAATGAAGTTAGTTTTGTATATATTTTGTTTATGGACTTTCCTGGTGGCTCAGACAGTGAAGAGTTTGCCAAGAGACCCAGGTTCAATCCCTGGGTTGGGAAGATCTCCTGGAGAAGGAAATGGCAACCCACTCCAGTATTCTTGCCTGAAAAATCCCATGGACAGAGAAGCCTGGTAGGCTACAGTCCATGGGGTAGGCTACAGTTCATGGGGTCGCAAAGAGTCAGACAGGACTTCACTTTCACTTTATTTTCATTGTGTTTATATAAAGATTAACAAGTCAGTGTCCAGAAACCAAGAACGACTGATTCATTTGTTCATTCAACAAATACTGACAGTCTACTAACATACTATTTATATACATATATCAAGTCACTAGAAAACATGGCTTGAAAATAACCTAAAAAACTATTAAGGCAAAAAGCAATGAATAAAGAAAGAAGTTTTATTCTGGGGGAGGTGGCGGGCAGCGCTGTGCAGCCTATGGGAATATCAGTTTCTGGTCCAGGGATCAAACTCTTGCCCCTTACACTGGGAGAACAGTCTTAACCACTGGACTGCCAATAAGTCAAGAAGTTTTATTATTATTAATTAACAGAATAAGAAAGGCACAAAGACAAGAACCTGAAAGATGAAATTTCTAATTCTTAAGAAATACTGACAGGGAAATGCCATGTAGCTTTGTCAACAATAACTATAAATATCAGTTATCAGTGGGGGAGACCTCTATTTACGCTCCCAAAAAACCTAAGCAAAAAGTGCTGAAGCCAGAATATGGAAGACAAGTTATAACAACTGATATTTAATGTAGATTTAATTTTGGTTCAATTGTCATGGCTTCTCAGCCTCTTTAATGTCAGGAAAAATAAACTGAAGAGACTATTGTATATATAAATATATACGTTCAGGTTAACAGAAGTAATGCTTTGCATTGCTTAATTTTGTTTTGTTCAAGCTATTCTTTATGAAGATTTGGTTCAAGAAAACTTCATACAAACATCACAACAGAACTTACTATTATTAGCTAAATATTTGCCAAAGAATTTTTTCAAGCCTTTGATAACTACCATGTGAATATTACCAAGAGGTGCCACATCTTAACAAAATTTGAACAGGAAGTTTCATTATATATATATATATATAGGCATTTCAAACATTTCCCCAAATACCTAACATAACCAATAATATAAAGCTAACAACTGAGGATGTGTAAATCTTATCTAGCATAAATTATAATCTGAGCCATCATCTAGTTTTTAAACTTCTAAGTATATTTAAGTAAAATGTTTATTTCAAATGTAACCAGTATTTTAAAACTATGGAGTTCCAGGTGGTGCAAGCGGTAAAGAATCTGCCTGCCAATGCAGGAAAGAAAAGAGATGCAGGTTCAATCCTTGGGTTGGGGTAATCCCCTGGAGAAAGACATGGCAACTCACTCCAGCACTCTTGCCTGGAGAATCCCATGGACAGAAGAGCCTGGCAGGCTGCAGTGGGGTCGCAGTGTCAGACAAGACTGAAGCAACTCAGCACACACACACACACACGGGAGTCTTGCATTCCTTTTTTTCATATTAGTATGACTTTTCCAATTAAAGCACATCTCAATTCAGACTACATTTCGGCCCCATGGATAGTGGTTACTAGACAGGAAAGGGCAGATTTTTGTAATATTAAGAAATAGTTCAAATCATTTCTCCAAGAATGCTCCCAATTCAGTCCTCTTGATTCCCACTGTATTCAACAGAATAATTTATAATTTAACAATAATTTGGTAAGCCATATATTCATACTTAAAAATCGTATAATGGCTAAAGAGATCAGGCTCTCTGGGAGTTAGAAACATCAATCTGAATCTTGAATCAGCCTGTTCATTTTATGGATAGATTCACTTAGCCTCAGTTTCCTTAACTGGGGTAACACCATCTCTTTCACTGTGATTGAGAGGAGTAAATAAGATAAATTCAGGTAAAGTACCTGCACAGTATGACAGTCTGAAAAAAAAGCTCAGTCTTGTCAAACTCTTTACAACCCCACGAACTGTAGCCTGCCAGGCTCTTCTACCCATGAAATTCTCTAGGCAAGAATGCTGGAGTGTGTTGCCATGCCCTCCTCCAGGGGCTTTTCCCAACCCAGGGATTGAACCTGGGTCTCCAGTATTGCAGGCACATTCTTTACTGTCTGAGCCACAAGTGCTCAATAAATTGCTGCTGTTATTAGAGCTAGATAGAACCTCAGTGAACTAAGGACCTAGTAGATTCCACCACTTGATGAACTATCAAAAACAATCCAAGTGCCTCATACTGCTGGTGAAAAATCTAAGGCCTCACAACTAGCCAGTACAAGATTTAGGGGTCAGTCATAGAAAGTATACTGCAGTTCAACTACAAAAAAGCAATTTTGTTACATCCTTAACATTGTGGTAGAGAACTCAGTTCCTGAATTATTATCCAGTCAAAATGTATAAGCCTCAAAGAATACACAGTAAGTAATGGACATTACTTTGTTCTTATAGTCAAAGTTATGGTTTTTCCTGTAGCCATGTACAGCTGTGAGAGCTGGGAAATAAAAAAGGCAGAGTGCAGGAGACTCTTGAGAGTCCCCTGGACAGCAAAGAGATCAAACCAGTCAATCCTAAAAGATATCAACACTGAATATTCATGGGAAGGACTGATGCTGAAGCTAAAGCTCCAATACTCTGGCCACCTGATTCAAAGAGCCAACTCACTGTAAAAAGACCCTGATGGGAAAAGATAGAAGGCAGGAAAAAAGGATGACAGAGGACGAGATGGTTGGATGGCAGTGCAGACTCAATGGATGCGAGTTTGAGCTAACTCCCTGAAATACAGAGAAACTCCTTGAAGGATGGGGAAGGCTGGCATGCTGCAGTCCATGGGGTCACAAAGATTGGACACGATGGAGCAGACTGAACAACAACAACAAAGAACAACAGTGCTTCCCTAATGGCTCAGACTAAAGACTCTGCAATGCAGGAGACCAAGGTTCAATCCCTGGGTAGGGAAGATCCCTGGAGAAGGGAATGGCTACCCACTCCAGTATTCTTGCCTGGGAAATCCCTGGAGACAGAGGAGCCTGGTGGACTAGTTCATGGGGTCACAAAAAGTTGGACACGACTGAGCAACACTACTTCTACTACTCAGTTCAGTGGCTCAGTGGCGTCCGACTCTTTACAACCCCATGAACTGCAGCACGCCAGGCCTCCCTGTCCTTCACCAACTCCCGGAGTTCACTCAGACTCACGTCCATTGAGTCAGTGATGCCATCCAGCTATTTCATCCTCTGCGTCCCCTTCTCCTCCTGCCCCCAATCCCTCCCAGCATGAGCATCAGAGTCTTTTCCAATGAGTCAACTCTTCACATCAGGTGGCCAAAATACTGGAGTTTCAGCTTTAGCATCAGTCCTTCCAAAGAACACCCAGGACTGATCTCCTTTAGAATGGACTGGTTGGATCTCCTTGCAGTCCAAGGGTTAATGGACAATAGTAACAAGCAACAGTAAATTATTATTTTATTTACACAATACCCACAAATATCTGATGATGTATAGAAAAAAATATGGAAAAATATATTTTCTGTAAGTAAAGCCAAGGTCTTGACATTGCCTCTAGATACGGAAGATCAAGGCTTTCTTTTTTGCTTTTGTGTTTTCAGATTTTTCATTAATTACACATTGTTCTTGTAATACAAAAAAAAACTTCATGGGAAAATTAATTTTTAAAAATTAAGTGGTCTTTTCACTTAATTAAATCCTAGTTCTTTTACATATTTAAAAAACTTCATTTTAAAACATGTACAACTAAAAATAGCTTCAAAATATCTTAAAGTATGTTTTTAACCTAATAGTGTCCATAATATAACAGCAATCATCTTCTTCTCAATTACTAATCTCCACAAAGAAATCAACAATCTTCTATACTAACTTTGAAAAGTAAGCACATTTTCAAAATACAACTCTTTTACTATAAGTCTATTGGCCATCATCCTTAGCAATAATAAATCCGTTGTATAATTTAATTACTCTCAAATTTCAATATTAAGCTAAAGCAAAAAGCACATTTTGGAAATATCATGGTACTTCAAAATGTTTTGTAGTTGATCAATTACATAGTCAAAAGCCGAAATTACAGAGCTTTAAAAGTAATTCTATCTTCTAAAGAGAAGAAATGAAAATTCCTTCAGCCATCTTAGAGACCACACATTTCCATGGAATACCATGGAAACTCCTCTCCAAGTGCCAGAAATTGAGTGACTTACTTTCAACTTCTATTTAAAAGTATATTCTGCCCACGGCTATGCAAGTTGCAGTGCTATTACAAAGCTTAAAATCATATACATCAGTTAAAAAGCATTTTAATGACTCCAAATGGGTACAAGGCTTTTTGAGGGGTTAACTGTGGTAATGGTTACACAATTCTGTAAATATACTATCAATACTATCAGAGAATGTAAATTCTATCTGAAAGCTTTAAAAAGATAAATAATAATAAAAGCATCTTAAATGGCACAGCAGTATAAACCCTATGATGCTGAGCTCCAGATTTAAAAAGGCTATAAAAACAAGTTTGTATATAAAATTACATCACCTATAAAGTGATTAATTACCGTATTTCCCATTTTTCCAATCCGTATAGTTACCTAGCTTCAAACAAGAGTTAAGTTTTTATCTCTTTGACAACCACAGATCTACTGTTCTTAAGTAAAAAGAGCAGGATGCAAAACAAAGTATTTGTGTAAATATTTAGGGGACGAAAAAAAACTATCCTATTTTAGATTCCATCTTCAGCTTTTCACTGGTTCCAACTAATTTCTGAAATGAAGTTTCAGTTCCAGTAAAAACCTTTACTCAATCTCTACAGAGCACTGCCTCAAGCATGATGATACTGGCCACTAACCCCATGACTTTGAAACTCTTCAATGGTAATTCACATTCACAGTCAAGTGTGTGATGGGAGGGCAGGGCAAAGGGGGAAAAATGAGAGGAAAATCAGAACCACCAGTATATTGAAAACCACCGCTGAAAGGAAAAAACACCAAAATGTTCTAGCTTTTTCTGATAGTTTCTAAAATCCCTCACTGACCACGTATTACTTTTTAAATTTGAAAAAATTACTTCCACGTTAAACTAAAGAACCCAAACTCAAAACAGTATTCTGTATGATTCTATGTTTAGGACATTATGGAAAAGGGAAAACTATGGGGACAGAAACCACCCTAGGTTCCAGGGGTGAGGAGAGAGGATGACTACAAAGGGACAAGATAGAAATTTAGGGGATGTAGAATTATTCTATCACTTTAACCTATTGGTAGTGATTACACAACTGTTAGCATTTATCAAAGCTTACATAATCGTCAAAGAAGATGTTTTTAAAAAGATGCATTTTACTATAGGCAAATTAATCTAAAAAAATTCAAAGTGCTTATGCGGTGAGCCAATTTTTTCCAAGTGGACAGTTTCATATTACAAACTACTGAACTACTTCAAACATCTTATTTTACACAAAACAATATTAGACCAGGAATATTCGGTCAACAGTGCATTGCTAGATAACCTTAAATAAGCTGAAGTATGTAGAGACCCAGAATTCCTATTTGTTTAACTTCAAATGTACGGCTCCTTCCACTTCATCATCTTTACTCTTCCAGAGTTCTGAGGACCATAGCTTCCACAAAGTACAAGTCGATTATTGCAGGACATAAAATTCAAAACATTCAAGTGCTACCTCAGCAGATTCAAATGTGGCTAGGGTCCTTCCCAACCTGTGCCAAAGAACCACCTTACTACACTTTGTTAGCAAATAGGTGTAATGGACTCAAAAAGTCTAAGAATCAAGCAGATTTTGTAGAGTATGGATAGATATCATCGATAAACCACAGTTCCAAAACAAGGACAAAAACAAAAAAACTAAAACTACGCAAAACCAACGTAAGATGGTAAACAATCTTTACTAAAACTTGCCAACTGACATTATTGAACCTTTAAGATTTTTTTAAAAACGTAAACGTTTAGCAGACGAACATAAAATTTACTTGCATAAAAAGAAATGGTGTTGTATCATCTATCATCGACATGCTGAAAATAATTTGTTAAAGCAAAATAATCTTTCCTGTGTTTCGATATGCCAGGAAAAAATGCGTATCTCCACTACACAAGAATTCAACAGCCGAATAGTGAGAATAATGCAAAAATGATGAACGTTTTATCTACCTTTGACAGTAAAGTATGATAAGCCCACTCTTTGTGCAGTGGGCCACGAATGTTACCTGCAGTCTTTCAAAGAAGGCAACCATTAGAACAGGCTTACCTACTCAAATTTTACTCAGGGCTTTTTGTATGACAAAAAGCTGTAAACCTAGACTGATAATGGAACTATTCACTAATTAGGACTCCTTTCCACTAGTGACTTTTCACTTTATGTTAACCACCTAAAGGAGATTTAAACTTGTAAAAAGCTTAAAGAGATCCTTTAGACGCCAACAGTGATTCTCCACTATGCTATAACCACGTGACAGCTAAACCAATTTCACACAGCTAATTAGCAAAGGAAAACGCTAAAAATAGGAATTACGACCACCAAGCAAGAGAAAATTTCGTGGGAGATACGAGGTACGCTGAAAGTAAACTCAGAATACATTCTGCGTACTCACAATACTACTCCTGTATTAAGAGAAGGCCCTTCATAAAAATAGCCAGGACTCTCAAACATTTGAGATGCTGGCTTAGTGAGACTGACTGACAGACAACAGCTGGGGAGATTTTTGTATTGATCTTGTAACATCGCGGCATTACTTTGGGAGAAAGGGAGAATCGGGAGAAGGGACTGGCAAGACTAAACTTGTAAGGATTTCATTTTCAACTATGTGACCCCCTACACTGGAAGCCCCTAATAAATTCCTCTACTCTCGAATTCCTCTTCCGTTTTCCAGACTCGATCCCACAATAATGCACCTTCAAAAAACGTGTGTGTGTGTGCTGGGGAAGGGGGATCAACACCCTCCAAAAACACTGGATAACTGAAAGACAAACTAGTTAGCTCTCCACCTGTGTCTTCTTAATCCATCTCACATTTTAAATCTTAAAGCCTAGAACTCTCTCGCCTTTTCCTCCGTAATAGAGGGGCTAAGGCGCCGCCCAATTTCCCAGGCAAAAAAAAAATATTTCTACCCGCCACATTTCAAGGTTTCCTAGTTTTCTCTTCGATCC
>SJYQ01004692.1:9214-41269 GCA_006410935.1 Redunca redunca
CATCAGGTGGCCAAAGTACTGGAGTTTCAGCTTTAGCATCATTCCTTCCACAGAAATCCCAGGGTTGATCTCCTTCAGAATGGACTGGTTGGATCTCCTTGCAGTCCAAGGGACTCTCAAGAGTCTTCTCCAACAGCACAGTTCAAAAGCATCAATTCTTCGGCGCTCAGCCTTCTTCACAGTCCAACTCTCACCTCCATACATGACCACAGTAAAAACCATATCCTTGACTAGATGGTATGTTTATTACCAGCACAGAACTCTCTTCTCAATTAACATTACTTTTAAATCCATGTAAAATGTTTAATTTTAACCATCTAGGCACAGAATATAAGGAATTTGAAACACAGTAACCTTAAAAGGAAAAAAAAAAAAAAGCCACATCCTCCCTTGCAGACAATTTTGGTAGATTTCAGGGAGACTGGTCGTGCTCTTGCATTACAAAGTAGCTTAGGGCAAATATTCTGCTGGTGGCTGTAGAAAGCTTTTATTTCTACCAAATGCAAACACATCTTATAAGCTGCAATTTTTTTAAGAGGAGGATCATACAGACATTAGCACAGTATTAAGCAAGAAGAGAAAGTAAAGAAAAATCTGGACCTAATTTGGGTTATTTGCAATTTGAGATAGCTTTAGTGTAGTCCTCAAAGATACTGAAATCACTGGATTCTATTAAATAACCATCTAAATGTCCCACAAATGTAGGGAGCAAGAGGGAAGAATAATAAGATATTTGGTTTTGAAATGCAAGGGTAACTAAACTTTATTCATAAAGGGCCAGTAAGTACATTAAGCTTTGCAGGCCTCACGATATCTGTTGCAAACATTCGATTTTGCTGTTGTATTGAGAAAGCAGACATTGACATCACTTGAATGACCATGGCTGTGTTCTGATAAAATTTCATTAATAGACAATTAAAATTCGAATTTCATATCATTTTCACATGTCACCATATGCTGTTCTATTTTTCTCCATTTATTTAAAAATGTGAAAATCATTTTTTGCTCATAGATTGTACAAAAATAGACGCCAAGACAGATTTGGCCTATGGTTTCATTTGCCTATCTTTGCTGTAACACATTATCATTTCTCTTTGAAATTAACATTTCTAAAAGACGCTAAATGAAGATATTATGATGAATATTCTGTAAGTGACAAGTTGCAAAGAGCAGATGACCATGTATACATGACAACTGAAGGCAGCATTAAATTCAGCCATGCATACAATTCACAGTTCACAAGAATCCATTTATTAAACAAACAAACAAACAAACCAAAAAAAACCAAACAACAACTTGCCTTATATATCCTTGGCAGCAAGGTTGATGGTAATGAAGAAAGTTCTGGGAATGGAGTTCACAACTATGACATGAGCTACCTGTTTGATTTGGGACAAGTACCTTAAACTTTCTTAACTCTAGTTACTTCACGATTAAGGCCATTACAATATCTGAACTTCTTTCTAGCTATGAGTTTTCACTAAGTCTATTGAGTTACACACACAAAAATATTTAGTCTAGCTGATATTTTTTTGAATTTGTAAACTCTGAATAGATAGAACACTTAAAAAATTTATATTGTAGTATATTTGATTAACAATGTTATGTTAGTTTCAAGTGTAAAGCAAAGTGATTCAGTTATACATGCATCTGTTCTTTTCCAAATTATTTTCCCATTTAAATAGTATAGAATCTTGAGCAGAGTTCCCTGTGCTACATACAGTAGGTCCTTGTTGGTTATCTATTTTAAATATAGTAGTATGTATGTGTCAATCCCAAACTCCCTACCCTTTCCAATCCCAATCTATCTTTCTCCCCTACCCTTCTCCGCTAGTAACCACGTCATTCTCTCAGTCTGTGAGTCTGTTTCTGTTTTATAAATAATTCTAAACTGTGTTTGTCTTTGTTCACCGTTGACTACTTTTTCACTGTTAACTACCTTCTGGATATAGACAAGTACCTAAAGCATAGTAGGGACTTAATCCATATGCTGAATAAATTTGAAAAATAAAATTGTCTCTTTATAAGACAATGTATAAAAAGCAAATAAAATGTTATTTTAATCTATTCATTTACCAATTACTTTTAAAAATACTTGCCTGTGTGTCAGACACTAAAGACCACATACCAGCCCAAGAAGTCTCACATTCTGGTGCACCTAAGGATAGATTTGGGTTAGTAGTATTCAGGAAAATTTATTTACTGATGCCAATTTTGCCTTCCATTTCCTTTTATAGCTTCAAACTAAACATTTAGTAGAAAGAGTGAAATCAGAATTATAGGACTGATTCTATTTCTGATCCCTGTCTTTACAACTGAATCAGTATTATTAGTTATCATTTGTTCTCTCCCTGGTACAGTCTCTTTTTCACATATTAAAGTAGGAACAATGAGGAAACGTCCACTCCTTGTGCATATCCATGCTCAGTCAGATCTGACTCTTCATGACCCCAGGAACTATAGACAGCAAAGGTCCTCTGTCCATGGGACTTTCCAGCCAAGAATATTGGAGAGAGTTGCCATTTCGTGCTCCAGTGTATATTCCCAAACCAGGAATCAACAAACACATTCAAAAACATGCACTAGCCAGAGGGTAGTGATGGTAGTCAGGGGTCAGGGAAGTCGAGCATGAGAGAGTCAATTCCTAGTCAGGTTAATAAGAAGTTCAGGGCCCCCAGGGAGGAGAGAGGAGTCTGGGATTCCCAAAGAGAGGTGAGTCAATTCAGTTGCTCAGAGGTGTTCAAATCTTTGTCACCCCATGGGCTGCGGAATATCAGGCCTCCCTGACTATCACCAACTCCCAAAGTTTACTCAAACTCATGTTCATTGAGTTGGTGATGCCATCCAACCAACTCATCCTCTGTCATCCCCTTTTTCTCCCTTCAATCTATCCCAGCACCAGGGTCTTTTCAAATGAGTCAGTTCTTCACATCAGGTGGCCAAAGTATTGGAGTTTCAATTTCAGCATCAGTCCTTCCAACGAATATTCAGGATTGATTTGTTTTAGGATGAACTGGTTGGATATGCTTGCTGTCCAAGGGACTCTCAACAGTCTTCTCCAACACCACAGTTTAAAAGCATCAATTCTTTGGTGCTCAGCCTTCTTTATAGTCCAACTCTCACGTCCATACATGAGGACTGGAAAAATCATAGCTTTGACTACATGGATATTTGTTGGTAAAGTAATGTCTCTGCTTTTAATATACTGTCTAGGATGATCAAAACTTTTCTTCCAAGGAGCAAATGTCTTTTAATTTCATGGCAGCAGTCACCATCTTCAGTGACTTTGGAGCACCCAAAAAATAAAGTCTGTCACTGCTTCCACTGTTTTCCTATCTATTTACCATGAAGTGGTAGGACCAGATGCCATGATCTTAGTTTTCCGAATGTTGAGCTTTAAGCCAAAATTTTCACTCTCCTTTTTCACTTTCATCAAGAGGCTTTTCAGTTTATCCCTGCTTTCTGCTGTAAGGGTGGTGCCTTCTGCATATCTGAGGTTATTGATATTTCTCCCAGCAATCTTGATTCCAGCTTGTTCTTCATCCAGTGCAGCGTTTCTCATGATGCAAAAGGTGACAATATACAGCCTAGAGGTATTCCTTTCCTGATTTGGGAACAGTCTGTTGTTCTATGTCCAGTTCGAACTGTTGATTCCTGACCTGCATACAGATTTCTCAAGAGGAAGGTCAGATGGTCTGATATTCCCATCTCTTGAAGAATTTCCCACAGTTTGTGGTGATTCACACAGTCAAAGGCTTTGACATAATCAATAGAGCAGAAATAGATGTTTTTCTGGAACTCTCTTGCTTTTTCATTGATCTGACAGATGTTGGCAATTTGATCTCTGGTTCCTCTGCCTTTTTAAAATCCAGCTTGAACATCTGGAAGTTCATGGTTCATATACTGTTGAAGCCTGGTTTGGAGAATTTTGAGCATTAATTTGCTAGCATCTGAGATGAGTGCAATGTGCAGTATTTAAGCATTCTTTGGGATTGGCATGAAAACTGACCTTTTCCAGTCCTGTGGCCACTGCCGGGTTTTCCAAATTTGCTGATAAACTGAATGCAGCAATTTAAGAGAATTATGTTTTAGCTATCTTTGAAACAGCTCAACTGAAATTCCATCACCTCCACTGGCTTTGTTTGTAGTGATTCTTTCTTAGGCCCACTTGACTTCGCATTCCTGAAAGTCTGGCTGTAGGTGAGTGATCACATCTTTGTGATTATCTGGGTCATCAAGATATTTTTTTGCAGAGTTTTCTGTGTATTCTTGCCACCTCTTCTTAATATCTTCTGCTCTTGTTAGGTATATATCATTTCTGTCCTTTATTGTGCCCATTTTTGCACTAAAATTTTCCTTGGTACCTTTAATTTTCTTTAAGAGATCTTTAGCCTTTCCCATTCTATCGTTTTCCTCTATTTCTTTGCGCTGATCACTGAGAAAGGCTTTCTTATATCTTCTTGCTATTCTTTGGAACTCTGCATTCAGATGCTTATATCTTTCTTTTTCTCCTTTGCCTTTTGTTCTCTTCTTTTCATAGCTGTTTGTAAGGCCTCCTCAGACAACCATTTTACCTTTTTGCATTTCTTTTTCTTGAGGATGGTATTAATCCTTGCCTCCTGTACAATGTCACAAACCTTCATCCTTCATTCTTCAGGCACTCTGTCTATAAGATGTAATCCCTTGAATCTATTTTTCAATTCCACTGTATTATCTAAAGGGATTTTATTTAGGTCATATCTTAATGATCTATATTGGTTTTCCCTACTTTCTTCAAGTTAAGTCTGAATTTAGAAATAAGGAGTTCATGATCTGAGCCAAAGTCAGCTCCAGGTCTTGTTTCTGCTGACTCTATAGAGCTTCTTCATCTCTGGCTGCAAAGAATATAATCAATCTGATTTCAGTATTGACCATCTGGTGATGTCCATGTGTAGAGTCCTCTCTTCTGTTGTTGGAAGACAGTGGTTGCTATGACCAGTGTGTTCTCTTGGCAAAACTCTGTTAGTCTTTACCTTGCTTCATTCTGTACTCCAAGGCCAAATTTTCCTGTTACTCCAAGTATTTCTTGACTTCCTTCTTTTGCATTCCAGTCCTCCATAATGAACAGGACATCTTGTGGCAGGGGGGTGCTAGTTCTAGAAGGTCTTGTAGGTCTTCAATGAATCATTCAACTTCACCTACTTCCGTATTATTGGTCAGGACATAGATTTGGATTACTATGATATTGAATGGCACTGGAGCATTAGCTGTGTGGTGCTTGTTTGGTGGTTGTAGCAATTGTGAGAAGATACCCCATGTCCAAGGGCAGAGAAGCCCCAGACAGTAGGTAGGAGGGGCAAAATTGCATTTAGAATTAAACCCCATACCTGCCAGAGATGCTCAGATGGCTCAAACATACTTTTTGCACACCAGGATCCAGAGACCTCACAGAGACAGACAGAACTGTGTTTGAGTGTCTCCTGAGGATGTATGGGTCAGCAGTGGACTGCTGTCGGGGCAGGGGCTCTAGCTGAAATAGATCTGGGTATGGCATAAGCCTTCTTGGAGGAGTTTGCCATTAACCCCACCATAGAGCAGGCAGAGATTACACAGGACTGGGGAAACAGATGCTGGGAGGGCACAAACAGAACCTTGTGCACATCAGGACCCAGGAGAAAGGAGCAGTGACCCCATAATATTCTGATCCAGACTTGCCCATGAGTGTCTAGAAGTCTCTGGCAGAGGTTTGGGTCAGTGGTGTCTGGGGGCACTGAGTGTATCAATGTGTGCATGGGACTTTTTGAAGGAGGTTGCCATTATCTTCATTACCTCCACCATAGTTTGGCCTCAGGGCAAATGACAGGGAGGGAACACAGTTCAGTTCAGTTCAGTTCAGTTGCTCAGACCCTTTGAGACCCCATGAATCACAGCACACCAGGCCTCCCTGTTCATCACCATCTCCCAGAGTTCACTCCGACTCATGTCCATCGAGTCCATGATGCCATCCAGCCATCTCATCCTCGGTCGTCCCCTTCTCCTCCTGCCCTCAATCCCTCCCAGCATCAGAGTCTTTTCCAATGAGTCAACTCTTCTCATGAGGTGGCCAAAGTATTGGAGTTTCAGCTTTAGCATCATTCTTTCCAAAGAAATCCCAGGGTTGATCTCGTTCAGAATGGAATGGTTGGATCTCCTTTCAGTCCAAGGGACCCTCAAGAGTCTTCTCCAACAGCACAGTTCAAAAGCATCAATTCTTCGGTGCTCAGCCTTCTTCACAGTCCAACTCTCACATTCATACATGACCACAGGAAAAACCATAGCCTTGACTAGACGGACCTTAGTTGGAAAAGTAATATCTCTGCTTTTGAATATGCTATCTAGGTTGGTCAGAACTTTTCTTCCAAGGAGTAAGCGACTTTTAATTTCATGGCTGCCATCACCATTTGCAGTGATTTTGGAGCCCCCCAAAATAAAGTCTGACACTGTTTCCACTGTTTCCCCATCTATTTCCCATGAAGTGATGGGGCCAGATACCATGATCTTCGTTTTCTGAATGTTGAGCTTTAAGCCAACGTTTTTGCTCTCCACTTTCACTTTCATCAAGAGGCTTTTTAGCTCCTCTTCACTTTCTGCCATAAGGGTGGTGTCATTTGCATATATGATGTTATTGATATTTCTCCCGGCAATCTTGATTCCGGCTTGTGTTTCTTCCAGTCCAGCGTTTCTCATGATGTACTCTGTATATAAATTAAATAAGCAGGGTGACACTATACAGCCTTGACGTACTCCTTTTCCTATTTGGAACCAGTCTGTTGTTCCATGTCCAGTTCTAACTGTTGCCTCCTGACCTGCATACAGATTTCTCAAGAGGCAGGTTAAGTGGTCTGGTATTCCCATCACAGCCCTGTTCTTTAACAGAAAATTGGATTAAAGATTTACTGAACATGGCCCCACCCATCAGAACAAGACCCAGTTCATCCCTTAGTCAGTCTCTCTCATCAGGAAGTTTCCATAAGCCTCTTATCTTTCTCTATCAGAGGGCAGACAGACTGAAATCCACAGTCACAGAAAACTAATCAATCTGATCACATGGACCACAGCCTTGACTAACTCAATGTAACTATGAGCCATGCCATATAGGACCAGTCATGATGGATGGATCACGGTGGAGAGATTTGACAAAATGTGGTCCACTGGAGAAGGGAATGACAAAGTACTTCAGTATTACTGCCTTGAGAATGCCATGAACAATATGAAAAGGCAAAAATATAGGACACTGAAAGATGAACTCCTCAGATCGGTAGGTGCTCAATATGCTTTAGGAGATCAGTGGAGAACTAACTTCAGAAAGAATGAAGGGATGGAGCCAAAGCAAAAACAACCCAGTTGTGGATATGACTGGTAATAAAGTCTGATGCTGTAAAGAGCAGTATTGCATAGGAACCTGGAATGTTAAGTCCAGGAATCAAGGCAAAGTGAAAGTGGTCAAACAGTAGACGGCAAGAGTGAACATCAGTATTAGGAATCAGTAAACTAAAACGGACTGGGATGGGTGAATTTTACTCAGATGGCCATTATATCTACTATTGTGGGCAAAAATCCCTTAGAAGAAATGGAGTAGCCATCATAGAAAACAAGAGTCCGAAATGCAGTACTGGGATGCAATCTCAAAAATGACCAAATGATCTCTGTTCATTTCCAGGCAAACCATTCAATAACACAGTAATCCAAGTCTATGCTCAGACCAATAATGCTGAAGAAGCTGAAGAGGAGATCAGTTCAGTTCAGTCGCACAGTCGTATCTGACTCTTTGCATCCCCATGAATCGCAGCACGCCAGGCCTCCTTGTCCAACACCAACTCCCAGAGTTCACTCAGACTCACGTCCATCAAGTCAGTGATGCCATCTAGCCATCTCATCCTCGGTCGTCCCCTTCTCCTCCTACCTCCAATACCTCCCAGCATCAAAGTCTTTTCCAATGAGGCAACTCTTCACATGAGGTGGCCAAAGTACTGGAGCTTCAGCTTTAGCATCATTCCTTCCAAAGAAATCCCAGGGTTGATCTCCTTCAGAATGGACTGGTTGGATCTCCTTGCAGTCCAAAAGACTCTCAAGAGTCTTCTCCAACACCACAGTTCAAAAGCATCAATTCTTTGGTGCTCAGCCTTCTTCACAGTCCAACTCTCACATCCATACATGACTACTGGAAAAAACATGGCATTCGTTTGCCAACAAAAGTCCATCTAGTCAAGGCTATGGTTTTCCCAGTGGTCATGTATGGATGTGAGAGCTGGACTGTAAAGAAAGCTGAGTGCCGAAGAATTGATGCTTTTGAACTTTGGTGTTGGAGAAGACTCTTGAGAATCTTGGANGCAAGGAGATCCAACCAGTCCATTCTGAAGGAGATCAACCCTGGGATTTCTTTGGAAAGAATGATGCTAAAGCTGAAACTCCAATACTTTGGCCACCTCATGCAAAGAGTTGACTCATTGGAAAAGACCCTGATGCCAGGAGGGATTGGGCACAGGTGGAGAAGGGGATGACAGCAGATGAGATGGCTGGATGGCGTCACCGACTTGATGGACATGAGTTTGGGTAAACTCCAGGTGTTGGTGATGGACAGGAGGTCTGGTGTGCTGTAATTCATGGGATTGCCAAGAGTAGGACTGGACTGAGGGACTGAACTGAATTGAACTGAACTGTGTGTATCTTACCTGAGGACAGTTTCTCCTTCTTAAAAACCTTCTGCCTAATTCTGTTATCTTAAAATGTAAATTGTGTGAGTGGATCTGGTAAAATTTCTATAACCTTGAAACATTCTTTTGATTCATTGTGATAACTATTTTTTAAATATATAGCTACCTTGCTGAAGACTAGCAAGTGCGCCACTCTCCACCCTCTTGATATCTATGTCAGAAACTTTCTCATTTCATTTTCACTATTAAAAAAAAAAAAAACAAAAAAAACTTCTGCCACAGAAGAGCTTTGAGTGGTTAAGCCTTATCTCTGGTTCCAAAGGTAAATCTTCTCCTTTGGAGATCAAGAATCAGAGACTTCCCTGGTGGCTCAGAGGTAAAAGTGTCTGCCTGGAATGCAGGAGACCAGCATTCGATCCCTGGGTTGGGAATATCCCTTGGAGAAGGAAATGGCAACCCACTCCAATACTCTTGCCTGGAGAATCCCATTGAGGGAGGAGCCTGGTAGGCTGCAGTCCATGGGGTCGCAAAGAGTTGGATACGACTGAGAGACTTCACTTTCACTTTCACCCTAAATTATCAAGTATACAAGGATAGCTTTAGCTGGGTGGACAAGAGAGTGGAAATCTTATCTTTGCTCCTATTTTCATCGGGAAAGAGTAAATAAACAAGATAAAAATAGAATGATTAAGAGAAAAGGGGAAAGGGCTGAATGTTTGAGGGGAAAGAAGTAATGCAATAAACTCCTCTAAAATAGTTCTTTGAAATTCTTGCTTCAAACATTTTTAAGTTATTCATAATTCTTCATTCATAATTCTTCACTGAAATTTTAAGATGTTGTTTAGGATGTAATGTCTGGTACATTGCAAATGTACATATTTTAAGTAAATATTTTATATTACTTTTTAAAAGGGTTCTTTTTGCTTTTTCATACTGATCATGGGGTTCTCAAGGCAAGAATACTGAAATGGTTTGTCGTTCCCTCTCTCTTCCAAAAATCACAAAAGAAGACTGCACACATGGATATCACCAGATGATCAATACTGAAATCAGATTGATTATATTCTTTGCAGCCCAAGATGGCGAAGATTTATAGAGTCATAAAAAAAAAAAAGACTAGGACCTGACTGTGGCCCTGATCATGAACCACTTAATGCAAAAAGCAAACAAATTGAAGAAAGTAGGGAAAACCGCTAGACCATTCAGGTATCACCTAAATCAAATCCCTTATGATTATACAGTGGAAGTGACAAACACATTCAAGGGATTATATCTGATTGATAGAGTGCCTGAAGAACTATGGAAGGACGTTCTTGACCTTGTACAGGAGGCAGTGATCAAGACCATCCCCAAGAAAAAGAAATGCACAAAGGCAAAATGGCTGTCTTGTTGGTAAGGAGGTCTTACAAATAGCTGAGAAAAGAAGAGAAGCTTAAGGCAAAGGAGAAAAGGAAAGATATACCCATCTGAATGCAGAGTTTCAAAAAATAGCAAGGAGAGATAAGAAAGCCTTCCTCAGTAACCAATGCAAAGAAATAGAGGAAAACAATAGAATGGGAAAGACAAAAGATCTCTTCAAGAAAACTAAAGATATGAAGGGAACATTTCATGCAAAGATGGGCACAATAAGGACAGAAATCATATGAACCTAAGAGAAGTTGAAGATATTAAGAAGAAGTGGCAAGGAAAAACAAGAAGAGGAAAACCCCAAAATAAGTAGAAAGAAAGAAATTGTAAAGATCCAAGCAGAAATAAATGAAAAAAATAAAATAAAATAAAATAAACAATAGGAAAGATTAATACAACTAAAAGCAGATTGTTTGAGAAGATAAACAAAATTGACAAACCCTTTGCCAGATTCATCAAGATGAAAAGAGACAAAAATCAAATTAAAAAAAATTAGAAATAAAAAAGATATTACAGCAGTCAATGCAGAAATACAAAGGATTATAAGAGACTATTATGGAAAACTATATGGCAATAAAAAGATAACCTGGAAGAAATAGAAATTGTGAACAACCCAATTACAAGCAGTGAAATTGAAGCTGTGACCAAAAATTCCCCCCAAAACAAAAGCCCAGGGCCAGATGGCTTCACAGGAGAATTCTGTCAAACATTTAGAGAAGAGCTAATGTGTATCCTTCTAAAATTCCTTCCAAAAATTGCAGAGGAAGGAACACTTCCAAACATGGAGAACTTCCTTAACAACGCTAAATAAATAGCAGTAATTCTGGGCCACCCTGCGTGAGGAGATACGCCACATCCAAGATAAGGAGCAGCAGCTACGCTTAGCTGGAGGAGCTGTGAAGAGACACCCCACGTCCAAGGTAACAGAAATCCCAGTAAGACAGCAAGCGCTGAGAGAAGGCATCAGAGGAGAGGCAGACTGAGAACACAATCACAGAAAACTAGCCAACCTGATCACATGGACCACAACCTTGTCTAACTCAATGAAACTAAGCATGCTATGTAGGGCCACCCAAGATGGATGGGTCAAGGTGGAGAGTTCTGACAAAACGTGGTCAACTGGAGAAGGGAATGACAAAGTACTTCAGTACTCTTGTCTTGAGAACCCCATGAACAGTGTGAAAAGGCACAAAGATAGGACACTGAAAGATGAACTCACCGGGTTGGTAGATGCCCAACATAATACTGGAGATCAGTAGAGAAATAACTCCAGAAAGAATGAAGGGATGGAGCCAAAGCAAAAACAACATCCTGTTGTGGATGATGATAGAAGCAAAGTTTGATGCTGTAAAGAGCGGTATTGCATAGGGACCTGGAATCAAGGCAAATTGGAATTGTTCAAACGAGATGGATAGAGTGAATGTCAGCATTCTAGGAATCAGTAAACTAAAATGGACTGGAATGGGTGAATTTAAATCAGATGGCCATTATATCTACTACTGTGGGCAACAGTCTCTTAGAATAAAGGGAGTAACCATCATCGTCAACAAGAGTCTGAAATACAGTACTTGGATGCAATGTCAAAAATGACAGAATGATCTCTGTTCGTTTTCAAGGCAAACCATTCAATATCATGGTAATCCAAGTCTATGCCCCCAACAGTAACACAGAAGAAGCTGAAGTTGAATGGTTCTGTGAAGACATACAAGACCTTCTAGAACTAACACCAAAAAAAAAAACAAAAAACTTTTCATTAAAGGGGACTGGAATGCAAAAGTAGTAAGTCAAGAAACACCTGGAGTAACAGGCAAGTTTGGCCTTGGAGTATGGAATGAAGCAGGGCAAAGACTAATAGAGTTCTGTCAAGAGAACACACTGGTCATAGCAAACACCTTCTTTCAACAACACAAGAGAAGACTCTACACATGGACATCACCAGATGGTCAACACTGAAATCAGATTGATTCTATTCTTTGCAGCCAAAGATGGAGAAGCTCTATACAGTCAGCAGAAGGAAGACTGGGAGCTGATAGTGACTCAGATCATGAACTCCTTATTGCCAAATTCAGACTTAAATTGAAGAAAGTGGGGAAAACCACTAGACCATTCAGGTATGACCTAAATCAAATCCCTCATGATTATACAGAGGAGCTGAGAAATAGATTTAAGGGACTAGATATGAGAGACAGTGTGCCTGATGAACTATGGACTGAGCTTTGTGATATTGCCCAGGAAATATGGATTAAGACAGTCACCAACATAAAGAAATGCAGAAAAGCAAAATGGCTGTCTGAGGAGGCCTTACAAATAACTGTGGAAAGAAGAGAAGCAAAAAGCAAAAGAGAAAAGGAAAGATATACCCATCTGAATGCAGAGTTCCAAAGAATAGCAAGAAGAGATAAGAAAGCCTTCCTCAGTGATCAGTGCAAAGAAACAGAGGAAAATAACCAGAGATCTCTTCAAGAAAATTAGAGATACAAAGGGAACATTTCATGCAAAGATGGGCTCAATAAAGGACAGAAATGGTATGGACCTAACAGAAGCAGAAGATATTGAGAAGAGATGGTAAGAATACACAGAAGAACTGTACAAAGAAGATCTTCACGACCCAGGTAATCACGATGTTGCGATCATTTACCTAGAGCCAGACATCCTGTAATGTGAAGTCAAGTGAGCCTAGGAAACATCACTACAAGCAAAGCTAGTGGAGGTGATGGAATTCCAGTTGAGCTGTTTCAAAACCTAAAAGATGATGCTATGAAAGTGCTGTACTCAATATACCAACAAGTTTGGCAAACTCAGCAGTGGCACGAGACTGGAAAAGGTCAGTTTCCTTTCCTATCCCAAAGAAAGGCAATGCCAAAGAATGCTTAAACTACTACTCAATTGCACGCATCTCACACTCTAGCAAAGTAATGGTCAAATTTCTCCAAGCCAGGCTTCAGAAATACGTGAACCACGAACTTCCAGATAATCAAGCTGGTTTCAGAAAAGGCAGAGGAACCAGAGATCAAATTGCCAACATCCGATGGATCATCCAAAAAAGCAAGAGTTCCAGAAAAATATCTACTTCTGCTTTATTGACTATGCCAAAACCTTTGACTGTGTGGATCACAATAAACTGTGGAGGATTCTGAAAGAGATGGGAATACCAGACCACCTGACCTGCCTCTTGAGAAATCTATATGCAGGTGAGGAAGCAACAGTTAGAACTGGACATGGAACAACAAATTTGTTCCAAATAGAAAAAGGTATACATCAAGGCTGTATATTGTCACCCTGCTTATTTAACTTCTATGCAGAGTACCTCATGAGAAAGGCTGGGCTCTATGAAGCACAAGCTGGAATCAAGATTGCCAGGAGAAATATCAATAACCTCAGATATGCTGATGACAACACCCTTATTGTAGAAAGTTGAGAAGAACTAAAAGGCCTCTTGATGAAAGTGAAAGAGAAGCGTGAAAATGTTGGCTTAAAGCTCAACTTTCAGAAAACTAAGATCATGGCATCCAGTCCCGTTACTACTTGGCGAATAGATGCGGAAACAGTGGAAACAGTGGCTGACTTTGTTTTTTTTTGGCTCCAAAATCATTGCAGATCGTGACTGCAGCCATGAAATCGAAAGACGCTTACTCCTTGGAAGAAAAGTTTTGACCAACCTAGACAGCATGTTAAAAAGCAGAGACATTACTTTGCCAACAAAGGTTCGTCTAGTCAAAGCTAGTCATGTATGAATGTGAACGGTGGACTGTAAATAAAGCTGAGCCCATAAGAATTGATGCTTCTGAACTGTGGTGTTGGAAAAGACTCTTGAGAGTCCCTTCGACTGCATGGAGATCCAACCAGTCCATTGTAGAGGAGATCAGTTCTGGGTGTTCATTGGAAGGACTGATGTTGAAGCTGAAACTCCGATACTTTGGACATCTGATGCTGGGAGCTAAGTCATTTGAAAAGACCCTGATGCTGGGAAAGATTGAGGGCAGGAGGAGAAGGGGATTATAGAGGATTAGCTGGTTTGATGGCATCACTGACTAAATGGACATGAGTTTGGGTAGTCTCCGGGAGTTGGTGATGGATAGGGAGGCCTGGTGGAGAAGGCAATAGCGCTCCATTCCAGTACTCTTGCCTGGAAAATCCCATGGATGGAGGAGCCTGGTGGGCTGCAGTCCATGGGGTCACTAAGAGTCGCGCACGATTGAGCGACTTCACTTTCACTTTTCACTTTCATGCATTGGAGAAGGAAATGGCAACCCACTCCAGTGTTCTTGCCTGGAGAATCCCAGGGATAGTGGGGCCTGGTGGGCTGCCATCTATGGGGTCACACAGAGTCAGACATGACTGAAGCGACTTAGCAGCAGCAGCAGCAGGGAGGCCTGGCATGCTTCAGTCCATGGGGTCACAAATAGTCTGACACGACTGAGCAAATGAATTGAACTGAACTGAACTGGGCCACCCCCATCCTCCTTGCATTTGCCTTTACCCTGTTGTCACAGTATTCCACATAAACAGGAACTATTTTTATCTAACGTATCTTCTTTGCCTACCATAGTACTTAGTGTATAGTTAAGAGATCAATACGGATTTGTTAATTATTTAAACAAAAGAGTGTTTGCCTTAGTATTTGAACATGTATCTATTCTTTTTCAAACAGTCACACTCCACTGGTGTACGGAAGATATGTATGTGCCTTAATATATTTCTCTAAGTCTCCAACCAAGAGATATTTAAGTTATGAAAGTAACTTAAATATCATTCTTTTGGTAAAAGGACAATAGTGAAAGCCACTCAGTTGTGTTAGATTCTTTGCAACCTCATGGAATACAGTCTGCCAGGCTCCTCTGTCCATAGAATATTCCAGGTCAGAATACTGAAGTGGGTAGCTGTTCCCTTCTCTATGGGTTCTTCCCAACCCAAGGATCGAACCTAGGTCTCCTGCATTGCAGGCAAATTCTTTACCATCTGAGCCACTAAGGAAACCCAAAAAGACAATACTGCAAAGAATAACTTTTTACATACCTTTTTTTAAAAACTACATTATCAGTTTACTACAAAAGATTGTAATACAGGAACAGCTACATGGAATAAATACATAGGGCAAGGTGTGGGGATAGGGCATGGAACTACGTTCTCTGTGAGCCCATCTTTGTTCCCAAGCCTCCAAATGGTCACCAATCCAGAAACTCCATACATGCATCATTCAAAAATATGTAGGTAATGTAGACTTATGTGATAATTTCCTCAAGCTAGAAATGCTAGGTCAAAGGGTTGTGTCTTTGTGACTTAATTAAATATTGCTAAATTGCCTTCCACAGAGATGGTGTCAATATATAATTTCATCAGTCACATATAAGAGTGTTTGTTTCTCCACACCTTCAACAATATCAAGTGTTAAATTGTCCACATCTATTACATAAAACTTCTTTTCTGGGAAGACTTTCATATTCTCAAAAGTTGAACAATTTCCGAGGGACATATGGAGAAATAGCATTTTCTAAATCAGCTCCTCAAGAAGTCTAAGAGACTAGAGAAAAGACAAACACCGTGGCAGATCAGATTTAAAAAAAAAAAAAAAAGGTTGTTTATTGAGATGGTTATTAAGTGAAAAAATAATGAGAGAAATTATTGGAACCATGTATCAGCATAAACCTGATGCTAGTTAGTATAGAAAGAATGGGCAGAAATTAAAACAAAACAAAACAAAACAAAACCTTTTTACTCATATAAAAGTAAAAATCAGATTAAATTTTTCTACTGGTCTAGATATTCCTCCTAGTTTTCATCCTTCAAACCTGTCATAAATTTGAGGTAGACTTTCAGAGAGTGACAGCTTCTTTCTTGGATTATAATATTATTATTTTGCTTCAGCCAAAAAGCAGCAAAATTTCTCAATGGCATTCTGTGAAAGAATTAAACTAATTTACTAAGATGTAAGTCAACAACATTTTTCTATAAAGGACCAGGTAGTAAAATATTTTTGGCCTTTAGGGTCGTGTGGTTTCTGGTATAACTATTCATTTCTACTATGGTAGCCCAAAGTTAGCCATGGACAATACATAAATGAATAGGATTGTGTTACAATAAAGCTTCATTAACAAAAACAACTTGGGTGACTGGATTTTCCCTGTGTGATAGTAGTTTGTCAACACCTTCCCCAAAATCCCATTTCTCTAAGGCACTGATTAACATAAATAAATGAAACTCTCCAATGCAATCTCCCAACCATTGGGAAATTGAGAAAATAGTCACTGAAATCATTTTCTGTATTGTTAATTCTCTTGCAAATAACAGATAAGAAGGGCAATGGGATCTAGAGAACCACCTTGTATATTAATTGAAGTCAGCTAATCCCAGTGAAACCTAAAACCTGTGTTTCTGTCAATGGTGGGCAGCGGTCCTTTTGATCCCTTTTTAGTGTCTTTGGTCAATGGCTCCTTTAATTCTTCCTTGCCGAGTTGAAGTGTGGTTCAAAACGCATGCTGCTGCACCCCATGTTCTCTAATTCCCTATTCACCATAGCTTGATGTTCTCATAACTTAATTGATGCCAACAGTATTTTAAAACAAACCTCCTATAGTTTATAAGAGCTATTTATGCTTGCTCCTCTAGTAGTTTTTGTTAGTTTTGTGTAGCTGGTGGAAAACTGATGGATAGAGCACTGGAGATATCTCTCATGCTAGGAGGCAGAGGGCAGCATGTGATTTCTGACAGAAAAATCAGTGGGCAGAAAACTAATGACCCAAGCACAGTAGCATGAATATGGGGTCCAGATGGGCATGAAGACTGGGTGAAGAGTTACCTTTGAATTATACAAGACAGTCTGAGACAGGAAAAAACACAGCTCACTTGTCTTTTCACCTCTTCATTTCATTTTTATTTTGTGCAAGCCTTCTAGCCTTTTCTTTGTACTTTTATATCTCTTCCAGAAGGACCTAGGATTGAAAGAGGTAAAAGTTAAAACTTAAGCTAGTTGGTCTAGTTTGTGGTTACTCTTCAAATAATAGATTAAGTTTGAGAGAAACTCAAAACCACTGAGTAAAGTTGGCTTTAGTATTATTTGTAAACTTTAGTAATTCTTTATTTACAGGTAGCACAAATAATACATTGTTGGTTTTACTCTTAGAAACATTAACTTCAGTTTTCAAGTCAGTAGATAATGACTGTTTTATTTGGGTGGATAAATGCAGAGGTAGCATTTAGGACCCATCTGTGTATTTTATCACTGTCATGAGTATCTGAAATTCAAAGACTTTCTTAAGAATAGAGTGACCCAGAATTCCTGTCCTTGGCCTTTCTTCCCAAATTCAACTAAAGAGAAATGAAATACTGTAGTCTTTGATCAGTCAAAATACTGATAGTTGGGAAAACAACAAACAGTAGATTGATGTCCTACCCATCATGAAACAAAGCAAAATGTTTACCTATATGGGTCACTATATTGTCTTTAAGTCTCTCTATCTACTATCTTTCCTTCTTATTTTCTTGATGGACTCAGTCTCTTGCCTGAGCAAACATCTTTCTCTGTGTGGCTTCTATTCTTTGAGTGGACAGAACAGTGACCCATTAACTGCAGTGTGGGCTCTGACATTTTCAGGAGATGGAGTTTGAAATACTACTCTTATCAATTCTCTCATCAAGAATCAACCATGGGAAGCTAGGAGAACAGTATTTCTTGAGAAGATACCAATACCTTTCAGTTTCTGGGAGACTCAGAAGAATGAATAACTCAATTTGTTTTGTTATTTCTCTGGCTGTAAAACAGAAAGAAACAATAGAAGCCTAAAAAACAAAACAAAAGACTACAACAATGAAACATTTGTGAAAACATTGAAAAAAAATTGTGCTTGATGAAGATAAAGCTTACAAAAATACTATTTATCTGAGATAGTTTCTTTATCACTTTATGAGGACATGAAACAGCATACTTTCTATTTTTAGTGTAATGTCTCTGTTCTACAATAAAGGCAATGAGGGATAAGGCTGTTTCTGAAACAGTTTGCATGGATTGGGTGGATTGATTATGCTCTAAATAACAAAATTATAGCCTGGGGGTTTGGCAGTTACTCTGTTGAGTGTTTTAATTCCTGTCTCTGCTTTGCCATCTGGCCTGAAATATTACTGATTGATTGCTAAGCACTTTCCATTTCCAGTCAATGCAATTAAGAAACCAAGTTCTGAGCTGGTGGCTCAGATGATAAATAATCTCCCTGCACTGCAGGAGGCCTGAGTTCGATCCCTGGATTGGGAAGATCCCCTTGAAGAGGGCATGGCAACCCACTCCAGTATTCTTGCCTGGAGAATCCCCATGGACAGAGGAACCTGGCAGATTATAGCCCATGGGATCACAGAGTCAGACATGACTAAGCACCCACACAAAGTTTTGAGGGAATATTGCTTTCTAATAATAGCAGATCAGTTCATTGAGAACTATCCAGGCCCTGAATGGTCTTTTATCCATTCACCAAAGAGATAACTAGTAAAGACCTACTGTACAGCACAGAGAACTCTACTCAATACTGTGTAATGGCCTACAAGGGAAAATAATCTAAAAAAAGAGTGGATATATATATATATAACTGATCCACTTTGCTATATAGCAGAAACTAACAGCATTGTAAATCAACTATACTCCAATAAAGTTTTTTTTTTTTTTTTTTTTAATCCGGCAAAGGAGAACTTTATTTTAGTCTTCATTTTCCAGATAGAATACCAAGGCTCAAAGAAATTAATTTCCTGAAAGATATGTAATAAGCAAAAGCTAGAACAGCTTCAAATCTGGCTTTGTTTATCTTTAAGCACTTATTCTTTATGTGCCCCTTAATATTTTTAGTATTCTGACCTATGCTCTGGGTGACTACTTGGGTACCTTTGCTAGACAGTTGTGCTAAGTTGCTTCAGTCATGTCCGACTCTTTGAGACTCTATGAATTGTAGCCCTCCGGGCTCCTCTGTTCATGGAATTCTCCAGGCAAGAATACTGGAGCAGACTGCCATGCCCTCCTCCAAGGGATCTTCTCAACCCAGGAATTGAACCTGTATCTCTTATGTCTTTTGCATTGGCAGGTGGATTCTTTACTGATGAACCACAGGGAAAGCCCGCTAAACAGTATATTGATAGTAATATATCTATGACATTCGCTTGAGAGTGAAATATACATGACAGGGACAAGTATGGATGAACTGGGCTTTTTACAAGACTGGAACTCACTAGCAAGAAGCAATGTAGACCTAAGCTACGATTTTACCAGATGCAGGTTAGATATCTATGGTGGGCTTCCCTGGTGGCTCAGATGGTAAAGAATCTCCCTCCAATGCAGGAGACCCAGGTTTAATCCCTGGGTTGGAAAGATCCCCTGGAGAAGGGAATGGTTACCCAGTCTAGTATTCTTGCCTGGAGAATTACATGGACAGAGGAGTCTGGGGAGCTATAGCCCATGATGTTGCAAAGAGTCAGACACCACTGAATCAGTTTAGCACACATGCATGATAATTATGGAAATTTTAACTCTAGGGGAAAAAGAAAATTAGACATGGAATGATATTTTTTCCTGGGTGTTTATACATTATAAATTTTAACTTAAATCGTATTCTTTTGAAAAACTTAGACATTGGTGGTTTGAAACCCACCAAAGCAATAATATGAGCTTCCTCTGTTGGTTCAATGGTAAAGAATCCAGCTGTCAATGCAAAAGATGTGAGTGTGATCTTTGGGTTAGGAAGATCCCTTGGAGAAGGAAATGACAACCCACTGCAGTATTCTTGCCTGGAAAATCCCATGGACAAAGGAGCCTGGGGGACTACAGTCCATGGGGTTGCAAAAGAGTCAGACACGACTTAGTGACTGACTGAATACAACAAAAGTAATGACAATATTTCCATTTTATGTAAACACTTCAAATGTTCTGCTTTAAGGCTGTAAAAATGCATAGTGTTCCTTATCTTTCATGTTTATTTCAGATATGGAAACAGTATTACTGTCAATTATAGTTTTTCACCATCTTGTGTTAGGAGAATTAAGGCCTATTGATTACTGTATGAGTCTTAAGTTTCTTTCTTTCTTCTATTTATTTATTTATTTTTCCTTTTCTTAGCAGATTTTAAATGTTTGGGCTCTTCTGGCCCTTTGTACTACGATATTACTGTTTCCACTTTGGATATATTTCTTTTTATGATTTGCTGCCCCTAGCATGATGTATTGCTCTTAATAAGTATAAGAAATATATTTTTAATAAAGCTGAGTCTCAAAAATGTTACAGAATAATTTCCCCAGTATTCAGTTCATTAAAGGTTATGAGACCATCATGTCTAACAGTAAGTACATCTTTTAATTTCCTTGATTTTCCCTTCATCTTTTCTTCTGTGGATAAGTGGCTCCCACAAGTAATTTCCTCCACATCCTCAGTAGGAAATATCTGTGGTTGTGGGATCAGTAGTGGCATCTCTCTTCTTCTTTCCAGACTTTTTTCTTTTCTTTTCCTTTATTTGGTGTTCTTCCTCTATAGTTAAAAAAAAAAAAAAAGAATTTATGAAAAAGAATTGAAAATTAACAGTTTGGAAGAGCAGAAATTAATTTTGGTTATGAAAGAACTTAGATACTCACTATCACAGCTTTAGCACTCTGCCAAGGAAAAGAATGACATTTAGGGAAAGAGGACAAGGCAAAGAGACAGCAGAAATCTGCCTACTGAGAAGAATTTACTGAGCCTTCATTTCTTCCCGAGTGATGTTCCTGTTCAATACCACAAAGGCTAATATCTCTTGTAAGATGTGAATTGTCTCTCAGATATATAAGCATTTAGATTGATTTTTAAATTAACTGCATGTGAGAAACAGTCATCTATGAAAACAGAGGAGGCTATAGAGGGCTAGGTGCTTAAATCAATTGGTGATGGATTCTGGGATCCCACTATGCTCTGATCCTGAGTCTGGGGCTCATTTGCATTTATTCTGGTGGCTGGTCTCAGACTGTTGGGTGCGGGATCCTTGGAGCTGGTGTATGAGCTACCAAGATGCCATTTCTTTAGGCATTAGTCAACATATCTTGAGAGGAATAAGTTAAACACCATTTGAATATAATTATGACTGTCCTCCAGAGACTCAAGAAGTCTAGGTTAAACTTAGAGGACAGCTAACAAAACCAGTGATGGATTGGGGAAGAGCACTAAGCCAAAAAGTCCAGACTTTTCTTATTCTTTGCCATAAACCAGCAGTATAATCTCGTTTCTCTGGTGCTGTTTTCTAAATTTTGAAATGAGTTGTATTTGATAAACTTCAAAGCATCTTATGGTTCTGAAATTCTCCTTCCATCACATTTGATCACTCGTACTGTCCATTTTTATTATGTAGAGCAGATGTGAATTAGCATTCCCTGGGGGCTCAGATGGTAAAGAATCCACCTTCCAGTGCAGGAGATGCAAGAGACACAGGTTTGATCCCTAGATCAGGAAGATCCCCCAGAGAAAGGAATGGCTACCCACTCTAATATTCTTTTCTAGGAAATCCATGGACAGAGGAGCCTGGTGGGCTACAGTCCATGGGGTTGCAAAGAGTCAGACACGACTGAATGAATAGCATTTTCAATATCTCATGAATTAGCATCACTGATCATTCATTCACTCATTCAGCAGTTTTTGAGGAGCCTTCATGCTTCAGACTCTGTTCTAGATACTTGGGATACATTAGTGAATAAAGTTCACAAGGACTCCTGACCCTTTTCCCCATATCCCCTAAGGTCACATTCTTGTAAACAGAGAGAGACAAAATAACAATAAAAGATAATGAATTTTTTTAAAAATCTATGCTATATTATGGATTTCCCAGGTAGCTCAGATGGTAAAGAATATGGTTGCAATGCAGGAAACATGTTTGATCCCTGAGTTTGGAAGATCCCCTGGAGAAGAAAATGACAATCCACTTCAGTATTCTTGCCTGGAGAATTCTATGGACAGAGGAGCCTGGCAAGCTATAGTCCATGGGGTCACAAAGAGTTGGATATGATTGAGAAGCTGACACTTTCACTTTCAAGCTATAGTAAGAAAAAAAAAAAAGATAGAAGTGGAAATTACCCAGCCGTCCAGTGGGTAAGACTGCCTTTCAACACAGGCAGTGTTGGTTCTGTCCCTGATCAGGGAACTAAGATCCCACATGCCCTGGGGTACAGCCAAAAAGTAATTAAAACATAGTAGAACTTGGCCAAAAGGATCAGTAGTAGTGAGATGGAAGTCTAAAATTAAATGTGGCAGTTAGAATAAACCTTACAAAGAAGGTGACATTGAGAAAATACTTGAAGGTGAAGGAGGGGGCCTTGTGGACATCAACTGTCACAGTGATTCAAGTAGAGAGAATGGCCAGTGGAAGGGCCCTGAGGCAGGTGCAAGCCTGTGTGTCACAAAAGGAGTCCAGATGGCTGTGTGGTCAGAAGGATCTGGGGAAGAGAGGGGACAGGAGATCAAAGGATGCAGGAAAGACTTTCAGCTCTGGAGCTCTTGGGGAGAGATAGCATGGGAGATCAAAGGCTGGTGATGGAGGTGGGGGTGCATTTAACTCTGTGACCTATGGCAGGAATGTTGGCTTTTACTGTGAATGAACTAGGGGTTTTCAGTAGGGAAGGACATCATCAATTGTTGCAGTACTCCTGGTGAGAGATGAAAGTGGCTTGGGCCAGGGTGGTGGCAATGGAAACTTAATAAGATGTGACCAAATTCAGGTTATATTTTAAAGCTAGAGCCAACAGGCTTTACTGACCCTGTGTATGCGTGGACTGAGAGAAAGAGAGATTTCTCTTGAGATACTGGAAAGATGGAGTTGCTGCTAACTTGGAAGGAAAGGTGACTGGTGGAAGTGGGTTTGGATCAATAACAGGAATTAGGCTTTGAAGTAGAGATGCTGAGCATAAACAAAGTCTATAAATATAAAGAGGATAGTTAAATAAACACTAGTATAGCTATATAATATAAGGCCATTTTGTAGAGTTTAGCACAATCATATTATGGCAAATAAACAACAAAAAATAAAGTAAATGGGTAAATAAATACAAAGAGGAAAANAAAATAAAGTAAATGTGTAAATAAATACAAAGAGGAAAAGAAAAAAATATATATATACATATGTATACATATATCTGAAAATATACAGAATGAGCTATAGCTTCTTAACATAATAAACTCTAAAGAATGAAATTGGAAAAGGAGAACATTAATTTCTTCCCTTATGTGTATTGCAATACGAAAATGAAATACTAATAAATCTCATTTCTATACTGAAAGTTCTAAATTCAGTTACCTGATTGTCCAAAACTTGTTACTGGAGGCAACATGGTTTCATGACTTCAAATTAGAAAGATCTAGTTTCAAGTCAAAGATTTGGTTTTTGACTCCTTAGATAAAATGCTCAATCTCACTAAATCTCTGACTTTTCATCTGTAAAAAGGAGCTGATAATATTTACCATATAGTCTTGGATAGGAGAGCAAGTGCTTAATAAATAGGCTGTATTTTAATAAAATCCATTAAATATGTTCCTTCTGATAGAGATGGGGTTAAAACTTTACAGTACACTGAAGCTTTTGACTGTGTGGATCAAAATAAACTGTGGAAAATTCTTTAAGAGATGGGAATACCAGACCACCTGACCTGCCTCTTGAGATATCCGTAGGCAGTTCAGGAAGTAACAATTAGAACTGGATGTGGAACAACAGACTGGTTCCAAATAGGAAAAGGAGTACGTCAAAGCTGTCTATTGCCACCCTGCTTATTTAACTTACATGCAGAGTTCATCATGTAAAAAGCTGGGCTGGATGAAACACAAGCTGGAATCAAGACTGCTGGGAGAAATATCAATAACCTCAGATATGCAGATGACACCATCCTTACGGCAGAAAGTGAAGAATAACTAAAGAGCTCTTGATGAAAGTAAAAGAGGAGAGTGCAAAAGCTGGCTTAAAACTCAACATTCAGAAAAGTAAGATCATGGCATCTGGTCCCAACACTTCATGGGAAA
The DNA here is from genome assembly GCA_006410935.1 of Redunca redunca. Classification (NCBI taxonomy): domain Eukaryota; kingdom Metazoa; phylum Chordata; class Mammalia; order Artiodactyla; family Bovidae; genus Redunca; species Redunca redunca. The sequence continues at coordinate 33,287 of SJYQ01004692.1, forward strand.
TAGATGGGGAAACAGTGGCAGACTATTTTTTTGGGCTCCAAAATCACTGCAGATGGTGACTGCAGCCATGAAATTAAAAGACATTTACTTCTTGGAAGGAAAGTTATGACCAACCTAGATATCATATTCAAAAGCAGAGACATTACTTTGCCAACAAATGTCCATCTAGTCAAGGCTATGGTTTTTCCTGTGGTCATGTATGGATGTGAGAGCTGGACTGCAAGGAAAGCTGAGCGCCGAAGAATTGATGCTTTTGAACTGTGGTGTTGGAGAAAACTCTTGAGAGTCCCTTGGACTTCAAGGAGATCCAACTAGTCCATTCTAAAGGAGATCAGTCCTGGGTTTTCTTTGGAAAGACTGATGCTAAAGCTGAAACTCCAGTACTTTGGCCACCTCATGTGAAGCGTTAACTCATTGGAAAAGACTCTGATGCTGGGAGGGACTGGGGGCAGGAGGAGAAGGGGACAACAAAGGATGCGATGGCTGGATGGAATCACTGATTCTATGGACATGAGTCTGAGTGAACTCTGGGAGTTGGTGATAGACAGGGAGGCCTGGTGTGCTGCGATTCATGGGGTTGCAAAGAGTCGGACACGACTGAGCGACTGAACTGAACTGATGACTACTGACATAATGAGTCAAACCTGATACCTATTAACTTAATGTATAATCATAGGAATTCATAATTATTTGAGTGAAGTCATTGGAAGTGATTCATATGTTGAAATTTATTGAATTACTCTAACAGGCGATTTGGAATCTGTAAAATAGGCAAATAACTCAATTTTCAGAGTTGTTTTAATACTTGAATGCAAAGCCATTTATCAAGACTTTTAAATACAGTGTCATTCAAGCAAGTGATACCAGGTAAAGAAACTGCTTGGATTATAAGTTCTTCAAGTTTCCTCTTTAGGTGTTTTAGTCATAGTAACTTAATTACTTAAAAAAAAAACAAAAACAAAACTATTTGATCACGCTGGTTCGTAGTTGTGGCATACAGGATCTTTAGTTATGGTATGCATGTGGGATCTAGTTCCATGAAGAGATCAAATCCTGACCCCCTATACTGGGAGAGTGGAGTCTTAGCTACTGTACCCCCAGGGAAGTCCCTCATGCATATTTTCAAAAGTAAGAATTTTGCTTAGCGAAAAAGCCTACAAGAATCCTGGTGCTGTATCAGCCTACTAATGACTGTTTCATGCTAATCTAACTGTCTTTTATACAGTGTGAGAGAGAAATAGTGTACCCTAAAGAAAGGGAAGCTGATGTAGTCTCCAAATGAGTGCATGGGAGCTTCAGGGTCTTGAGTTCCCTTCTCAGTAGAACTGGATGTTTTGTCCTTTGCTACATGTGAGGGAACATTCTGCATAAAAATGTTAGACTGGTCTGACACATCACAGAAACATTGAAATAGGCACAGAGAATAAGGAACTTGGGAGAGAAACATGAACTTCAGTTTCATCAGAGAAGGATAAAAGATTAAAAAAATAACTTGTTCTCAAGAATAACAACCATCTTCTCACATTGCCTATCTTTGAGTTGCAGAAATGCTCTGTGAGGATGCAAACACATTGGTGAAAAATCATCAGATTAATAAAGATTTAATTAAGCTCTTACATCTCTAGTAATGGCTATGAGGTAAAACTGATCTACATTTGACCCATTTTTAGTTATAAATCCTAATATCGATAGTACTGACTCTATAAATAAATATAAATATTTATATGAGTATAAATATGGATAAGACCAAGACAACTACAGACTGAGACCATCCTGTCACCCAATGATATTTTATGCTTATGATAAGTTGCTCAGTCATGTCTGATTCTTTGTGACCCTATGGACTGCAGCATGCCAGGCTTCCCTGTCCTTCACCATTCCCAAGACTTTACTCAAACTCATGTCCATTAAGTCACTGATGCCATCCAACCATCTCATCCTCTATTGTCTCCTTCTCCGCCTACATTCAATCTCTCCTAGCATGAGGGTAGTTTTCAATAAGTCAGCTCTTCACATCAGGTGGCCAAAATATTGGAACTTCAGCCTCAGCATCAGCCCTTCCAATGAATATTCAGGGTTGATTTCTTTTAGGATTGACTGGTTTGATATCCTTGCTGTCCCAGGGACTCTCAAAAGTCTTCGCTAGCACAACAGTTAGAAGACATCAATTCTTCAGCGCTCAGCCTTCTTTAGGGTATAGCTCTCACATCCCTACATGACTACTGGAGAAACCATAGCTTTGACTAGATGGATATTGGTAACCAAAGTGATGTCTCTGTTTTTTAATAATGCTGTCTAGATTTGCCATAGCTTCTCTTCCACGGAGTAAGGATCTTTTAATTTCATGGCTACAGTCACTATCCAGTGATTTTGGAGCCCAAGAAAATAAAGTCTGTCACTGTTTTCATTGTTTCCCCATCTATTTGCATGAAGTGATGAGACCAAATACCATGATGGGTAGTTTTTTGATTGTTGAGTTTTAAACCAGCTTTTTCACTCTTCTTTCTCACCTTCATCAAGAGGCTCTTTAGTTCCTCTTCGCTATCTGCCATAAGGGTGGTGTCATCTGCATATCTGAGGTTATTGATATTTCTCCCCACAATCCTGCTTGTGATTCATACAGCTTGGCATTTTGCATGATGTACTCTGCATATAAGTTATATAAGCAGGGTAACAAATACAGCCTTGATGTACTTCTTTCCCAATTTTGAGTCAGTCTGTTGTTCCATGTCTGGTTCTAACTGCTGCTTCTTGACCTGCATATCCAATGAAGTTTATTTTATTTAGAGTTGGCAGATAGTTTAGTAGATATGAATGCAAGTGAAATTATATAAAACGTTCATGATAAATAATAACATGACTTTTAAGTAAGGTCCGAATCATTAAGTTACTCCTTAATCTAATCCATGTAGATATTTGACAACATTTTAATACTGCATATGGAATGCTGGTATAGATAGGAGAGAGAGTCCAGGTCTCTGCCTGAATGGATTTATCGAACTTCTGTTGCTTGAATCTCCTTCAACACCCTTAGCACTGATGCTCTGTTCTACACTGATGCACCTAGTTCTACATTTCAGAAACACCCACTAACTCTGCAGATTCTGAGAATGTACAAACATTTGGAGGCCACATTGAAGCTGCCTGAAAAACTCCTTATGATAAATTATTTTTCAATTCTTGCTGTCAAATTAAGGAAAATAAATTCTAGGAATGGTTTCTTTTGAGACTTTTTTTGTAGGTCAATAGAATTTTTCCACACAAGAACATCAGCAATGCACAAAAACTCAGGTTTTTTTCGTTTGTTTTCCTTGCTTCCTAACTCTAAAGTTTCATGAATGTCTCAGAACTCTCTAAATTTTCTGTTAAGACATAATATCAAATGTTTTTGCTGTCAAAAATGGTGAATTTTGTACTGATATCATTTAAGGCAAGGGTCCCCAGCCAGCAGGCCTCAGACTGGCCTGTTAAGCATCTGGCCGCAGAGTAGGAGGAAAATTGAGGGAGTGAGTGAAGCTTCATGCGTTCTCCCTCACATTATCTCTTGAACCAGCCCCTTACCCCCATCCTTGGAAAAATTGTCTCCCGTGAAACTGGTCTCTGGTGCTGAAAGGTTGGGGGCCACTGATCTAAGGACATTATAGAATACTATTTGAAAGTGATTTCAACTTTCTGAAGAAGAGGGATTAAAATATTGTGCGTGTTTCCTAAATATAGTTTAAGAAATGGACTTAATATCTGAGAAAAAAGGAATTTTATGGATTAAGACTAGACATTAGAAGTTAGTTGATTTGAAATATTTTTCCATCAGTATTATTGCTAAGGTGCTAATTTCTGTGACTCTGTTTCTTTTTTTATACAATGGAAAATCTAATATTTTCCACAAATTTACCATATAGGAAAACTAAGAGTACATATAAGATATTTAGGGAAAGGCCTTATTTATTTTTGTAAATAGTGTTACTTATCAGGAGAATAAGATCTAGTGAGCCTGAACAGACAAGAGAAAGCAGTTATATTCAGTTCTCAATTATTTTTCTGAAGCATAAGTATTACACAGTATTGAAAATCTCTGCCTAATCAGAACCAGTGGGTTAAATGAACACTGGCAATATTTGTATTACTTCTTAATAAAAGCAAGAAGTTGAAAAAACACCTGAAAGTTATTTATGTAATCCCGAGTCTTTGTAATAGTACAAGAGTGAGGGTGGTAGGGAGAGTCCTTTAAAGGGATTGAACATGTGCTGCTTGGTGCCTGAATTGGAGATGGTGTTATAGACCTGAAAAACTGCCCATGACAGATGCCCCAAACTCATATGTATCACATAAATAACACTACCTAGGATTCTGAAGAACAAGTGTTGTTTAAACCAAAACTTGATGATATGTTCAAAGGCCATCTCTTAAATGTTGACTTAAGCACTAACAAGACTAGAATAGAGCAAGACCAAAAAAAAAAAATCTGTATTCTTGGGCAGCTAAGAATGTTTGTTTGCATAAAATGTACTTTTTCAAGAGGGTGCAATTTGAAAGTAAGGATTAAAAGTTCTAGAATTTCTGTTATCCAAGTAAAGTGAGTTCTAGTTCATTAAATTTGAGAATCAATGTCAAGGAAGAAAGAGTAAATAGAATACTGGGTCGACTTAAACTTTATCCACTAGTTTTGGCTTTTAAAAAAGGGGCTCAAAAACTGTTTTTTAAATTTGGAATAAAAACAAATTATATAGAGAAAGAAAGGAAAATGAGAGAGAAAGAAAGAAAGAAAGAAAGAAAGGAAACAAGGAATGAGAAAGAAAGGAAATTAAAATACCAGATAAATATTGAGTTGACTCATATCTGCAAGATGTTACAGAAAAATCTGAACAGATATTTGGCCTACTCAATACTATGTTTATCCTCTGGAAAATATGCATTCCTTTCTCTAAATATCTTTAGTATCTCCCCTCTTGTTGTTCAGGGATAATACCATTAAACCCAATCAATATTTAATTTTTTGAGAAGTAGTTTTAAGAATTATTTACTGACAACTCTGAGATGTAAATAAAGAAACAACATTATAATGTATAACACTTATCCCTGAAGATAGGATTTAATACTACTTATTTTCCTTCATTTTCAGTGCTCAAAAAAAAAAAAAAAAAAAAAAAAAAGAATAGAAAAGAAAAAGAAAAACTCTACCCCAAACAAACAAATGCTCAGGAGCAGTTGACAGTAGCAAAGATCTTTTTGTTCAAAGATACTCGTAGCACTACATAAAATCAGCTGAATGAGACCAGCTGTGTGGCAAATTCCTTTGAAATGGCCCCACAGTGACTCTTGTTTTGATTCTCAGGTGTATGCACAAGCTGCAGGATTCCCAAACTAGACTTTTCTTATTTGCATCACAACATCTGAGAAAACAGACTGTTTGTGGATCTTGTTTTTCCCAGCATCTTTTGTCCTCTCTTAAACAGGAGTAAACAAACTGTATTCTTCAATTTATTAATTTAGTGGATTCCCATTCTTATGAAATTCATTAATGGAGTAGCAAATTCCACCTGTTTATAGTTACTGTGTCATCTTTTGGAAGTTTTTTTCATACCCACCAAATATCTTTTTATTCACTAGAAAACTTCTTTGTCAATATTAGTGGCAGCTTCTGATATTAAAAATCAATGACATCTAACAGATTTACAACTGCAAATTCAGCAGTTGTTTCTTTCAGAGTTCAAGCAGAGCTGTAGCTAGGCTATGAACATCAGTCCATAACTCAAAGGCAGTCTTGGGAATTGAGTGTGGAATGTCTTTGTACTCTAATCATATATTTTACATCTCCCCAGGGAATGGTAAGGAAGAATTGATTTTCTCTTTCAGCTCCCACACTGTGTGTCTCATCTCCCAGACGGGTTTCTGCCCTCAGCTTTCTTCCCACTTAGCTCTACTTCAAATTTTTATTTTTAGTGCCATCATTCTTAACTTTTCTTTTCAGCCAGTGGTGTATGAACAGCAGAATTTATTTTGCCCAGGTCAGGGGAAATCATGCCTGGAATCCTTGTAATTTCCAAGTTCCTAAAGTAATATTTTGCTTGTTAGTTTTCTAAATGTTATATTGCCAAAAGAGTAAATCTTAACAGTCCTCATCACAAGAAACGTGTTGTTTGTTTGTTTTTTTGTCTAACTATGAATGGTGGCAGATATTACTAATTTTTTTAATGGTGTTCATTTTACAATGTGTACAAATNTACTTTTCTGTATTGATAATTTCCATTCAGAATTAATTCAAAGTAGCCAATAAATTCATTTGTTGAAATGATTACTGTAAGCAAATGATTATGATGTCTTTCAAAATTATCCTATATGAATTCCAGAGGGCAACATAACAACAACAACAACAAAAAAAAAAACCAACAACACAGAATGTGTGCCTAACTACAACTACTTGTGGGGAAGCAGCTCAGACACTTGCCTCTACCAGCAGTGAGTGGGGACACTGCAAGGAGGTGCAGGCTACATCACCAGTCCTTAGGGTAAGGACTAGGCTTGAATGCCCTGAAGACAATCTGAGGAGGCTAATATGAGATAGCAACCGCGCCCCCCCGCCCCCACACAAAAAAACCACCTTTCCCACAAAAGGTTCTTGCACTGCATGGTGACCCCTGGTGGGCTCACAGAGCAAAGGATTGTGCCCTAGCAAATTCCTGCCTCCCTGGAGACAGAGAGGCAGATGTGTAACAGCCAGAGCCAGAAGTCAAGGGGCTGTTGCAATCATAGCCCCAGAGACCACATCTTCCACCAAACTGTGAGAAGGCTCCCAGTTGATAACTACATCTTCCTGAGATCCTGGACAGATCACATCTACCAGAGTGTTACAGCCTGAAATCAGCTCTCCAGAGGAGACACTCAGAACACCTGGGACTGTACCATCACAGCACACTTAGGAAACCAAGTTTCCTGGGACTAGGGAAGAGCATAGGACACATGGCCTACCTGGGACAGTGCTCTCACCAAGCCCCCAGTTTCCTGAGTGGCCTGGACCTGGGAAGGGGACAAAACAACACAGCCCATCTGGGTCTGTGCCCTTGCAGAGCACCTGAGAACCTGAGCAGCTTAGACCTGGGAAGTGCATAAAACACAGGGTTCTCTTGGGACAATACCCTGGTGGAGCACCCTGGAGCCTGAGCAGTGTGGACCCAGGAAATACACACCACTTTGGTCCATGGCAAACCCAGTGTGGTCCATCCACTGCAAGGAATCCTCACACATGCCAGTGGCATTTGTTTTCAGTATCCCTCCTTCCCCAAAGCAAAACTGAACAAGTGAGCCTAAATAAGTGGCAACCTTCACCCCTTGTGTCAGGGCAGAAATTAGACATCGAAGAGACTTGCAAACAAAGGAAGCCAAAATAAAAAAAAAGAAACGTTAACTGTCCCAGAAGTGACAAGTGCAACAGATTAAAACCCTGCAGTTCCTGCTAAGACTGTGTATTTGAGAGGCAACTACAGACCTTGAGAACAAGCACAAACTGAAACAAGGGACAATCTGACACTGAACTGATGCCACACTGACCACAACAGCTCCAGAAACATTCCTAAATATATATATATATCTTTTACTATTATAAGTTTTTAATTAAAAAAATAGTTCTTTATTACACCATTAACCTTCATTTTTATACCCTACTATACCTTTCTACGGAGAAGGCAATGGCAACCCACTCCAGTACTCTTGCCAGGAAAGTCCCATGGACAGAGGAGCCTGGTGGGCTGCAGTTCATGGGGGTCACAAAGAGTCTGATGCGACTGAGTGACTTCCCTTTCACTTTTCACTTTCATGCATTGGAGAAGGAAATGGCAACCCACTCAAGTGTTCTTGCCTGGAGAATCCCAGGGATGGTGGAGCCTGGTGGGCTGCTGTCTATGGGGTCGTACAGAGTCAGACACAACTGAGGAAACTTAGCAACAGCAGCAGCATCACCTTTCTAAAAAAAACAAAAAAAGAAAGAAA
>SJYQ01004692.1:41314-56046 GCA_006410935.1 Redunca redunca
TGATTTTTTTTATACTTTTTATATTGTATTTTTGAGAGTCTAAGCTCTATCTTAGGTTTTTAATATTTGCTTCTTTATATTTGATATCTATTTTGTACCTTTAAGAATCTAATCTTCAGTATCCATTTTCACTCAGGGATTTGATTGCTGGCTAGATTGCTCTCTCCACTTTTGACTTTCCCTATTGCCCTCTGGGTCAGCTCTGTCTCCTTCCTTGATCTTCTCTATATATCTCTGTGACTCTCTCTGGGTGTTCCTGGGTACAGAGAATTATTTCACCATTAACCTAGTGGTTTTATCTTCTGTGCTGTATGGATGAAGAAATCTTGAAGCTACTGTAAGAAGAGGACTGAAACCCAGAGAAGGAGGCTCAACTCCAGAACTTTATAACATCAGAGAACTCCAGACTCCAGGGAACATTAATAGACAAGAGCACACACAAAAGTCTCCATACGTACCCTGAAACCAAGCTCCCCACAAGAGCCAACAAATTTTAGTACAAGACAAACCATGTTAATTCTCCAGCAAAACAGGAACACAACCCTAACGTTAAAAGATGGCCTTTGTCCAAAGCCATAAAAAGCCTATAGAGACTTCACTGCACTACAGAGAGAAGAGATCCAGCTCCACCCACCATAACACAGACAGAAGTTCCCCCAAGCAGAAAACCTTGAAAAACCACTGGTCCAAACACACCCACTGAGAGCAGAATTCACAAATAAGAGGAATCATGACCTTCCAGCCTGCAAAAAGGGCATCCCAAACACAGCAACCTAAACAAAATTAAAAGTCAGAGAAATACTCAGCAGGTTACCAAACCCAACAAAAGAGGAGTAGATAGTGAGTCTACCCAAAAAAATAATTCAGAAAAATGATAGTAAATAATATCCAAAATCTTGAAAACAAAATGGAGTTACAGATAAATAGACCAGAGACAAAGATTGAGAAGATGCAAGAAATGTTTAACAAGGACCTAGAAGAGATACAGAAAAGTCAAACAATAATGAACAATGCAATAACTTGGATTAGAAAAACTCTGGAGAGAACCAACAGTAGAATAACTGAGGCAGATGAGAGAGGATAAGTGAGGTGGAAGATAGAATGGTGGAATTAAATGAAAGAGAGAGGAAAAAAGAATTAAAAGAAATGAAGACAACCTCAGATACCTCTGGGCCAATGTTAAATGCCTCAGGACACATAGGTGTCCCAGAAGAAGACAAAAAGAAAGGCATGAGAAAATACTTGAAGAGATAATAGTTGAAAACTCTCATAAAATGGGGAAATAAATAGCTCCCCGAGTCCAAGAAACCCAGAGTCCCAAACAAGATAAACTCAAGGCACATACTAATCAAATTAACAAAAGTTAAACACAAAGAGCAAACATTAAAATCAGCAAGGGAAAAGCAACAAATAACACACAAGGGGATCCCTATAAAGATAACAGCTTACCTTTCAGGTCAACTCTTTCAGGTCATAAGGATAACAGCTGATCTTTCAGGTCAGCTTTTCAGGCCAGAAGGGAATGGCAGGACATACTTAAAGTGATGAAAGAGGAAAACCTACAACCAAGATTATTCTACCCAGTAAGGATCTCATTTAGATATGAAAGAGAAATCAAAAGCTTTACAGAGAAGCAAAAGCTAACAGAATTCGGTACAAGCAAACCAGCTCTTCAACAAATTCTAAAGGAACTTCTCTAGACAGGAAACACAGAAGAGATTTATAAAAATGAGCTCAAAACAAGAAAGTAAATGGTAAGGATCATACTTAATAATTACTATAAATGTACATGGGTTAGATGCTCCAGCCAAAAGATAAAGACTGGCTGAATGGACACAAAAATAAGACCCCTATATATGCTGTCTACCAGAGACCCAGCTCAAACCTAGGGGCACATACAGACTGAAAGTGAAGGGCTGGAAAAAGACATGTAAGTGGAGACCAAAAAAAAAAAAAAAAGCAGGAGTTGCAATACTCATATCAGATGAAATAGACTTTGAAAAGATGACCATGATAAGAGACAAAGAAGGGCACTACATAATGATCAAGGGATCAATCCAAGAGGAAGATATAACAATTATAAATATATGTGCACCCAACATAAGAACACCCCAACATGGAAGCCAAATGCTAACAAGTATGAAAGGAGAAATCAACAGTAACACAATATATCAGTGTGGGCCTTTATGGATAGATCAACCAGACAGAAAATTAGCAAGGAAACACAGCTTTAAATGATACAATGGACCAGTTAGACCAAATAGGGCTTTTCACCCCAAACACAGGGCTTTTCACCCCAAAACAATGGATTTCATCTTTTGTTCAAGTGCGCCCAGAACATTCTCCAGGATAAATCATATCCTGCACCACAGATCTAGCCTTGGTTAATTGAACCATGAAGAAACAGAAAATCTAAACAAACCAATCACAAGCACAGAAATCAAAACTGTAATCAAAAATCTTCCAACAAACAAAAGCCCAGGACCAGATGGCTTCTTAGGTGAATTCTACCAAAAATTTAGAAAAGACCTAATATCTATCCAACTCAAGCTCTTCCAGAAAATTGCAGAGGAAGGTAAACTCTTAAACTCATTCTATGAGGCCACCATCACCCTAATACCAAAATCAGACAAAGATGTCACACACACACACACACACAAAAGAAAAAAAAAAAAAAAAAACACAAAAATAAACAAAACATAACTACAGGCCAATATTACTGATGAATATAGATGCAAAAATCCTCAACAAAATTCTAGCAAACAGAATCCAACAACATATTAAAGAGTGCAAGGATTCTTCAATACTTGCAAATCAATCAATGTGATACACCATATTAACAAATTGAAAGATAAAAACCATATGATTATCTCAATAGATGCAGAGAAACCGTTTGACTAAATTCAACACCCATTTATGATAAACACTCTCCAGAAGCAGGCATAGAAGGAAAATACCTCAACATAATAAAAGTCATATATGACAAACCTGCAACAAGCATTATCCTCAATGGCGAAAACTGAAAGCATTTCCTCTAAAATTAGGAACAAGATAAGGGTGCCCACTGTCACCACTACTATTCAACATAGTTTGGAATTCTTGGCCACAGCAGTTGGAGAAGAAAAGAAATAACAGGAATCTAGTTTGAAAAAGAAAAGGTAAAACTCACTGTTTGCAGATGACCTGAATCTTTACATAGAAAACCCTAAAGATACTGCCAGAAAGTTACTAGACCTAATCAATGAATATAGTAAAGTTTCAGGATATAAAATTAATACACAGAAATCCCTTGCATTCCTAAACACTAACAAAAGAAAATAGGAAGAGAAATTAAGGAAACAATTCCATTCACCATTGCAACAAAAATAATAAAATAATTAGGGATACATTTATGTAAAAAAAAACAAAAGACCTATATATAGAAAACTATAAGACACTGCTCAGTCATATCTGACTCTTTGCGATCCCATGGACTATAGCCTGCCAGGCTCCTCTGTCCATGGGATTTTCTAGGCAAGAGTACTGGAGTGGGTTGCCATTTTCCTTCTCCAGGTGATCTTCCCAACCAAGGGATCCAACCCAGGTCTCCCGCATTGTAGGCAGATGCTTTTACTGTCTTAGCCACAAGGGGAGGCCTATAAGACACTGATGAAATAAGTCAAAGAAAGCACAAATAGGTGGAGAAATATACCATGTTCGTGAATTGGAAGAATTAATATAGTGAAAATTAGTATACTACCTAAAGCAATCTATAGATTCAATGCAATTTCTATCAAGCTATCAATGGTATTTTTTACCAAACTAGAAAAAGTAATTTCACAATTTGCATGGAAACATGAAAAAAAACTATAGTAGCAAAAATAGTGTTGAGAAAGAAGAATGTAACTAGAGGAATCAACCTTCCTGACTTCAGACTGTACTACAAATCTTCAGTCATCAAGACAATTTGGTCCTGGCACAAAGGCAGAAACATAGATCAATGGAACAAAATAGAAAGTCCAGAGATAAATCCATACACCTATGAACACCTTATCTTTGAAAAAGGAGGCAAGAATATACAATGGAGAAAAGACAATCTGTTTAACAAGTGGTGGTAGCAAAACTGGTTAACCAGCTGTAAAAGAATGAAACTAGGACACTTTCTAACACCCTATACAAAAATAAACTCAAAATGGATTAAAAATCTAAATGTAAGACCAGAAACTATAAAACTCTTAGAGGAAAATAAAAGAACACTCTCTGACAAAAATCACAGCAAGATCCTCTATGATCCACCTCCCAGGGTAATGGAAATAAAAATAAGCAAATGGGACCTAATTAAACTTAAAAGCTTTTGCATAATGACAGAAACTATAAGCAAGGTGAAAAGGCAACCTTCAGAATAGGAGAAAATAATAGCAAATGAAACAACTGACAAAGAATCAATTTCCTAAATATACAAGCAGATCATGCAGCTCAGTATCAGGGAACTGAACAACCCAACAAAAAGTGGGCAAACAAAAAGTGGGCCAACAAACTAAACAGACATTTCTCCAAAGAAGACATACATAATAAACACATGAAAAGATGCTTACCATCACTCATTATTAGAGAAATGCAAACCAAAACCACAATGAGGTATCATCTCTTGCTGCTCAGAATGGTTGTCATGAAAAAGTCTACAAACAATAAATGATGGAGAGAATGTTGAGAAAAGGGAACCCTTTTATACAGTTAGTGGGAATGCAAACTGGTACAGCTACTATTGACAACAGTGTGGAGATTCCTTAAAAAAATGGAAATAGAACTGCCATACGACCTAGCAATCCCACTGCTGGGCATACACACTGAGAAAACCAGAATTTAAAGAGACACGTGTTCCCCAATGTTCATTGCCGCACTATTGGCAACAGCTAGGACACAGAAGCAGCCTAGATGTCTGTCAGCAGATGAATGGATAAGGAAATTGTGGTACATATGCACAATATAATATTACTCAGCTATAAAAAAGAATTCATTTAAGTCAGTTCTAGTGAGGTGGAAGAAATTAGAGCCTATTATACACAGTGAAATAAATCAGAAAGAAAAACACCAGTACAGTATATTGATGCATATATATGGAATTTAGAAAGATGGTAATCATGATCCTATATGCAAGGCAGCAAAAGAGACACAGGTGTGAAGAACAGACTTTTGGACTATGTGGGTAAAAATGAGGAAGGGATAATTTGAGAAACTAGCACTGAAACATGTATATTACCATATGTAAAATAGATGACCAGTGCAAGTTCAATGTATGAAGTGGGACACTGAAACCTGATACCTGGGACAACCCAGAGGGGTGGGGTGGAGAGGGAGGGGGTGGGGGTTCAGGATGGTAGGACACATGTGCACCTGTGACTGATCATGTCAATGTATGGCAAAAACCACCACAATATTGTAAAGTAATTATCCTCTAATTAAAATAAATTAATTGATTTACAAAAAATAATAAAACACACACACACACACACAAAAGAATCAGGGCATCCTCTGATACCAAAAAGGACTACATCTCACTCAAGTCCCCCAGGAAAATGCTTTGCTGAGCCTGTCTGGAGTGCCAGCCAGTCCCCAGTCCCTCCAAAGCCAATCAGTCACACACCCACCACACTTCAAGTGCTAATCTATCAATCGAGTTTCCTGGGGAAAGCCGGGTTTCCTGGGGAAACAGAACTCATTCTTAAACTCTCTTTTACCCAGAATTGATTTGAATAAATCAGTCTAATGCTCTCTCTGCAATGGAACCAATTGTAAAAGAAAACAACAACAACAACTTTATTTGCTCAGCTCTGAAAGCAGTTGGAGCTTTCTTTTTCCCATTCCAGGGCTGATGGAAGAGAGGGAAGCACACACAGTAAATCTGACAAAGGATGAGTCCTCAAAAGATGAGGACCCAAAACCCTACCAGGATTCCCCAGCCAGGGTGTCCCCTGTAGGCCAGAGATGACTAATTGGGGTTTAACTGCTCCTGATGCCAATACCTTGGTAAGACACCTGCTGTGCTAAGCCAGAGGCTTGAGGAAGCAAGTCTTCCCTGAAAGCTCCTATTTTCCTGGCTCTTCTGATTTCTCCCGTCTCAGAAAGGACACAGAAGAGCTAACCTCCACTGAGTCCTGCCAACGTGCCTGGTGCTGCATCACATCTCAAAGGCATGTTCAGTTCAGGGATCCCAGTGATAATATCAGGCTTTCTTTCTATTCTACAAGTGCACCCAAAGTCTTATCTTTCTCATGTGGCTGCACTAGTTTATTTTGCATTCACGTCAGTAGCATGTGAATATTCCAGATGTTCTGATTTTTTGGTATTTTTATTGTTTGTTTCAATTTAGTCATTTTAGTATCTCATTGTGGCTTTCAGTTTGTCTGGTTAATTTTTAGAATTTTATTATCCAATTCACATTTTTGAACTTACCAAAATCATGTTATATAAATGAAGTATTGAATAACTAGAACAAAGATTTTGCTGCCCATGGACCTTCACTCTGTTCTTCCTCACTTTAGAACTACTGGTCCTTTTACAGCTTCTATTGTAAGAGAGACCAGTTTTACAATGTTAGGGTGCTCTACTCTATAAGCAGGACATGCCTGCTTATATAGAGCCTTGAGCAAAAAAAGCAGAAGCGAAAAGTCATGCCCTTTTTATGTATAACTAAGGAATTATCTGTCTGAATGGATGTCTTCCTCAGAGTTCACTGGGAAAAGGAAAACTCAGTGTTCCTCAGTATCTCCGACAGTGTCTGGCAGGAAGTGAATTCCACAGAAGCAGTACCTGACAATAGAGCAGACTCTTTATCTTAAATGCAAGTGTCTATAAAACATTTCCCTCTACTGACTGGCTACTGAAAGTACTTCTAAGAAATCATAGACAAGAAAAAATTTGCTATCTGCTCTTATTCTCAGAGAAGGCAATGGCACCCCACTCCAGTACTCTTGTCTGGAGAATCTCACAGATGGAGGAGCCTGGTAGGCTGCAGTCCATGGGGCCAGTAAGAGTCGGACACGACTGAGCGACTTCACTTTCACTTTTCACTTTCATGCATTGGAGAAGGAAATGGCAACCCACTCCAGTATTCTCTCCTGGAGACTCCCAGGGACAGAGGAGCCTGGTGGGCTGCTGTCTATGGGGTCGCACAGTCGGACACAATTGATGCGACTTAGCAGCAGCAGCTCTTATTCCCACTTCTAATGACCCACTATTAAATGCTTGCTTGCATCTTGTCCTTTTCAAATATCCCTTTGATCAAATATTGTCAGTCCCCCTATTTCCCTGAATTAGGTGTGTGAGGAGTATTGATGCAGAGAGGATGCTATGATTTCATTTACAATGAATTTGAAATTTGCCCTCAGCAATAAGCAGCTGTAGTCCTAAATCATCCCAATCAGGCACTTCTAGTTGGGAGAAACAGAGAGCATGACCCCCATTCTTGCCTTGGTCATGCCTTCTTAACCTGGAATGTGTGGTTCATAAGAGCACAAGATGCCCAATGGGAACAGAAAGATTGCAGAAAATCAGTCCTGAATCTATGTGTAAAAGCAGTGAATCTACAATCTTAAGTGGCCTATTATCAACAGCAACTTTTCTCACTTTTATAAAGTAAAATCAGAGGGGTCCAATTCAGGATCCAGGCATTTTACTTCCAACAATTCAACTGGAAACTTTGATGCCTGTGGCCTTTGGCACCCGCAGTAACACACTGTGAATATTGGTTCAGAATGTCCAGCAGTTCACCCACATGGCATGGAAATAGTCCAGGATGATCAACGTGCCAATCCGACCTGAATTCCTAGAAAATCAGAAAGGCGCTCCCACAGTCCTCACAAGCATTAGGCATTCTTTAGGACCTCATTGCTATCCTAATGGTGAAATTCCCTGGGGCCAAAGGATGTTGCATTTACATTCCAATTTAAGCAATTTATTTTCAAGCATAGGTAATTGGAAACAAGACTTCAGAGGAACCAAAGAAGATGTAGTCAGTACACTGGCTTTCCATTTGTTTTCAATACTATTTTATATTTTTCCAGGGTGAGTTGGAAGCTACTGTTTATTTACAAAAAGTTTACTACTATAGTAAGTAATGGTTGTTGGTCTTTGCTTGTGGAATTTAGGTGTGAGGATTAATTCGACAACTCACCTTCAGACCCACAACTAAATCTGAATCAGTCCCACTTTCCACATTCATGTCTGACTCCTCTGTGCTGATTAAAAACAACAAGCTGCAATCATGTACCAAACCAAGACACCACATCTCCTTAGCTGGGGCCTTGGGCATGCTGCTCCAGGTAGTTTTGTTTCCTAATCTTTGAAGCAGAGATGATGATCCATACTTACTTTAAAACATGGTCATGAGTCTCAAATGAGGAATAAACATGTAAGTAAACACTCAAAATAGTGTTATTTGCTCTGCAGATATCATCAGTTATTTTACAGACAACTCAAACTCTGTATGAAAGATAAAATTTGTATCAAGTTATCAACTATGACTTGCTGAATGTGTTTTGGTACTTTCAGATTAACATAGTAATATTTGATGCATATGTCTATCATGCAACTGGAGTTGTTAATGTTTTGTGTTTCTTTGCTGTGGTTTTTGGAAAAGACTGTAGTGCTATTGTACCCTCCCGGTCACAATTACATGAGTAAAACCTGCATT
Organism: Redunca redunca; assembly: GCA_006410935.1. Classification (NCBI taxonomy): domain Eukaryota; kingdom Metazoa; phylum Chordata; class Mammalia; order Artiodactyla; family Bovidae; genus Redunca; species Redunca redunca. Next base: position 49,986 of record SJYQ01004692.1, read on the forward strand.
CTCCCTGCACTGGTTTTGCCTCACTGCTCTTGAGCTGTAAGGTTTATGTCTTTTGGCTATTTGTTGACCCTGATTTGTAAGCCATCCCTGGAAAAAATGTACAGACCATTTAATGATAAATGATCTTGGTGTTTGATTAGCATGGAATAATTGGGTGATTTTCCTTTACAAACACATAAATTTAAATCAAACCTTCTTTATTGGCAGACTGATACAACTTGCAAAGCAGAGAAATTTTTTCAAAGACGAGAAATCTATTCGCTTTGTGCTCATCTGACTTTATGGTTTTTGAAATTATTCTTTTGTTATTTCTGTTTTTCATGAAATTGCTTTCAAAATTCCAGTAGTACTGAGTGGAAACACATCTATTGTCCCTTCCTTACCTAGTCTGCTTCTGGCCAGCATTGCCTTTCCACTGTGGTCTCAATGATCTTTTAAAATGTATATCTAATAATATCTTCCCACCTCTCCACTTAAAATCATTAACTGTTGTACCCTTGCTTCATGGGTAAAATCAGAAATCTTGAACTTGGGTTCCAGTTCCTTTGCCTCCCTTATCCCAGGCACCCTGATGACCCTCTATCGTCAAACCACACTAGACGTCCTGTTAGTTCTCTGTGCCCCTTTCCATTGAATGGCCTGTCTGTTCAGTGACTTCAAAGACAGAATGTGTTTCTCTTTCCTCCTTCTCTCCTCTTGCCTTACACTAAACTCCGTCAACCCACAGCTTAAATGTCATTTGTTCAGAGATGTTTTTCTGGATCTCTTCTGTCTAGTCAAATTTCCATTTTATACACACTTTGCCACCTTTTATTTCTTCTTAGCACAATGGCACTTCTCTCCAGTACTCTTGCCTAGAAAATCCATGGATGGAGGAGCCTCGTAGGCTGCAGTCCATGGGGTCACTGAGTCAGACATGACTGAGCGACTTCATTTTCACTGTTCACTTAGATGTAATAAAATAGTTACCTGGTTAAATATTTAATGTCAAAGCTTAGAAATACTGTGCATGTATGTTTATAAGGGCAATTTTATTGATTGAAAGAGTCAATATTTGCCTAAATCAAATATTAGTGAACACAGCCTAAACTTTCAATCAATATTTGCCAAATGCATGATCAAATGGCATATTCAGTACCATATTGTCAATGACTGAATGAAAACGTTGTCTGTTCAGAAGGGAGCTATAGCAGTGTGGAACCAGCTGCAGGGAGTTACAGTGAGGAACCCTCTGACATGAGAGCCAGAGATCCTGTCAGGGTGAACATGAGTTCACAGGGTTTTTTAGGTGGAGATTTTGCTTACTTGGGAGTATAGAGGTCATTGCACTTGTGTCAGGATATATGGTCTGCTGCTTACTGGATGTGTAACTTCAGAAATCACGTCTACTGTCCCAGCTCAGGAAGGACACAAGGGTCTTTCTGCCTCCCCAGAACTCAAAGTCACAAGTTTATGCGAGTCCAGTGAAGAATGTGAAAGTACTTTGTAAATTTGAAACAGCTCTATATGATTATTGAGCTGTGAAACATTTATAACATGCCAGGAGGAAAATCATCAACAGTCAGTCAGTTTAAAAGGGTCTGAAACCCCTTCCTCCAATTCCTCTGTCCAGAGTTACTCTTGCCAGTTTTGGTGTGGCCTTATCATTGTCAATATGGTCAACAGATTGATTTACCTGTATGAACCTACAGATAAGCATATACATCCTGGGAGAAGGAAGTGGCAACTCACTCCAGTATTCTTGCCTGGAAAATCCTATGGACAGAGGAGTTTGGTGAGCCACAGCCCATAAGGATGCAAAAGAGTCAGACATGACTGAGCACACATGCACTACACTGTAAACATATACATATGTATATATGCATGTTTGCAGTTACATGCATACTCAGTCGTGTCTGCATCTATGTGACCCCATGACTGCAGTCTGCCAGGCTCCTCTGTCCATGGAATTATCCAGGCAAGAATACTGGATGGGTTTCCATTTCCTCCTCCAGGAAAGCTTCCCAACCTGGGAATCTACTGCATTGGCAGGTGGATTCTTTACCACTATATATGCGTATACCTTTTTGTATATGTATATATATATATATATATATATATATATATACACACACACACACACACACACACACACACTNACACACACACACACACACTTGTATATATACATATATACTTTTGTGCATATATATATATATATACATATATGTATATTGGTATGTATATAAAAGCAGACATACACACAAATACCTACATAAACCTAAAAGTGCAAGCCAGATCTCATCCCATTCAGCAGCATTCTGCTTCACTTAGTGAACTTCTGGATATTTCAGTGACAGTGCATGGAAGTTTCCCAGCTACTACACAGTATTCCTCTGTGCACCTGCTATGATTTGTCATGTTTTCACTTTCCGCTACAATAAACATGGCCTTATTGAACATCCTTGTCCAATTTGATTTCTTATCTTCTCTGTTTAAAATGATTGAATGCTTGCTACTTTTATACTCCACATTTAAATCTTTTTCCATGTGGCAGAAGCCTGGTGCTTATTTATGGTATAGCTGTAGAACCAAGGGCTTCCCAGGAGGTTCAATGGTAAAGAATCTGCCTGCCAATGCAAGAGACTTAGATTTGATCCCTTGATTGGGAAGATTCCCTGGAGGAAGAAATGACAAACTAACCGCTCAGTATTCTTGCCTAGAAAATTCCATGGACAGAGAAGCCTCAGCAAATCTTTCCAGATTAAAGGAGGTATCTTTTTCTTCTTTTGAGAAAATGTCACAGAGCTGAGAAGGTTCTCAGCATATACTTTTATCTACTGGTGTCACCAAGCAAATCAAACCAAAACAAAAAATCACCAAAAGAACAAAATATAATTATAGAAAAAAGACTAATTTCAACACAATTGTACTATGGAGCAAATGAATGATTTGCAATAGGAGAAATGCCAAAAGAGTATTCTGGTAACAACAGCAAGCCATCAGCTTAGCAGACAGCAAGCTCCCTAACCATAGCAGGCTGGTAGTTACAAAGTCACTTGAACAACCTCACCCTACAAACAGCAGATTACAGACTCAAAACAAAGAACAGTTTGAACAAGAAGAAGAATAAGAATGAAATAATGAAAGCACTAGTTATGATTTCATTCTTAAAATATGTAAGTAGTATTTTTTTAAGTATTTTGTCATAGTTTAAATTTTACAGCAGTTTTGTGCAGATAATTATTATTATATAGGTGAAGTGAACCTTGGAGTATTTATAAAGTTTGTTCAAGTTCCTGCAAGTGAGTAATAGGGGCAGGACTCAATTCATTTCCTTCTGACTGTAACACATATATTCTGCCTCTTGCTTTCTAATGACCCTCCATCTAGTCTTTTCAGGTAGGAAGCGTGGGAAGGATACACACTGACACTGTTGTATAACAGCAGCTGAAACACCTGGAGAAATTCTTAACAGAAAATGTTTTAGTATCTTACTAAGGGATTTCAAAATAATTTGAAATTTATCTTAATAAGGAAGAGAGCTACCAGTCTCAGACTTAATATCTTTCAAGCTCCATGCATCATGGCAGAGTCACAAGGCTCTCACCAGGTAACTCCCACAGGGTCTGGTGTGGTGAGGGAGTGGTGAAGAGTTGGAAGCCCCTGTTTGTCAGGAGGCTGGACACCCCTTTGATGAAGGGCCATTTCCTACCTTGGATACCCTTAAAACTCCCTGTTGGGTCACTTACATTTTACATTTCCTGTTGGTCATTAGAGCAGGCAGTTTTCAAAGACAGGGTGTGGCGCAGGTGGACAATATAATCCAGACAGGAAATAGGCTGCATCACACACCACAGTCTTCTCTAAAGGTATGAGGAGGCAGTCACACTAAGCTCTTCTAAACTGATACTGCAGCTTCACATCTTTCAACTTGAAAGCTAAAGAACAATAAGACTGATGGAAATTAATTCTTCATATTTGAAGGAAATAAGAGGAACCAGGAGTCTGAATGATATAAAAAATGGATATCCATAAAACTTTTTATATTTGACTTTGCCATGCATTAATAATTTCTTTTCTCCAGCAGGCATATGCATCCTTGTTATGTTTTGATTAAGGTTAAAATATATTTCTCTATTTATGGGTATATCAAACCTGAACATTATAGGAAGTGATGCAATGTACATGGAGCACATGGAGAGCCTCTCTGTATTGAGTTCTGTTTTCTGAGGTCATTTGTGAAGTATATCAATGAGTTTTCAAGAATGAGCCTTATAAATAGTTCACATCCTGTCTCTGTACATAAATCAGCTTCATCATGGCAGTTCTGTTCATTCAGAAGTTCATGGGTCAAGATCCTGTTTATAAATAGTATTCTAAGTTGTATTCTTTTGTTTTCTTTAGATACAGTACAGTGGAAATATCTACCTCATAAGTTTAATATGGGGGTTAAATGATGAATATACATAAAACAGAGACTTCCATGATGGCTCAGATGGTAAAGAATCTGCCTACAGTGCAGGAGACACAGGTTCGAGCCCTTGGTCAGGAAGATACCCTGGCGAAGGGAATGGATACTCACTCCAGTATTTTTGCCTGGAGAATTCCACGGACAGAGGAGCTTGGTGGGCTATACTCCATGGGGTTGTAAAGAGTTGGACATGACTAAGCAACTAACACTTTCACTTTTTTCACACACATAAAACAATATGAGCTACTAGTAGTAGCAGTAGGAAAAGTTACGGAATGAGTGAGATGATGTCTTCTGCTTATAATATTTGGAATTCATGTTAAACCTGTCTAAAGAAACAATCTATGGGTATTTATTGATTTGGGACTTTCCTGGTGGTTCAGTGGTAAAGAATCAAGCCAGGAGACACAGGTTTGAACCCTGGGCTGGGAATATCCGCTGGAAAAGGAAATGGCAAGCCACTCCAATATTCTTTCCTGGGAAATCTCATAGACAGAGGAGCCTGGCAGGCTACAGTCCATAGGGCCACAAAAGAGTCAGGCATGACTTAGCAACAAATAACAACAATATATTTATTACTTCACTCAGTATTTAATCATTGAGAACCAACTATGTCCCAAGCAGTGCTTTAAGTGCTGGAATGAAGCAGTGACTAAGATAGATCCAGTCTCTGCATTACAAGATGATATACGAAGGGAATGCAAAGTGGCTTTTCTTTTCCTTTAAAACATTGCTTTTTGTGATTTACTATCTTATTTTTGCTTTAATTTTTCAGGGAAAATTCATAAAAAGATAAAGGTATGATGTGTGCAAGAATTACTATTTTGTGCTTTTCTCTATCTACTTTATTTCTCCTATAAGTCTACAAAGTTTAAGGCTGTGACTGGAGACTGGAAAATTGTTTATTGACACTCCATGCCTAGTAGTGTCTTTTGTAAACAGAATGAAATAAAAATATATTTTTCTTAATAGTCAAGCAATTTCGATAACAAGTTATAGAATTCTTATTATTTTGCAGTTGCATTTAATTACTGTGTTTATTGGAAATGCAACTACAAAATAAGAATATATATATATTTATATGTATATGTATAATTTTATTTTCTCCTACAGGCACCAGATTTGGTTTACTGGTTTTCACCTTTAGACATTGAAATCTATCCCTAGAAAATCAAAACTAGCTCTGTTTCTTAGTCTACTTGTGTTGATTGTCACAGAAGAGGGAAAGATGGGCATGTGACATTACTCCCTACAGGGTGATGCCTTCCTCAAATACACAAGAAAGAGGATTCATCTTGCTTGACCATGTGACCCAGGGACTGGGAAGCAGTTCTTAGGGCCAGGCAAGGGGGGCAAAAGGTGATAAAGATCAGTGTCATGTTAATAATATATAAAAGTTCCACAAGGAGAGTTCATTTTAGTTTGAGTGATTACAGAAGGAGAAAATGAATTTAGGTTTGAAGAATAAAATTCAGATAGAAGAGAAGGAGGAGAGCGTTATTAGTAGGTAAAAGGAAAATTCCCACTTGGAAGAAACCAGGAGCCTTGGGAATTTTTACTTTATTCTCTAGGCAATGGTAAGTTAAACAAAGGTTTCTGCCTGGAAGA
>SJYQ01004692.1:56052-82425 GCA_006410935.1 Redunca redunca
TGAAAATGGTTATGTACATTTACATTTCATTTGTACATATACATTGCTATACTTGATACTATTGCTGAATTTAGAATTGAGACATGATTAGAATTTAATGGAATTTTATAGAACTTAATTGAAATTTAATATATCATGTGGTCTGTTAGATGGATTGATGTCAGCTTTAAAAAGAAAGATAAAGTATTAAAAAGTATTATACAAAGTACTATACAAAGTACTAAAATGTATTGCTTGCAGTGAAATTAAATATTGTCTTATGAAACTTTCAGTTGTGCACATGAAGGTAAGTGTGTAGGCGGAGAATCTGGAAGTGGTTTTCAGCCAAAAAAAAAGTTTAAAACCAACAAGTTAGAGTCTATCATGAGATTCTTTACTAGTGAACACATCTTTCTTTCCTCGATTCTAGAAATAGTCATATTTCAATTAGTAACTATAGTTGCTAAAATATAGCAATATATATTGTAGCTACAATATAGTTGCTAAAAATATATAGTATTTTTATCATATACATATCAGATTATCCTATTTAGGAAGACAAAAACCAAAATTGGAATGATTTTGATTTTATTCAGAATCTTGTGATAGAGAAGTCACTCAAGGTCTGAGATCACTATGCCTCATCAGCTGGTTTCTCCTTAGCTTCATAGGGAGTAGTGGAGACATTATGCTTTATTATTTTTTTTGTATTGTTCTGTCATCAGTGGAATTCTCCTTCAGTTGGCTGTGCAGTAAAAGTTTATCTTTGTGTGTTAGCTAATTTCCCGGGGGGGGGGGGGGGGGGGGGGGGNGGGCAGGAACGGACAAACAACTCTAATCTCAGCCAAGCCATCCATCAGACAAAGAACAAGGAGCTTTCTGTCCTCACCAACAGGTTCAGGTAAAAGGGGAAAGGTCTGTGTTTGTCCCAGCCCTAGGTAAACAACAGAGCCCTCAAGAATCTCTAGGCATCAAGAGAAAGAATGGATAGCAAGTCCTTCCCACATTGTATGGAAAAAATCTTCTTTGTAATGTTCCTAGAACACAAGAGCAGGAGATTTTGGAAAACAAGCTTGGTGAATTTCCTAACTATAACTGCACAGGGCTCAGGTAAATATTGTCAGTTTCCTCCTTTGGTTTGGCTTTAAAGAAAGCATAGGACCAAATTTCACACCCACTTCCTACAAGTAGGTAGATTTAAGAGCATTCATTCAGTATGCTTGGATAAAAACTATTGACTGTATAATTCCATAACAGGAAACTTCTTTTTAATGATAGTAATAAATACTGGAAATGATTTACAGTGAATCTCCTTCCAGGGTAAAATTTAAGATAAGACAGCAAAAAAAAAAAAAAAAGAAAGAAAAGAAAAAGTGAATGGACCTTTATCTTGAAAAATAAAACTTAAAATAATACAAATAAATTTATCATATCACTTATTTAATAAAAGGAAATTTGTAGCTGCAGCTATAAGCTAATTTTAACATAAAGAATGGAGGAGGCATTTGTTTGGGGGACCATAACTTCATACAACACTCTTTACTTGTGGTTTCCATAGCACAATTTTATGGAGGATACCTTTTGCAAAAAATATTCAGGGCTTCATTAGCTTTCATAGATGTGTTTCTATGTTTTGATAGTCACTTTATTTTTGAGGTTTCTGTACATCTTTCTTTTCCTCATCTGGTAGGCAGTATAACTCTATTAAATATTCATTTGTGAATGGCTTTGTCTGAGTGACTCCAAGAGTCTTTACCATTCCCTGACATCATGTTTTTATCTTTTATATGTGATTTCATCTTGTAGTTGATGGGTATTGAATAGGTTATATTGATGTATACTATATTTAAAACAAATATCTTGACCCAGTGTGGGGGTTGCCTGAGGTAAATTTTCATGGTTCTGTAGTAAATATTTTCCTTTAATTTATAATGACTCTGATTGCTCTGTTAAAATTCTTAATCATGAAGACTTCAAAAGAGAAAACTTCAATAGCAGCCACCCTTCTGCATTTCCATGCTTTAGTTAGCGTATGTCTCACTTCAACCCTATGAGGCAAGTGTCATTTTATATCTGTCACATGACAAACAAAGGCTTTGGGAATTTGTGCAATTTTCTTAAGTCACAGAGTAACCAATGGCAAAACCAGGACAGGAACACAAGAATCTTTAATAACACAATTTGTGCTTTTCACTGAAATGGGATGTTAGTCTTCTCCTCACCAAGACTATTCATTTCTATTTTCCTCATCTTTATTTTCCCCTTTGCTTGAATTTCTTTATCTACTTACTGAAAATTCAGCTTTATCTTATTATATATATATTAGCCAATTTAAGTTCTTTGTAGGAAAAAAGAGAGGTACATGCAGTTTTTTAAAAAAAGCAAATACCTTTTTCAAGGGAATCTGGAGAGAAAGTGCACCAGGTTCTGGATCTTGTGTACTGGAGTCCCACCTGTACGCTTCACTCATTAGCCCAGTAGCCTGAAGTGAAAACTAAAGCTTCAAAGTCCTCACTTGCAAACAGTGAGGTTACTAGTGCCTTTCTCATAAGGTTATTTTAAGATTAAACACATTAACCAAGTAATCTAAAGTGTTTGGCATCTTGCCTTTTACATGGAAGTCACCTAATAAACATTTCTGTCATTGTTGCTTTTATTCTGACAATGAGATAGGGAGTCCAGTAAACAATGTTCTGGGTGGGTAAAAAGTAGTCTTGCATCATTCTGGTTTCACTACCTTTATCACTAATTTTCCCAGTTTTTAAGTCATCAAGATAAGATAGCCATTTTTTTTTTTTTTTTCCAGGTTGAGTGGATTCTTAAAACTTTTTTGGAAATGCACCATCCAAGTTATTTCTATAATTATCAAGTGACAAATATTTTATTTTGTTACTTTGAAGATAGACAATATGACATTGAAATAAGCACATATGAATCTCAAAGGACATCAATAACGATCTGGGATGACTAATTCTGAGTGCTTGTGTAATGCAAGAATCTGTTGGTGTGATTAGAAAGTCCATGGGAGACAATACTTTTCATCACAGAGGTGGTAGGTGAAGCTTCCTTGCCCAGACAAGATTTATTTTGGGCTACATGGTTTTCTACAGTGACTGAATTCTGCTTTTATTGGACTCAGATTTGCAAACAAGCACTATGTTAAATTTCGACTTTAAATTTTAAAATACATCTTATAGTCTAGGAAAAAAGCAACATTCTCAATTACATCTGAAAACTCAAATGTAAATGATCTATGTAACTTCAGTTAGGAATCAGAATAACTAAACTTCTTTCAAGGAGAAGAATTGAACTGACAGTCTTTGAAAAACTTTTCTGGAGACTTCTTACAATAATGGGAAAAATGTGATTTCTTGGTCAGTTTCTCAAAAAGTAAAATTTTCTGAAATGTCTCAGGGCTTTGTCATACTTTATACCCTTTTTCAATAAGAAAGTTATCTTAACTGTTCTCTTATAGAAAGGCATAGAGTAAGAGAATTGAGAATGTTAATTGCAAATGAGATAGTGGAGATGTACAAACTATTAAGAGTTTTAGAAATCTTACGATGCTAAAATTTTCTGATTTTTTTAAAGAATAACTCTTATAACCAGGACTTATTGTATAGAACAGGGAACTATACTTAGTATTTTATCTGAGTATATAAAGGAAAATAATCTGAAAAAGTAGACCTATATAGCTGAATCACTGTGCTGCACACCTGAAATTAACATAGCATTGTAAATCAATTGATAACGATTTTTTTTCCTAAAAAACAATTAAGAATGATTTCAATGGTTCTCACCTCTTCTAAAGACAAAATATTTTTCTTAAGTGTGAATTTACCCACTCTTGATGTGTTAGGACTTGACAAGACTGTACTGGAAGCTGAGACCATCTCCTCCTGTTCTATGTGCCCTATGCCATGTAACACCTTGATTGCTGGAACGCGGATAACCAGCCACGTAGCCAAGCTCCCTCCTCCCCTGCTGCACACAGATAAGTCTGACTTCCTGGGGTCTGGTTAGTCTTCTGGATGATGATTATCACCTGGAAGCCTGTTAGAAATGCAGAAATGCCCCACCCAGACCTACTGAACATAGTCTACTTTTTCATAAAATCTCTATATGATTTGTAGGCAAGGAAGAGCTTGAGAGCCTCTGACCTCACATGAGAGGTTGAGGCATATGCTCACTTCTTTTGGTTTAAGAAATACCTTATTAAAAAGTGTGGTTCTTCTTTTGACCTCTGGTCAAAATACTGAAGATACTGGTCAGTGATCAGTTCCGTTCAATTCCTTTCTTGACTTGAGATACATTCAAAATTATAGCTGATTTTTTAATCTCATATATTTAACTTTTCATTTCAGTAGCTTTTTTATTTGGAATTCACCCCGTTCATCTTACTTTGTCAATCTCAACTGCGCCAGGGTGGTCATCTCTTCTATAAATACCTCAATTCCCCTGAGGAAGAACTTCTGTTATGATCTCATCATCCTTAGTCAAAACCTCTGGTCAAACATTTACTGAGCTTGGTCTGGTTATACAACTGAATCTTGCATGAGACTATGCCAGTTCCTGACATAGGAACTGAGTCTCTTCAGCTTTAGATTCACCGTTACTCACAGAAGAGCCTATTAGATCTTTAATAAACATGTGAAATTAAATCTCTCAACTTTATTTTTAATGGCTCCTGTAATTCACTGCTTGTGTCATAAAGGAAATTAAAAGAGATCTGTTATTTTAATGAAAGTGTATTTTATTCATGGATATTATGACACTTAGGAAAGCATATACGTTTTGTACTTTCATGCAAAATTGTGCTTGTAACTGACCTGGTGGTTATGAAGGAAAGCAAGAGTGTTCTTTGATGGGAATCCTTGAGCAGAATTCTAGTTCTGTTAGTGTAACAGTATTTAAAGGGAGGAATTGCTTTAGCTTGGAAAATAAACATCATATATAGGAGAAACAGAATTGAAGAAAAAGGAAATTATGAAAAATGGAGTATAAAAGTGTAATAGAAAGGTAAATTTCTATGACTGGCTCAGACCATGGATCAAAATTAGGGAGTCACAGGGGTCTAGACAGTGGACAGGAACTTGGAATTGGTAGCCTGTGTTCTAGCTTTATCTCTTTTAGTAACTGAACACTTGAGAAACTTGCTAAACATTCATGGGTCTTGGATGTTGTCACATCTGAAAGTGCTTCTTAACCGAAGACGAAAGCTAGAAAAATCGGGAGTTGAGGAGGCTTTGTTTTAAAGACACAGCCAAGTATAACATCCAGAGATACATATTTGCTTGGCTTGTGATGGGTGCCAAGCATGATTCATCTTTCTGATATTTATTTCTTGTTAAGCATCAGTAAATTAGATGCTCTCTTAACATTCTTTCTAGCTCAAATGTTCCCTGTTTAATGACTACCAGCCCTAGAGTGAATATGTGGTTATAAGTTTACATGTCTGGCAGACACTGCTGGTTGTACTCCTCCTCCTTTAAGAACAAATCCAAAGTTTTTGCTTGGTACATGTCTTCTAAAATAACTATTACATTTCCCAGTTTTCCTGTGGGTATGGCCATGGACTAAATTCTGACCAAAGGGATGTGGTATATGCAGCTTCTGGCAGTGTCCTTAATATAGGTGTGCCTTCTTCTTTCCTGCTGACTGGCATCCAATAATACATTGGTCGGACTTAGGAGTTGTAGCAGAAGATTGAAGAGAACCAAGACAGTGTGGCCTGGGTCCAGGACACCAGGGAGTGCATGTCATCAGCAGGGAATTTACTACTCCCAGGTTTTCTTCATGTGTGAGAGAAAGACACTACTATTTAGTTAAAGTAATTGTTCAAACTACTGCACAACCTCACACACTAGCAAAGTAATGCTCAAAATTCTCCAAATTAGGATTTAATAGTACATGAGCCATGAACTTCCAGATGTTTAAGCTGGATTTAGAAAAGGCAGAAGAATAAGAGATCAAATTGTCAACATCTGTTAGATCATCAAAAAAACAAGAAAGTTCCAGAAAAATATCTACTTCTGCTTTATTGACTATGTTAAAGCCTTTGACTGTGTGGATCACAGCAAACTGTGGAAAATACTTTAAGAGATGGGAATACCTGACCACCTGATCTGCCTCTTTAGAAATCTATATGCAGGTTAAGGAACAACAGTTAGAACTGGACATGGAACAACAGACTGGTTCCAAATAAGGAAAGGATTACATCAAGGCTGTATATTTTGTCACCTGTTTATTTAACTTTTATGCAGAATACATCATGAGAAATGCTGGACTGGATGAAGCTCAGGGTGGATTCAAGATTGCTGGGAGAAATATTAATAACCTCAGATATTCAGATGATACCACCCTTATAGCAGAAAGTAAAACTAAAGAGCCTCTTGATGAAAGTGCAAGAGGAGAGTGCAAAAGCTGGCTTAAAACTCAATATTCAGAAAACTAAGATCATGGCATCTGGTCCCATCACTTCATGGGAATAGATGAGTAAACAATGGAAACAGTGACAGACTTAATTTTCTTGGGCTCTAAAATCATTGCAGATGGTGACTGTAGCCATGAAAGTAAAAGATGTTTGCTCCTTGGAAGAAACATGATCAAAAATTAAAAGGGTACTAGACCACAAAGAGTCGGACACGACTGAGCGACTGAACTGAACTGAACTGAGACCACATATTAAAAAGCAGAGACATTACTTTGCCAGCAAAGGTCCATCTAGTCAAGGCTATGGTTTTTTCAGTAGTCATGTATGGATGTGAAAGTTGGACTATAAAGAAAGCTGAGCACTGAAGAAATGATGCTTTTGAACTGCGGTGTTGGAGAAGACTCTTGAGAGTTCCTTGGACTGCAAGGAGATCCAACCAGTCCATTCGAAAGGAGATCAGTCCTGGGTGTTCATTTGAAGGACTGATGCTGAAGCTGAAACTCCAATACTTTGGCCACATGATTCGAAGAACTGACTCATTGGAAAAGACTCTGATGCTGGCAAAGATTGAAGGCGGGAGAAGAAAGGGAAGACAGAGGATGAGATGGTTGTATGGTATCACCAACTCAATGGAAATGAGTTTGAGTAAACTCCAGGAGTTGGTGATGAACAGGGAGGCCTGGCGTCCTGCAGCCCATGGTATCGCAAATAGTTGGACACCTCTGAGCGACTGAAATGAACTGAATTGGTATTTTGGTTTTACTCTTTCTTTCGACCAAACCCATTAAACTAAAACAATATGGAGCATGAGAAAACTTTATGGACTTCAATTAATTTTCCTAATCTTCATGTCAACACAAAATGGAATGTCTATTTACAATGTTTTTTGTTTGTTTGTTTTCTACATATATAGAATAATAGTGTATTTAACAGACAGCACTTCTTTCATAGCCAGAAGCTAATAAAGAGATATCACAATTTTAAGAAACACAGTTTTCTTTTTGCAATTTTGTCTTATTCTCCTAAACTTTGTGTTGTTTTCTTGGCATATGTTATACATATATATGTGTACACATATGTATACACACACATTAAAATTTTTGGCCTCAAAAATGGTCAGTTACCATTAATTTTCTATAAAACATGGTGGGCCCTGAACTACAGTAAAATAACAGCCATTTAAATTATACTTGTTATTATTGGCAATGAGGAAACATGGTGTTGAATTGTTTAAATACTTCCACGTATTTTTTGAAAGATATTTGGGCTTTGACAAGAGCGCATTAGTAAAAAACAAACAAACAAACAAACAAAAAAAAACACCTTTAATTCTTTTCCTTCCTATGTAGAGCTGAAAAAAAAAGCACACCCCACATGCACAGTATACTTACAAAATAATGGAATTTGTTTCTTGTGAAAAATTACCTCTGAAGACTTTGAAAGACATTGGACTTTTTTGCACATTTTAAGTTTCTAATGGGCAACAGGGATGAGGGGCAGGAACAGAGGATGGTGAAAGAAAAATTTTATATATATACAAAATTTAGGGCATTAATATCCATCAAATTCTGGGATTAAAAGTCATGTGAATAGCTGTTACCATTTCCAAATATTTCCTAATAAATAGGGGCAAAATATTATAGCAGATATTTCAGGCTATTAAACAAGCAAACTCTCCCTCTCTCTGTCTCTCTCTCTCTCACACACACACCCTCAAACATACAATTAGAAACTAAATCAAATCAAATCATACAGAAAGATTGGGTAGGGAAAGGAAATGGAGACTATTATGAAGAGCTCTCTCTCCTTACCTTCATTCCTCTCATTGGGATTAGTGTAGATGGAAGCCAGGGTAAAGAAGGAAAAGATAACAAAAGCTATTAAAATGAATGCCATTTCCAGGTTGGTAAAAGGAAGTTCCATGAGAGACCACAAACTTCTTTACCTGCAATAGAAAGCAGACACTCACATAATAAACTGGTCCATAGAGAGCTTGAGTAACTATTTATTTTATATTGAGATTTACTGAAACTTAAGATATTTCTGTATACTTGGAGTTAGCAAAAATGGAGTGTGGTCCCTTTTTTGGAAATTTGGCCTCACCATCTGTGTAATTGAACTTAGACTTTACTGTGTACATTGGAAGAGAATGTGAGACTGTGAATGACAGTTTATGTTTTGTGAGTTTTGGGGACACTGGCAGCGAAGATAGCATATATTTCATTTCATGAAGAAAAAAAAATAATATATTTTGGATTCTGTCTCACTGATAACACCCAGGTTCATAGTAAGTTCTTGTTCTGGAAATTACCCAGCATTTGCCAACCACATGATAAATATACCATTGAAGCAATTTTTAGTGAAGAAACCAGAGTCTTCAGAGTCACTGATCTAACCTAACCCAGAGAAAGATAAATGTGTTAACAAGTCAACCATAAGAAAGTCCAATCTCAGACTCAAAAAAGGAGAGCTCCTATATTTAGAAAGGAAATCATAGTTCCAATGGGGGAAATTATAACATTACCTAGTTGGAAGTAACCTCTTTCTGTATGTCTTTCAATATTCACTATATAACGTAAAATATTTAAACCACTGTGGACATATGTGGGAATGTTATAATTTTAAGACACGGAGAAAGAGATTTCACACCCTTCTACTGCAACTCCTCTTAATTTTTTTTTTTTTATTTATTTACCGCCTATTTTAGGAAGCAATTTATTGAAGTCTTTCTTTTAAGTTCTGAGGTTCCTTTGAATTTTTTTTTTTTTAATGAGTTCACTATACCCTGTAATTCTAGCCACAGGACTGGAAAAGGTCAGTTTTCATTTCAATCCCCATAAAGGGAAATGCCAAAGAATGTTCAAACTAGTGCACAATTGCACTTACTTCACATTCTGGCAAGGTAATTTTCAAAATCCTTCAAGCTAGGCTTCAAATGTATGAGAATTTCCAGATGTACAAGCTGGATTTAGAAGAAGCAGAGGAACCAGAGATCAAATTGCCAACATTCATTGAATCATAGAAAAAACAAGGGAATTCCAGAAAAATATCCACTTGTGTTTTATTGACCACACTAAAGTCTTTGACTATGTGGATCACAAAAAAGTGTGGGAAATTCATAAAGAGATGGTAATACCAGACCAACTTACCTGTCTCCTGATAAAGCTGTATGCAGGACAAGAAGCAACAGTTAGAACTGAACATGGAACAATGGACTGGTTCAAAATTGAGAAAAGGGTATGTGAAGGCTGTATAGTATCACTCTGATACTTAACTTATATGCAGAGCTGTTCAGTTGCCCAGTCATGTCTATGTGACCCTGTGGACCCCAGGAAGCATGCCTAGCCTCCCTGTCCCTCACCATCTCCCAGTGTTTATCCAAGTTCATGTTCATGTCTAGCCATCCCATCCTCTGATGCCCTCTTCTCATTCTGCCATTGATCTTTCCCAGCATCAGGGACTTTTCCAATGAGTCATCTGTACACATCAGATGACCAAAGTACTGGAGTTTCAGCTTCAGCATCAGTCCTTCCAGTGAATATTCAGGGTTGATCTCCCTTAAGCTTGACTGGTTTGATCTCCTCGCTGTCCAAAGGACCTTCAGTAGTCTTCTCCAACACCACAGTTTGAAGGTATCAATTCTTTGGCATTCTGCCTTCTTTATGGTCCAGCTCTCACAACTATATGTGACCACGGGGAAGACCATAGCCTTGACTATATGGACCTTTGTCAGCAGAGTAATATCTCTGCTTTTCAACACACTGTCTAGGTTTGTTATCGCTTTCCATATGCAGAGTACATCGTTTGAAATGCTGGGCTGAATCAACTCATGAGCTGGAATCAGGATTTCCAGGTTGTTATCAATAATCTCAGATATACAGATGATACCACTTTAATGGCAGAAGGCAAAGAGGAACTAAAAAGCCTCTTGATGAAGGTGAAAGAGGAGAGTGAAAAAGCTGGGTTAAAGCTCAACATTCAAAAATGAAGATTATGGCATCTGGTCCCCATACTTCATGGCAAAAGTATGGGGAACAGAAACAGTGGCAGACTTTATTTTCTTGGGCTCCAAAATCACTGTAGATGGTGACTGCAGCCACGAAATTAAAAGATGTTTGCTTCTTGGAAGAAAAGGTATGACGAATCTAGACAGTGTTTTCAAAAGCAGAGACATCACTTGGCCTACAAATGTCCATATAGTCAAAGCCATGGTTTTTCTAGTAGTTATGTATGGATGTGAGAGTTGGACCCTATAGAGGGCTAGGGACCAAAGAATTGATGGTTTCAAACTGTGGTGCTGGAGAAGATTCTTCAGAGTCCCTTGGACTGCAAGGAGATCAAACCAATCAATCCCAAAGGAAATCAACCCTGAGTATTCATTGGAAGGACTGATGCTGAAACTGAAACTCCAATTATTTGGCCACCTAATGCAAGAGCTGACTCATTGGAAAAGATTCTGAGGCTGGAAAAGATTGAGGGCAAGAGGAAAAGGGGGCAACAGAGGATGAAATGAAGATGAGTTTGAGAAAACTCCAGGAGATGGTGAAGGACAGGGAAACCTTGTGTGCTGCAGTCCATGGAGTCATGAAGAGTCAGACACTGCTGAGTGACTGAACTGAATGGGGCTGAACTGAATATCCTATAGTTGACAGGATAAGATTTGAGGTGGGAGTTAGTTTTGCTGTCTTTCTTACATGCAATCTTCTAGTTGTTGCCATAGCAGAAGAGAAGTGGGTGAGGGGACAATAAGCTCTTAAAAATCTGCTGTTTTTGAACATATTTCAGATATTTTGAACATATTTCTTACAATCGAATATATAGTTTGTGAGATATTAATCAGAAGTCTGTAACTTTTTGTAGTTTTGTTGGACAGAAAATTGGATATGGAATTTATGTATCATAGGGATGCATATTTTAAAATATGATGAGTACTACCAAGTGGAGTGGTAAGATGTATCTTGGAATTCTTTACATCCATGAACCCTGGTCCAGCTTATTTTGGTTACTTATTCTGAAGCTGAGTATTCTAGAATATGGCTCCACTCTCACTTGTTTAACCATTTGTATTGTTGAGAATTTGGATTCCCTCTAATATTTTGTCATTGCTAACAAGGCAGTAGAAAAGATTTTTTGTAAATATAACTTTGCACATTGATATAGATTTCTTTAGGAAAGATTTATAGAAGCAGAACTGCTGGATCGATAAAATATTGTAATATTTCTTCACAAATTTCCCTGGATTTTACAACCATACCAATACTATATGTAGATAACTGTTTTGCTGTCCTTCCCCAACACTCTCTCTTTAGGATTCCCTCTCCCAATTTGAGTTTAAAAATACCATCTTGTGTTTAAATTGACTTTTTCCTGATTTCTAGTTAGATTAAACATCTTTCCTATAATACTGCCTAGATTCTTAAAAATAAAAATAAAAACAAAACTGTGTATTCATTTGGCTGTGCCAAGTCTTGGTTGAAGCATTTGGGGCCTATTCTCTGACCAAATATTGAACCTGGGCCCCCTTCATTGGGAGCAAAGAGTCTTAGCCACTGGACCACCAGGGAAATTCCCTGCCCAGACTCTTAAAATCACCGTGATTTGACAGATTCTGTCTCTCCTGACAAACATACTCTTGGGTTTTGGAAACATGATAGTGATGAAAAAAACCAGGACATTTATAGAGAAATAATACAATCTGTTCACTTTCATAAAATTCTGGCTGTACAACAATAATAACATAATCATATTTTCCTACACTGATTTCCCTGAACCATCTAGAACATCCATTTCCATTTTCTTAATCACTGTGTTGGACAACTCCTCCTCAAGTCATCTCCATCTGAATGTGTAAGTGAGCCAGGTTTCAGTGGGGCAGGGGATGGATGACAGGAGGCAAAAATAATGAGGTTGGATGTATAGGTATCATAGAGTTTTTAACTATACACTGGCAGTCATAAGTAATATCTAACCTCAAATCCCTACCTCAGGCATGGCAAGATCACAGAAAGAACAAAGAATGGGGCCATAGATGGGCAAGGGTTTTTAAGTTAAGGTAGATTTATTTCTGTTAAAAATAAAATTTGAAAATATGAATCAGAGAAAAGACCATAAACAAAGAGAAGAGGTAGATTGAATGACAATAGAATCTTTACTCCAAAGTATATAATGAGGGTCTACAAATTAGTGAGAAAATTACCAATGCCCAGTTTAAAATTAGTGAAGGTTACAGACAAGTTGTTCACAGAGTAAGCTATATAAGTAATTAATCAACAGTGTCAACATGATTCCTGTAATTCTGCTCACTAGCTAATAGCATATCATCTTAGCATAAATAAGCAGAACTTGATGGGATTTATTCAAATGCAAAAATCTTTAAAATAAGCAATGTTTATAATTTTTATAGTAAGTCAACATGTTATTGGCTGCCACCAAAATCACATATACTTTCTCGTTCTTCAGTTCAGTTCAGTTCAATCGCTCAATCATGTCCATCTTTTTGTGACCCCATGGACTGCAGCACGCTAGACTTCCTTGTCCACCACCAATTCCAGGAAATGCTCAAACTCATGTCCATCGATTAGATGATGCCATCCAACCATCTTATCCTCTGTGATCCCCTTCTCCTCCTGCCTTCAATCTTTCCCAACATCAGGGTCTTTTCCAATGAGTCAGTTCTTCACATCAGCAGGCCGAAACATGGATTTTCAGCATTAGCATCAGTCTTTTGAAATGAATATTCAGGACTGATTTCCCTTAAGATGGACTGGTTTGATCTCCTTACAGTCCAAGGGGCTCGAGTCTTCTCTCCAACACCACAGTTCAAAACCATTAATTCTTTAACACTTAACTTTCTTTATAGTCCAGCCCTCACATCCATACATGACTACAGGAAAAACCATAGCTTTCACTAGATGGACCTTTGCTGGCTAAGTAATGTCTCTGCTTTTCGATATGTTGCCTATGTGAATCACAGCTTTTCTTCCAAGGAGCAAGCATCTTTTAATTTAATGGGTGCAGTCACCATCTGCAAAAATTTTGGAGACCCCAAAAATAAAGTCTCTCACTGTTTCCATTGTTTTCCCATCAATTTGCCAAGAAGTGATGTGACCAAATGCCATGATCTTGGTTTTCTGAATGTTGAGTTTTAAACCAACTTTTTTATTCTCCTCTTTTACTTTCATCAAGAGGCTCTTTAGTTCTTCTTTGCTTTCAGCCATAAGGATGGTGTCATCTGCATATCTGAGGTTATTGATATTTCTCCCAGCAATCTTGATTCCACCTTGTGCTTCATCCAGTCTGGCATTTCCCATGATATACTCAGGATATAAGTTAACTAGTCAAGGTGACAATATACCTTTACAAAATATTTTGATGTACTCCTTTCCCTATTTGGAACCAGTCTGTTGTTTTATGCCCAGTTCAAACTGTTGCTTCTTAACCTGTATACAGATTTCTCAGGAGGCAGGTCAGATGGTCTGGTATTCCCATCTCCTGAATAATTTTCCACAGTTTGTTGTGATTCACACAGTCAAAGGCTTTGGCATTGTTAATAAAGCAGAAGTAGATATTTTCCTGGTACTCGCTTGCTTTTTCAATGATCCAATGGGTATAAGCAATTTGATCTCTGGTTCTTCTGCCTTTTCTAAATCCAGGTGGAACATGTGGAAGTTCATGGTTCATGTACTGTTGAAGCCTGACTTGGAGAATTTTGAACATTACTTTGCTATCGTGTGAGATGAGTACAATTATGTGGTAGTTTGAGCAATCTTTGGCATTGCCTTTCTTTGGGATTGGAATGAAAACTGACCTTTTCCAATCCTGTGGCCAATGCTGAGTTTTCCACATTTGCTGGCATATTGAGTGCAGCACTTTCATAGCACCATCTTTTAGGATTTGAAATAGTTAACTGGAATTCCATCACCTCCACTAGCTTTGTGTGTAGTGATGTTTCCTAAGGCCCACTTGACTTTGCACTCCAGGTTGTCTGGCTCTACATGAGTAATCACACCACTGTGGTTATCTGGGTCATGAAACTCTTTTTTTTTGTATACTTCTTCTGTATATTCTTGCCACCTCTTCTTAATATATTTTGCTTCTGTTAGGTCCATATCATTTCTGTCTTTTATTAAGCCCATCTTTACAAGAAATATTCCCTTAGTATCTCTTATTTTCTTGAAGAGATCTCTCTTCTTTCCAATTCTATTTTTTCCCTCTATGTTTTTGCACTGACCACTGAAGAAGGCTTTCTTATCTCTCCTTGCTATTCTTTGGACCTCTGCATTCAGATGGGTATATCTTTCCCTTACTCCTTTGTCTTTAGTTTCTCTTCTTTTCTCAGTTATTTATAAGGTCTCCTCAGACAACCATTTTGCCTTTTACATTTCTTTTTCTTGGAGATAGGGGCAGTCCTAAGATGTCAGAGGAACAGGATGGGGAAACTACTGTCTCCCCTACAAATTCCTCAAAAGAACGTTTGAACACTGAGGAAATTCCCCAAAACAACCCTGAATGCTGGCAGAAGACATCAGGCACCCAGAAAAGCAGCCCATTGTCTTCGAAAGGAGGTCAGAAAAAATATAAAAGATAAACAGAGAGACAAAAGAGGTAGCGATGGAGATCCGTCCCAGGACGGGAGTCTTAAAAAAGAGAGAAGTTTCCAAACACCAGGAAACACTGTCACTAATGAGTCTGGGGCAAGCCTTGGAACTTCAGAGGGAAACACAACCGGGAGGAAAAATAAATAAATAATTAAAACCTACAGATTACATGCCCAATAGTAACGGCCAGTGGAGAAGCAGGGCAGACACCTGAATCCACCACTAGCAACCGGGGGCTGGGCAGGGAAGTATGGGCTGCATTGCTTAAGATAAGGACGGGGACCTGAATGCTCTGAGGGCAATCTGAGGGAAGTAACTTGAGATAGCAAACCAGACCATGGGATAGCTACCCTGCGAAAAGCCATAAACTAAAACACCGACAGGCCGGCTCACAGAACAAAGGACTGATCAGAGCTAGCCGGCTGCGGACTGGCCCATCCCCCACAGGAGACAGGCAGGTGAGGGCAGCCAGAGCCAGAATGGGGCAATGCCCCAGAGAGGCCTTATCTACCAAAATGCAAACAGGCTTTGTTGTTAACCAAGAATTCTTGTGATTCTGGATGCTCAACATCCGCCTGAGAAGGTGCACTGGTTGTACACCTAGAAAACCAATTGGCAGGGACGAGGGAGGCGGTAAGTTGCAGCTACCACACTTGCTAAACACCTGGTCACCTAAGTGGCTTGGACCTGGGAAGGGCACAAAACACAGGCCCATCCGAGTCTGCACCCTTGTGGAGTACCCAAGTACCTGAAACTGAGTGGCTTAGACCTTGGGAGTGCATGCAACCCAGGGCCCACCTCAGAGAGTTCCCGGCAGAGCAACCTAGAGCCTGACCAGTGTAGCCTGGGAAAGCACACACACCGTGAGTGTGGGCAAACCTAGTGCAGCTGAAACACTGTGAGCACTCCCCACACATGCCAGTGATATTTGTTTGCAGTTTTCCTCCCTCCCCACAGCACGACTGAACAAGTGACCTAAAAAAGTGTCTGCCCTCTTGGGTCAGGTCAGAAATTAGACACTGAAGAGACCAGCAAACAGAAGCTAAAACAAAGGGAACCGCCCTGGAAGTGATAGGTGCAATAGATTAAAACCCTGTAGTTAACACCGACTATATAGGAAGGGGCCTATAGATCTTGAGAAGTATAAGCCAGATCAAGGAACTATCCGAAAATGAACTGACCCCCACATTGTCTTTTTCTTGGGGATAGTCTTGATCACTGCCTCCTGTACAATGTCACGAACCTCCGTCCATAGTTCTTCAGGCACTCAGTCTATCAGATTTAATCCCTTGAACCTATTTTTCACTTCCACTGTATAATCGTAAGATATTTAATTTAGGTCATACTTGAATGGTCTATAGTTTTCCCTACTTTCTTCAATTAAGTCTGTATTTGGTAAGAAGGAGTTAATGATTTGAGCCACAGTCGGCTCCTGGTCTTGTTTTTGGTGACTGTATAGAGCTTCTCCATCTTTGCCTGTAAAGAATATAATCAGTTTGATTTTGTTATTGATCTTCTGATGATGTCCACATGTCTTCTTTTGTGCTGTTGGAAGAGGGTGTTTGCTATGACCAGTGCATTCTCTTGGCAAAACTCTGTTAGCCTTTGCCTTGCTTCATTTTATACTTCAAGGCCAAACATGAGCTCTCCAGCTATCTCTTCACTTTCTACTTTTGCATTCCAGTCCCCTATGATAGAAAAGGACATCTTTTTTTTGGTGTTAGTTCTAAAAGTTCTTGTAGCTCTTCATGGAACCATTCAACTTCTCTTCTTTAGCACTAGTGGTTGGGGGCATAGACTTGGATTATTGTGATATTGAATGGTTTGCCTTGGAAATGAACAGAGATCATTCTGTCATTTTTGAGATTGCATCCAAGTACTCTATTTCAGACTCTTTTTGTTTACTATGAGGACTATTCCATTTCTTCCAGGGGATTCCTGTCCACAGTAGTAAATATAATGGTTATCTGAGTTAAATTCACCCATTCTTGTCCATTTTAGTTCACTGATTCCTAGAATGTAGCTAGATGTTCACTCTTGCCATCTCCTGTTTGACCATTTCCAGTTTGCCTTGATTCATGGACCTAATATTAAAGTTTCCTATGCAATATTGTTCTTTACAGCATCAGACTTTACTTCCATCCTTAGTAATATCCACCATGACCTGTCCTTCTTGGATGACCCTACACGGCATGGATCGTAGTCTAATTGAGTTAGACAAGGCTGCGGAACATGTGATCAATTTGATTAGTTTCTGTGGTTGTGGTTTTCAGTCTCTCTGCCCTCAGATAAGGATAAGTGGCTTCTGAAGCTTCCTGACTGAGTGTGGGGGAAACGGGTCTTGTTCTGTTGGATAGCTCCATACTCAGTAAATCTTTAACTCTTTTCTGCTGATGGATGGGGCTGTGTTCCCTCTTTGCTGTTTGACTTGAGGCCAAACTATGGTGGAAGTAATGAAGATAATGGTTCAGTTCAGTTCAGTTCAGTTGCTCAGTCATGTCAGACTCTGTGACCCCATGAATTTCAGCACGCCAGGCCTCCCTGTCCATCACCAACTACTGGAATTCACTCAGACTCATGTCCATTGAGTCAGTGATGCCATCCAGCCATCATATTCTCTGTCGTCCCCTTCTCTGCTTGCCCCCAATCCCACCCAACATCAGAGTCTTTTCCAATGAGTCAACCCTTCACCTGAGGTGACGAAAGTACTAGAGTTTCAGCTTTAGCATTTCTTCCAAAGTAATCCAAGGGCTGATCTCCTTTAGAATGGACTGGTTGGATCTCCTTGTGGTCCAAGGGACTTTCAAGAGTTTTCTCCAACACCACAGTTCACAAGCATCAATTCTTCGGCGCTTGGCCTTCTTCACAGTCCAACTCTCACATCCATACATGACCACTGGAAAAACCATAGCCTTGACTAGACGGACATTTGTTGGCAAAGTAATGTCTCTGCTTTTCAATATGCTATCTAGGTTGGTCATAACTTTCGTTCCAAGGAGTAAGAGTCTTTTAATTTCATGGCTGCAGTCACCATCTGCAGTGATTTTGGAGCTCCCCCTCAAATAAAGTCTGACACTGTTTCCACTGTTTCTCCATCTATTTCCCATGAAGTGATGGGACCAGATGCGATGATCTTCATTTTCTGAAGGTTGAGCTCTAAGTCAACTTTTTCACTCTCCTCTCTCACTTTCATCAAGAGGCTTTTTAGTTCCTCTTCACTTTCTGCCATAAGGGTGATGTCATCTGCATATCTAAGGTTATTGATATTTCTCCTGGAAATCTTGATTCCAGCTTGTACTTCTTCAGCCCAGCGTTTCTCATGATGTACTCTGCATATAAGATAAATAAGCAGGGTGACAATATACAGCCTTGACGTACTCCTTTTCCTATTTGGAACCAGTCTGTTGTTCCATGTCCAGTTCTAACTTGCTTCCTGACCTGCATACAGGTTTCTCAAGAGGCAGGTCGGGTGGCCTGGTATTCCCTTCTCTTTCAGAATTTTCCACAGTGTATTGTGATCCAAACAGCTGAAGGCTTTGGCAGAGTCAATAAAGCAGAAATCGTTGTTTTTCTGGAACTCTATTGGTTTTTTGAGGATCCAGTGGATGTTGGCAATTTGATCTCTGATTCCTCTGCCTTTTCTAAAACCAGCTTGAACATCAGGAAGTTCATGGTTCACGTATTGCTGAAGCCTGGCTTGGAAAATTTTGAGCATCACTTTACTAGCGTGTGAGATGAGTGCAATTGTGAGGTAATTTGAACATTCTTTGGCATTGCCTTTCTTTGGGATTGGAAAGAAAACTGACCTTTACCAGTCCTGTGGCCACTGCTGAGTTTTCCAAATTTGCTGGCATATTGAGTGTAGCACTTTCACAGCATCATCTTTCAAGATTTCAAATCACTCAACTGAAATTACATCACCACCACTAGCTTTGTTCATAGTGATGCTTTTGTAAGGCCCACTTGACTTCACATTCCAGGATGTTGGCTCTAGGTGAGTGATCACACCATCATGATTATCTGGGTTGTGAAGATCTTTTTTGTACAGTTCTTCTGTGAATTCCTGCCACCTCTTCTCAATATCTTCTGCTTCTGTTAGGTTCATACCATTTCTGTCCTTTATCGAGCCCATCTTTGCATGAAATGTTCCCTTGGTATCTCTAATTTTCTTGAAGAGATCTCTAGTCTTTCCCATTCTGTTTTTTTTTTTTTTCCCTCTATTTCTTTGCACTGATCACTGAGGAAGAGTTTCTTATCTCTCCTTGCCTTTCTTTGGAACTCTGCATTCAGATGCTTATATCTTTCCTTTTCTCCTTTGCTTTTCACTTCTCTTCTTTTCAAAGCTATTTGTAAGGCCTCCTCAGACAGCCATTTTGCCTTTTTGCATTTCTTTTCCATGAGGATGGTCTTGATCCCTGTCTCTTGTACAATGTCACAAACCTCATTCCATAGTTCATCAGGCACTCTGTCTCTCAGATCTAGTCTCTTAAATCTATTTCTCACTTCCACTGTATGATCATAAGGGGTTTGATTTATGTCATACCTGAATGGTCTAGTGGTTTTCCCTTATTTTTTCAATTTAAGTCTGAATTTGGTAATAAGGAGTCCATGATCTGAGCCACAGTCAGCTCCTGGTCTTGTTTTTGTTGACTGCGTAGAGCTTCTCCATCTTTGGCTGCAAAGAATATAATCAACTGATTTCAGTATTGACCATCTGGTGATGTCCATGTTAGAGTCTTCTCTTGTGTTGTTGGAAGAGGGTGTTTGCTATGACTAGTGCATTCTCCTGCCAAAATTCTATTAGCCTTTAACCTGTTTCATTCCATATTCCAAGGCCAAACTTGCCTGTTACTCCAGGTGTTTCTTGACTTCCTACTTTTGCACTCCAGTCCCCTCTAAAGAAAAGGACATCTTTTTTGGATGCTTATTTAACTTATATGCAGATTACATCATAAGAGACTCTGGGCTGGAAGAAACACAAGCTGAAATCAAGATTGCTGGAAGAAATATCAATAACCTCTGATATGCAGATGACATCACCCTTATGGCAGAAGGTGAAGAGAAATTAAGGTGAAAGTGGAGAATGAAACAGTTGGATTAAAGCTCAACATTCAGAAAACGAAGATCATGGTATCTGGTCCCATCACTTCATGGGAAATAGATGGGGAAAGAGTGTCAGACTTTATTTTTGGGGGGCTCCAAAATCACTGCAGATGGTGACTGCAGCCATGAAATTAAAAGACAGTTACTCCTTGGAAGAAAAGTAGATACCTAGATAGCATATTGAAAAGCAGAGACATCACTTTGCCAACAAATGTCCATCTAGTCAAGGCTATAGTTTTTCCAGTGGTCATGTATGGATGTGAGAGTTGGACTGTGAAGAAGGCCGAGCACCAAAGAGTTGATACTTTTGAACTGTGGTGTTGGAGAAGACTCTTGAGAGTCCCTTGGACTGCAGTGAGATCCACCCGGTCCATTTTGAAGGAGATCAACCCTGGGATTTCTTTTAAAGGAATGATGCTAAAGCTGAAACTCTAGTACTTTGGTGACCTCATGAGAAGTGTTGGCTCACTGGAAAAGACTCTGATGATGGGAGGGATTGCGGGCAGAAAGAGAAGGGATGAGATAGAGGATATGATGGCTGGATGGCATCACTGACTTGATGGACGTGATTCTGAGTGAATTCCGGGAGTTGGTGATGGACAGGGAGGCGTGGTGTGCTCGTTTCATGGGGTCGCAAAGAGTCGGACAGGACTGAGACTGAACTGACTGACTGACTGAACTACCTCAGATGAAAATAAGTGGTGCCATCTAGTGGTGATCACGTGCTATAGGTCGGAGTAAGAAATGAGGAATTTATGCAAAGTGGGTAATGTTTCATTATACTGTATGGTATCTAACCTGAGAAGGCGATGGCATCCCACTCCAGTACTCTTGCCTGGAAAATCGCATGGACGGATTAGCCTGGTAGGCTGCAGTCCATGGGGTCCCTAGGAGTCGGACACGACTGAGCGACTTCACTTTCACTTTCATGCCTTGGAAAAGGAAATGGCAACCCACTCCAGTGTTCTTGCCTGGAGAATCCCAGGGATTCTGGTGGGCTGCCGTCTATGGGGTCGCACAGAGTCGGACACGACTGAAGCAACTTAGCACCCAGTACAAAACATTCTCCCAGTCTTCAGCTGTGTCCCATGCATAGAATAGTCACTGGCTTTAAGATAACTGTTTCTAGAAGGAGGCATCCATTCGTGCTTTCTGCTTAGTGTGCATGATATATGGACATATACTGTGGTAATTTTATGGTAATATTATGGTAATTATATGGTATAATTACAATACACTGTGATAATTTCTAGCTCTGCATACTGGATGCCTGTTGAGTTATTTTTTTTCAAATCCTAAAAGATGAT
Organism: Redunca redunca; assembly: GCA_006410935.1. Taxonomy (NCBI): domain Eukaryota; kingdom Metazoa; phylum Chordata; class Mammalia; order Artiodactyla; family Bovidae; genus Redunca; species Redunca redunca. The sequence continues at coordinate 77,472 of SJYQ01004692.1, forward strand.
GCTATTAAAGTGCTGCACTCAATATTTCAGCAAATTTGGAAAACTCAGCAGTGGCCACAGGACTGGAAAACATCAGTTTTCATTCCAATACCAAGGAAGGATGATGCCAAAGAATGTACAGACACTCACTTCACGTGCTAGCAAAGTAATCCTCAAAATTCTCCAAGCTGGGCTTCAACAGTATGTGAACCAAGAACTTCCAGATATTCAAGCTGGATTTAGAAAAGGCAGAGGAACGAGAGATAAAATTTCCAACACCCATTGGATTGTAGAAAAAGCAAGAGAATTCCAGAAAAAAATATCTGCTTTATTGACTATGCCAAAATCTTTGACTGTGTGGATCACAACAAACTGGAAATTTCTGAGAGATGGGAATACCAGTCCACCTGACCTACCTCCTGAGAAATCTGTTTGCAGGTCAAGAAGCATCAGTTAGAACTGGACATGGAAGAACAGATTGGTTCCAAATAAGGAAAGGAGTACATCAAGGGTGCATATTGTCACCCTGCGTATTTATCTTATATGCAGAGTATATCGTGTGAAATGCTGGGCTGGATGAAACACAAGGTGGAATCAAGATTGTCGGGAGAAATATCAATAACCTCAGATATGCAGATTATACCAGCCTTATGGCAGAAATTGATAAACTAAAGAGCCTCTTGATGAAAGTGAAAGAGGAGAGTGAAAAAGTTGGCTTAAAACTCAACATTCAGAAAACTAAGATCATGTCATCCAGTTCCATCACTTCATGCAAATAGATGGGGAAACAATGGAAACAGTGACAGACTTAATTTTGGGGGCCTCCGAAATCACTGCAGATGGTGCTTGCAGCCATGAAATTAAAAGACGCTTACTCCTTGGATGAAAAACTATGACACATCTAGACAACATATTAAAAATCAAAGACATTACTTTTCCAACAAAGGTCCATCTAGTCAAGGCTATGATTTTTCCAGTAGTCATGCATGGTTATGAGAGTTGGACCATAAGGAAAGCTGAGCACCCAAGAACTGGTACTTTTGAACTGTGGTGTTGGAGAAGACTCTTGAGAGTCCCTTGGGCTGCAAGGAGATCCAAGGAGTCAATCCCAAAGGAAATCAGTCCTTAATATTTATTGGAAAGCCTGATGCTGAAGCTGAAGCTTTAATACTTTGGCCACCTTACGTGAAGAACTGAGTAACTGGAAAAGACTCTGATGCTGAGAAAGATTGATGGAAGGAGAAGAAGGGTCAACAGAAGATGAGATGGTTGAATGGTGAAACTGACTCGAAGAAAATGAGTCTGAGAAACTCCAGGAGATGGTGAAGGACAGGGAAGCCTGGTATGCTGTAGTCCATGGGGTCACAAAGTGTTGGCCATGATTGAATGACTATGCCATTATTCTAGACATAATGCAAGATAATGACTTTTGGATTTTCAGTAGAAACTGAAAGGATGTGATGCAGTTATACATATTGTTATATATCTGTAAAACTGAGTCCCCCTAAAATAGAGTCACTTATTGAGTTTATGGTTAACTTTATCCAAAACTTCATTTTCTTTCTTGTCCTCTGACCCTGTGTGGACAAGTGTGACAGTGACTATGGGAACAGTCCTCCGTTAACTGAACACCAATCAACCAGAGTCAAGTGACTAAATTTCATGCTGTCAATAACAGTTGATGTACTAATATTGCTCTTTTTAGGTCAGGCTGTTTCTGCAGGGTAAGATGAGCTCATAGACCCTGAGCCATGGACCACTTGACCAGAGAATCATAAACCAGAGACATCCTGACTCCTGAAACTAGATTTAAAAGTGTCAGAGAAATGTCACAAGATGACCATTAATCCTCACTTATTAGGTCTTCCTTAAAAACAAAACAAAACAAAAAAAACCTCAAAGACGAAATAGAGATGGATTTTAGGCTTGTCATTCCCCCCTCCTCCCAACCCTTGCTTCATGACTACAATAGAATCTTACTTTACTGCAACCTCCTGCTGCCAGAGTCTGGCTTTCTGTGCTATGGGCAAACAGGCTCAGTGATATCTGTGGCTCTTGGACATGGAACCTAATTACCTCCTTGTTGAGTGCTGGGGCAGAAAGCCCTTAACCAGGACCCTTCCACTACCACATGCTCAATTCTAGAAAATGTGGCTCCGTAGACATCTTTTTGATCTCAAAATCAAACCTTTACTGTCTAAAGGCAAAGATGCTGACTTCAGAAGATGAAGCTCTTGGTTCTCTCCCCACCCTCAAGGATTTTTTGTGGGAATGCCTGAAACACAGATGGTTGTACAAATTGCATTTCCTCCTGGGCTGTGTACCCACAGTCTAATCTCTGGATACTTGTCAATCTCAGCTTACTACATGTATAAGTGAATCCCATGTCCCCTGGAGTAGGATTAACAGCAATTTTTAATTAATAGAAAACTTCACAGAAATCATATCTATTTTACATAATAAAATGAATCTTACTCCTTTTATCATATTGTGCATATAGTGCATCTAAGCTTCAGTTCAGTTCAGTCACCGTCATATCCAACTCTTTGCAACTCCATGAACTTCAGCATGCCAGGCATCCCTGACCATCACCAACTCCTGAAGCTTGGTCAAACTCATATTATTTGAGTCAGTTATGCCGTTCAACCATCTCTCTCATCTTCTGTTCCCCTTCTTCTCCTGCCTTCAATCTTTCTCAGCATCAGAGTCTTTTCCAGTGGCTCAGTTCTTCACATAAGGTAGCCAAAGTATTAAAGCTTCAGCTTCAGCATCAGGCTTTCCAACGGATATTCAGGATTGATTTCCTTTAGGATGGACTCATTGGATCTCCTTGCAGTCCAAGGGACTCTGAAGAATCTTCTTCAACACCACAGTTCATAAGTATCAATTCTTTGGTGCTCAGGTTTCTTTATAGCCCAACTCTCAAATCCACTACTGGAAACACCATGGCTTTGATTAGATGGACCTTGGTTGCCAAAATAATGTCTCTGCTTTTTAATATGTTGTCTAGGTGTGTCATAGCTTTTCTTCTAAGGAGCAAGCATCTTTTAATTTCATGGCTGCAGTCACCATCTGCAGTGATTTTGGAGTGCAAGGAAATAAAGTTTGTCATGGTTTCCATTCTTTCCCCATTTATTTGCCATGAAGTGATGGACAGGAAGCCATGATCTTAGTTTTCTGAATGTTGAGTTTCAAGTCAGCTTCTTCACCCTCCTGTTTCACTTTCATCAAGAGTCTCTTTAGTTACTCTCTGATTTCTACCATAAAGGTGATGTCATCTGCATATCCAAGGTTATTGATATTTTTCCCAGTAATCTTGAACCAGCTTGTGAGTTGATATAGCCCAGCATTTTACAGGCTGTATACTGCACATAAGTTAAACAAGCAAAGTGACAATATACAACCTTGAGGTACCACTTTCCCAATTTGGATCCAGTCTGTAGTTCCATGGACAGTTCTAAACGATGCTTCCTAACCTGTATACAAATTTCTCAGGAGGCAGGTAAGGTGATATGGTACTCCCATCTCTTGAACAGTTTTCCACAGTTTGTTGTAATCCACAGAGTTGAAAGTTTTTCATAGTCAGTAAGCAGGAGTATATGATTTTCTGGAACTCTCTTGCTTTTTCTATGATCTAAGATGGGTTGGAAATTGATCTCTGGTTTCCTCTGACCTTTCTAAATCCAGGTTGAGCATCTGGAAATTCTCAATACATGTACTGTTGGAAACTTGCTTGGAGAATTTTGAGCTTTACTTTGCTAGAGTGTGAGATGAGTGCAACTGTGCAGTAGTTTGAGCATTCTTTGGTGTTGCCTTTCTTTGGGATTGGAATAAAAACTGACCTTTTCCAGTCCTGTGGCCACTGTTGAGTTTTCCACGTTTGCTGGCATATTGAGTGCAGCACTTTAATAGCATCATATTTTAGCATTCGAAATAGTTCAGTTCAGTTCAGTGGCTCAGTCATGTCCGATTCCTTGCAACCTCATGAGTCAGCATGCCAGGCATCCCTGTCCATCACCAAGTTCCAGAGTTCACTCAAACTCATGTCCATCGAGTCAGTGATACCATCCAGCCCTCTCATCCTCTGTTGTCCCCTTCTTCTCCTGCCCCCAATCCCTCCCAGCATCAAAGTCTTTTCCAATGAATCAACTCTTTGCATGAGGTGGCCAAAGTATTGGAGTTTCAGCTTTAGCATCAGTCCTTCCAAAGAACATCTAGGACTGATCTCCTTTAGGATGCACTGGATGGATCTCCTTGCAGTCCAAGGGACTCTCAAGAGTCTTCTCCAACACCACAGTTCAAAAGCATCAATATTTCAGTGCTCAGCCTTCTTCACAGTCCAACTCTCACATCTATACATGACCACTGGAAAAACCATAGCCTTGACTAGATGGACCTTTGTTGGCAAAGTAGCATCTCTGCTTTTTAATATGCTATCTAGGTTGGTCAAAACTTTCCTTCCAAGCTGTAAGCGTCTTTTAATTTCATGGCTGAAATCACAATCTTCAGTGATTTTGGAGCCCCCAAAAATAAATTTTGACACTGTTTCTACTGTTTACCCATCTATTTCCCATGAAGTGATGGGACCAGGTGCCATGATCTTCGTTTTCTGAAGGTTGAGCTCTAAGTCAACTTTTTCACTCTCCTCTCTCACTTTCATCAAGAGGCTTTTTAGTTCCTCTTCACTTTCTGCCATAAAGATGGTGTCATCTGCATATCTGATGTTACGGATATTTCCCCTGGCAATCTTGATTCCAGCTTATACTTCTTCCAGCCCCACGTTTCTCATGATGTACTCTGAATATAAGTTAAATAACCAGGATGACAATATACAGCCTTGACGTACTGCTTTTCCTATTTGGAACCAGTCTGTTGTTCCATGTCCAGTTCTAACTGCTGCTTCCTGACCTGTATATAGGTTTCACAAGAGGCAGGTCAGGTGGTCCGGTTTCCCCATCTCTTTCAGAATTTTCCA
>SJYQ01004692.1:82514-93175 GCA_006410935.1 Redunca redunca
TAGGAATCAGTGAACTAAAATGGACCAGAAAGGGAATCTAAGCTGATTTAAGTTGTAGTCACTTACTATAACTATAGCGCAGCCACCTTGATTTTTCATTATTATTGAGATATTTTATTATTACTGAGATATTTTATTATTACTTAGATAATCCCCAGAAAGCAGAGCTCAGATGTTATTTTTTTGACTTGGAGAGGGAAGTGAATCATTAGATTAGTCTTATCTTACTATCCTCCACTCTAGCTGTCTTTAATCAACTAGAATGATCTTTTCAAGTGCAAGTCTGATCATGTCACTCTTCTGCTTAATTCACAAATGGCTTCCCTTGGAATAAAACCCCAATCCCCAGCCCTTCCTTTCGAGGTCCTTCATCACTTTTACCTCATCCTCTTTGGTGTTTACAACTTTGACCATTCATGTGTTCCCATGTGCTGACCTTGCCTGTATCCCTGGTTGCAAATAGCTGATGCCTGTTTAGTCCTACACAGCTCCTCCAGGCCAGGGCTAGGTATCTTCCCTCCATTTCCCTCTGTCTAGTTCCTGTCCCAATACCACCTCTCCAAGAAACTCTTTCCTGATCTCTAGGTTAACCCATGCCCTGACCTCTCTTCATTGTCTTGTTTTCTGTTCATCACAATGCTTCTCTGTTGCATATCTTGTTTGTTTCTCCCCATGAAAGCAAACCCTTCCATATTTTGTCTCTGCATTCACAGGTTTAAAAAATGAATGGTATAGAATAAATAGTTATTAATATTCATGGAATGAATATATGAAGATTGAACTAGACAAAAGCAGCACATGGACAAGCAAGCTGATGTAGTGATCATAATTTCATGGATGTGGATGGAGAATCTTGATTGAAGGTATATTCAGAAATCTTGGTGATGGATAGCACTCTCTTACTTGAGTAGAGTAAAGTAAAGTAAAAAGTAAAGTAAAGTAAAGTAAAGTAAAGTAAAGTAAAGTACTATCTTACTTGTTCTACCTAGAGGACATGAAGGATACTTTGAAAATGGTCTTAAGACTTCAAGTAAATAAGTAGCCTAGGGACTTTCCTCGTAGTCAAGCCTTCACCTTCCAATGCAGTGGGTGTAGGGATCTGAGGGCCTACATGTCTCATGGCCAAAAAACAAAAAGAAAAGAAACATAATATTATAATGTATTATTCAATAAAGCCTTTAAAAAATGACCCACATAAAACAAATATTAAAAAAGAAAAAAATCCTAGCCTATATGGGACTTCTAGATGCGATGGTTCTACTTGCCTCTGTTATTGCCAGCCCTAAGGAAGATGAGTTCCTGTACCTCTGTTGCTTTATTTTTCTCCCTGGTGATTACTTACTACTCTTTTTGTGTCCTAACCATTTATGTTGTAGATACGGGAATAAACATTTGAGTTCTGTTGTGATTGCTTGGGGACCATGTAGGGTATTATCTTTTTTGTTGAATCTGCTTATTAATATCAATGCTGTGTATATATTCCAAGGGTCAAAGGATCTGGGTGAAATTATTTCCTTCATCTGGAGGAAGACCTGCCAGGTAGGTACAAAGGACACATTCACAGAAAGTAAACACTTCTCAGCATCAGGAAGTTTTTTTTAGTATTTTTAATTCTTATAGCCAACTTATCAGAAAGCTACACTGAAAAAAAATTCCATAGGATATTGAAGTTCTTCCTGCTATTCTCAGAGGAAACAAGAAAAGGAGATATTCACAAGGTCTCGTGTTAAAGCACAGGCTCTAGTCACTAAACCCACATCCCTGCCATTTCTCTCATCTGCTGGATTTGTCTGCCCTTTGTTTTTGTTTTTGTTTTTTTTCCCCAAGAGCAAGTATTTCTGATTCTTTTAAGAATTGTGAACAAGACTCAACTGTTATATGGAGTGATTTCTACCCTTACATGGTCTGGAACCAGGAGCACCTCTTTGGGTTCTGTCTGTGGGATATAGGTAGTGGCATATGTTTCTGTCATGTTGTAAATATCATCCACCAAACAAGGCCTTGGGCTGTAATCTTTTCCATCTCTGAGGCAACAGTAGCTCAGTAGCCTCATATTTATGTTTCTAAATTCTCTGTTTATCCCAGGTGCTCACTGTTAAGGACTGAATGTATTTGCCAGAATTTATATTCAGAAACCCCAATGTTTGGACCCTTTGGGAAATGATTAGGTTATTCAGGTGAAGCTCTCAGGAATAAGATAAGTGCCATTACAATGGCCCACAGAGTTCCCTCACCGCTTCTACCACATGAGGACACCATGAGAAGATAGACCTCTGGCAACCAGGAAGCAGGCCCTCAATGGACATAGAATCTGCTAGTGTCTTACTTACAAGCCTTGAGAACTGTGAGTGATAAATACTTGTTGTTCAAGCACAGCAGTCTGTGGTGTTTTTGTTAGAGAATCTCAAATGGACAAAAACATTCACTGTGGAAAATGATCTTCTTGGTTACACTGGCTGTACTTGTTGAATAACAAGTGATATATCCCCAGCTCCTGTCACTGCTACTTCAACTTAATATTTTAACTTGCTAAATCTCTTTGATTATTTTTCTCAATGTTTATTTTGAATTCCCTTTAACATAGATTTTTTCTGTTTCTTCAGTTCAGTTCAGTTCAGTCGCTCAGTCGTGTCTGACTCTCTGCAACCTAATGAATCACAGCACGCCAGGTCTCCCTATCCATCACCAACTCCCAGAGTTCACTCAAATTCATGTCCATCGAGTCGGTGATGCCATCCAGCCATCTCATTCTCTGTCGTCCCCTTCTCTTCCTGCCCCCAATCCCTCCCAGCATCAGGGTCTTTTCCAATGAGTCAACTCTTCATGTGAGGTGGCCAAACTATTGGAGTTTCAGCTTTAGCATCAGTCCTTCCAATGAACACCCAGGACTGATCTCCTTCAGAATGGACTGGTTAGATCTCCTTGCAGTCCAAGGGACTCTCAAGAGTCTTCTCCAACACCACAGTTCAAAAGCATCAATTCTTCGGCACTCAGCTTTCTTCACAGTCCAACTCTCACATCCATACATGACCACAGGAAAAACCATAGCCTTGACTAGACGGACCTTGGTTGGCAAAGTAATGTCTCTGCTTTTTAATATGCTATCTAGGTTGGTCATAACTTTTCTTCCAAGGAGTAAGCATCTTTTAATTTCACGGCTTCAATCACCATCTGCAGTGATTTTGGAGCCCCCCAATAAAGTCTGACACTGTTTCTACTGTTTCCCCATCTATTCCCCATGAAGTGATGGGACAAGATACCAAAGAAAGGCAATGCCAAAGAGTGCTCACACTAGCATACAATTGCACTCATCTCACTCACTAGTAAAGCAATACTCAAAATTCTCCAAGCGAGGGTTCAGTAGTACGTAAACCGTGAAATTCTAAATGTTCAAGCTGGTTTTAGAAAAGGCAGAGGAACCAGAGATCAAATTGCTGACATCCGCTGGGTCATTGAAAAAGAAAGAGATTTCCAGAAAAACATCTATTTCTGCTTTATTGACTCTGCCAAAGCCTTTGACTGTGTGGATCACAATAAACTGGAAAATTCTGAAAGAGATGGGGAAACCGGACCACCTGACCTGCCTCTTGTGAAACCTATATGCAGGTCAGGAAGCAACAGTTAGAACTGGACATGGAACAACAGACTGGTTCCAAATAGGAAAAGGATTACATCAAGGCTGTATATTGTCACCCTGCTTATTTAACTTCTATGCAGAGTACATCATGAGAAACGCTGGGCTGGAAGAAGCACAGCTGGAATCAAGATTGTCGGGAGAAATATCAATAACCTCAGATATGCAGATGACACCACCTTTATGGTAGAATGTGAAGAGGAACTAAAAAGTCTCTTGATGAAAGTGAAAGAGGAGAGTGAAAAAGTTGGCTTATAGCTCAACATTCAGAAAATGAAAATCATGGCATCCGGTCCCATCACTTCACGGGAAATAGATGGGGAAACAGTGAAAACAGTGTCAGACTTTATTTTTTTGGGCTCCAAAATTACTGCAAATGGTGATTAGACAACTCCATATTTCAAGCCATCTTTTCTCCTAACTTTGACTAAAAAGTCATCTCCTCCTTAAGAATTTTCTTCTAAATCATATTTCAAGTTTTAAAGGAAACAGTCACCTTGTATATATAGCATGCAATGACTGATTTTCCCTAAACTCTTTTGATGGAATAGAAATTCAGCCTAAGTTTCAGTTCCTCTAGTGACTGGGTCTCACTACCTTTGGAAGCAAACTATTTAACCTCTGAATAGCTCGTCTCATTAGAAAAGTTCTTTTTTTCAGATGAAATGAATTTGTTGCTCTTTTTCCCATTACCACTCAGTTCCTAAATGCAGAACTAACAAATTTCTCTCCATGTGAGTGCTCATCAAATATTTGAAAGCAATGAATGTATAGGTGTAGCTTTTACTCCCCTTTTGTCTAAATAAATATTCCTGCTATGATATAGTTCTGTGTCCTGTTTTCCCTGTGGTTTTTCTCTTTTGTTTCCAAATCCTTCTGAAATAGAGTGGAGTACCAAGATGAAGACAGAGATCTTGGTGAGGCAGTCAAGGGAGTCAGGGCCGCAGCAGCACCCACTATATTTCAGCTATTCTCAGGGGCCAATTACCTGGTTACAGTCAGGCCTAATTTTTAAAAATATTATACTTCCTGTCAAAATATACCCCCTATCTTTTTTATTGGCTTGTTACCAAATTGTTCTTCTATTTGATATTTTTGTAGTTGGCTGCTTGGTCCTTGTAGTGAAAATTCCTAATAATGTGCTTTTGCAGAAATACTTGAGAAATTTCATAGAAATAGCACCTGGAAAAACAACATAAACTAAGAAACTGTGTTGATGATTATTTTTCATGTATTATATTAATACCCTTGTTATAAACCCCAAGACCAGATCCAGCAGGGAGTATGATGGGATCATAAAAACATGGACCTTGAATGCTGAGTTACTGTCAGGCATGAATGATGCCTACACAATTGCTCATTGGTCCCGAGAAGAATCCAAAAGGGCATGATCTCATGTAAACACAAGGATCTGGACTATGAAAGGGTTCAGTTCAGTGTCCAACTCTTTGTGACCCCATGAACTGCATCACAGCAGGCCTCCCTGTCCATCATCAAATCCCAGAGTTTACCCAAACTCATGTCCATTGAGTTGGTGATGCCATACAAACATCTCAACTTCTGTTGTCCCCTTCTCCTCCTGCCACCAATCCCTCCCAGAATCAGGGTGTTTTCATATAAGTCAGCTCTTCGCATCAGGTGGCCAAAGTATTGGAGTTTCAGCTTCAACATCAGTCCTGCCAATGACTGATCTCCTTTAGGATGGACTGGTTGGATCTCCTTGCAGTCCAAGGGACTCTCAAGAGTCTTCTCCAACACCACAGTTCAAAAACATCAATTCTTTGGCACTCAGCTTTCTTTATAGTCCAACTCTCACATCCATACATGACTACTGGAAAAACCATAGCCTTGACTAGATGGACCTTTGTTGGAAAACTAATGTCTCTGCTTTTTAATACGCTGTCTCGTTTGGTCATAACTTTCCTTTCAAGGAGGAAGTGTCTTTTAATTTCATGGCTGCAATCACCATCTGCAATGATTTTGGAGCCCCTCAAAAATTAAGTCAGCTCCTGTTTCCACTGTTTCCCCATCTATTTGCCATGAAGTGATGGGACCGGATGCCATGGCCTTTGTTTTCTGAATGTTGTGATTTACGTTAAAATTTTCACTCTCCACTTTCACTTTCATCAAGAGGCTCTTTAGTTCTTCTTCACTTTCTGCCATAAGGGTGGTGTCATCTGCATATCTGAGCTTATTGATATTTCTCCCATTAATCTTGATTCCACATTGTGCTTTCTCCAACCAAGTGTTTCTCATGATGTAATGTGCACATAAGTTAAATAAGCAGGATAACAATATACAGCCTTGACGTATTGCTTTTCCGATTTGGAACCAGTCTGTTGTTCCATGTCCAGTTCTAACTGTTGCTTCCTCGCCTGCATGCAGGTTTCTCAAGAGGGAAGTCAGGAGATCTGGTATTTCCATCTCTTTCAGAATTGTTTATAGTTTATTGTGATTCACACAGTCAAAGACTTTGGCATAGTCAATAAAGCAGAAATAGATGTTTTCTTTTTCTGTAACTCTCTTGCTTTTTTGATGATCCAGTGGATGTTGGCAATTTGATCTCTGGTTCCTCTGCCTTTTCTAAAACCAGCTTGAACATCTGGAAGTTCATGGTTCAGGTATTGCTGAAGCCTGGCTTGGAGAATTTTGAGCATTACTTTACTAGCATATGAGATGTGTGCAATTGTGTGGTAGTTTGAGCAGTCTTTGGCATTGCCTTTCTTTAGGATTGGAATGAAAACTGACCTTTTCTGGTCCTGTGGCCACTGCTGAGTTTTCCAAATTTGCTGGCATATTGAGTGCAGCACTTTGACAGCATCATCTTTCAGGATTTGAAATAGCTCAACTGGAATTCCATCACCTTCACTAGCTTTGTTCATAATGATGCTTCCTTAGGCACACTTGACTTTGCATTCCAGGATGTCTGGCTCTAGGTGAGTGATCACACTATTGAGATTATCTGAGTCGTGAAGATCTTTTTTTGTACAGTTTTTCTGTGTTATTGCTACCTCTTCATAATATCTTCTGCTTCTGCTAGGTTCGTATCATTTCTGTTCTTTATCAAGCCCATCTTTGCATGAAATATTCCCTTGATATCTCTAATTTTCTTGAAGAAATCTCTAGTCTTTGCCATTCTGTTTTTTTCCTCTATTTCTTTGCATTGATCACTGAGGAAAGCTTTCTTATCTCTCCTTGCTATTCTTTGGAACTCTGCATTCAAATGGGTATATTTTTCCTTTTCTCCTTTTCTTTTCACTTCTCTTCTTTTCACAACTACTTGTAAGGCCTCCTCAGACATCCATTTTGCTTTTTTCCATTTCTTCTATTGGGGATGGTCTTGATCCCTGTCTTCTGTACAATGTCACGAACCTCCATTCATAGTTCATCAGGCACTCTGTCTCTCAGATATAATCCCTTAAATCTATTTCTCACTTCCACTGTATAATCATAAGGGATTTGATTTAGGTCATACCTCAATGGTCTAGTGGTTTTCCCCATGTTCTTCAATTTAAGTATAAATTTGGCAATAAGGAGTCCATGATCTGAGCCACAGTCAGCTCCTGGTCTTGTTTTTGCTGATTGTATAGAGCTTCTCCATCTTTGGCTGCAAAGGATACAATCAATTTGATTTTTATGTTTACCATCTAGTGATGTCCATGTTTAGATTCTTCTCTTGTATTGTTGGAAGAGGGTGTTTGCTATGATCAGTTCACTATGTCAGTGTAGTCCAAGACATTTAGGGTTATGTGATTAACACAGCATGTGTCTTGAGAAAGATAAGATCTGAGAAAATCTTGTAGTCTGCAATTAGGAATAAAAACTGGTCTCAACGTGTACTCTGCACCTCAGTCCAATAGAGGCTTCAGGTTCCCTGACCCATTGCACCAGATTTTGTGTTCTTCCTTCTCATCAGTCGCTCCAGGACCATTAGGGCAACAGGTCGTCAATATTTTACCCACTATGAAAGTGAATATCACTCATTGCAAATACATGACTCTTTGCAACCCCATGAACTATACTGTCCATGGAATTTTCCAGGCCAGAATACTGGAGTGGGTAGCTTTTCCTTTCTCCAGGAGATCTTCCCACCAAATTTCATACTATTAGATTCAATTCATCTGTCCTACCTGTCTAAGACTTTTTTGGATCCTTCTTTTACCATCGTACATAGTTGCAGGTTCTTTCAGCTTTATGTCATCTACAAGTTCAATGAGTGGGTATTTGATGCCTGTATTTAAATCTTTGGTGAAAACACCAATTGGAGCAAAGTTCTTTACTCCATAAGAGCAAACTGTGACTATTGAATTTGCTTAATCTATAGATTTAGGTATACATATTTTTTGAGTTTTATGTAGGATTGTATGAGATAAATCACCTTAAATAATTCCTTGTGTTTGGTGGGTGCTCAATAAATTAGTCATTAAAATATGTTCCCCTTGCTGAAATTAATTTGCTTTTGCAATTGTGTTCTTTATAAAAATAATGCCTTCAGTTTTAATCCATGTCTCTATTTGGTCCATCTTTTTAAATTCCCAGCTTTTAGCTATATATTTAAAAGAGATTTTCTCATCCCTTCTCATATATTTATCAGTTTTAAAATTTACATAATATCACCTTCTGGGTTTTTAAAGGCTGATTTGAAAATAACATTTAATTTTTGTGACTGTCAAATTTATATTTGAGAAGTTGGAAAATAAAAACAAGGAGAAAGAAAAATCATGGAAGGGGATGTGTTTTTAGTTTGATATTCTCAGTGAATTATTTAGACTTTATACTGTTAAAAGTGACATTACCAAATTTGTATTTTTCTAAGGAAAAGGAGTACATCAAGGCTGTATATTGTCACCCTGCTTATTTAACTTATATGCAGAGTACATCATGAGAAACTCTGGACTGGAAGAAACACAAGCTGGAATCAAGATTGCTGGGAGAAATATCAATAACTTCAGATATGCATATGACACCACCCTTATGGCAGAAAGTGAAGAGGAACTAAAAAGCCTCCTGATGAAATTAAAAGAGGAGACTGAAAAAGTTGGCTTAAAGCTCAACATTCAGAAAATGAAGATCATGGCATCCGGTCCTATCACTTCACGTGAAATAGATGGGGAAACAGTGGAAACAGTGCCAGACTTTATTTTTTTGGGACCCAAAATCACTGAAGATGGTGACTGCAGCTGTGAAATTAAAAGACACTTACTCCTTGGAGGAAAAGTTATGACCAACCTAGACAGTATATTCAAAAACAGATGTTACTCTGCCGACTAAGGTCCTAGTCAAGGCTATGGTTTTTCCAGTAGTCATGTATGGATATGAGAGTTGGACTGTGAAGAAGGCTGAGTGCCAAAGAATTGATGCTTTTGAACTGTGGTATTGGAGAAGACTCTTGAGAGTCCCTTGGACTGCAAGGAGATCCAACCAGTCCATTCTGAAGGAGATCAGCCCTGGGATTTCTTTGGAAGGAATGATGCTAAAGCTGAAACTCCAGTACTTTGGCCACCTCATGCAAAGAGCTGACTCATTGGAAAAGACTTTGATGCTGGGAGGGATTGGGGGCAGGAGAAGAAGTGGACGACGGAAGATGAGATGGCTGGATGGCATCACTGACTCGATGGACGTGAGTCTGAGTTAACTCCAGGAGATGGTGATGGACAGGGAGGCCTGGCGTGCTGCAATTCATGGGGTCACAAAGAGTCGGAGACGACTGAATGACTGAACTGAAGTGAACTGAAGGTGTGGATTTCTTAAGGTTTCTTTTTCCCATCTAAGAGTATGTATACTGTATTCAACTCAAGTTCAAACTAAAAATATTAACTTTTTTTTTTTCTTTAGCCCTTTTTTCTCTAGCTAGATATTCATCCCCTAAGCAGAACTGATCAGAATCCCTTTTTGATTGAAAAATAATAGATCTCTAAAGTCTTTTCAGCTGAAGGCCATTTGAACTATATTTTTGCCTAAGAGGATGAATGTAGATATATTTAGATTTTTTTCTTTCCCTATTTTTGAAAGTATTTCACTCTTCTAGGCAGTGCAGAAGTAAATCTACCCACAAGTGAGTAACTTTCAACCTGATAGGGTTTAGGTGCATTGTTCACTACATATAAGCAAATATTTTACATTGTTTTAGGGCAGTATTGTGAGCTCTGATCAGGTGCTGTTGAATAGTTTCAATCTTTTTGGTTGAATTTGACATTTGTTCAATTATTTTGGTTGTATTGTATATTTGTTCAAGTAGGAAAAGTTTTTATTTAGAACACCATACCTATACTTCCAATGCCTTGTATTCAGGTTGTTATTTGATGTATATTCTCAGTCTTTGGATTCCCTAAAGCTTTCCAAGGGCTATCCTGTTTTTGCATGTTTGTTGATATTTTAAGGCAGACATATTTACAACCACTTCACAAACCTAAGTTTCACATTGGGAAATTTCTGTTTAAAGTCAGATATGGTTTCCCATTTCATGACTCCTCAGCCTTGCAGAGTGTGTGTCAGGAATGGGGAAACCTGGGTCAGGTAGCATGGCTCTCTCACATATTCTCCTCCTTCCTGTTAGCACTTCTTATAAGCCTGGAAGTGGAAGCTTAGACAAAGCACCTGGTATTTCATTAAATTGAATCTAATATCCAGGGTAGAAGTTCCCTGTCACATCTCGGATAGAACTGTGATGGGCTAAAGATAACAGAATCTTACCCACCTCGCTCTCTGCAAATGGAGATCCTAATATCAGCATGAGTAATTGACCATGCATTTTTTTTTTTTTTAGTATGAATCAAAGCTATGATCTCTAGTGTGCTATATTCCAAAGGGCAGAAATTTTTCTTACCTTCATAATTGCCTTTGTAAAACTACATGATACTTTGAAAGGCTCAAACATAGTCTATAAATAATTTGTGATAATGATGATAGCTTAACAATAAAGATAAGATGATCATGTGAAGAATGAAAGTTAAGGAAACCATTTAATGTGTCACATGGATCTCATAAACTGATATTTTTAGTTTATTTCTCTGTATTAGTAACAGTC
>SJYQ01004692.1:107363-138865 GCA_006410935.1 Redunca redunca
TATATATATATATATATATATATGACTGAGTCACTTTGCTAAGCTTCTCTATTTAATTAGAGATCCTTATTAGGACTCTGTCAAGGACTTGACAGACAGTTTTTCTCTTTTGTTGACTATTCTCAATTAACTCTGGGGAGTAAGGTTGGTCTTAGACCATTGTCCTTAATGTACTATGGTCTCAGTGACCAGAGCTTACTCCTTCAAGGTTTGATACTTGCTCCCTTTGACAGTGAACCCGCTCTCAAGATGAGATACTGCTGGCCTCCGATTAGGGATCTGGAAAACTTAGACCTCTTAAACTGTGATGATAATTTAGGATAGGGAGCAAACTTACATTTTTGGAGTAGAGAGCTTTTGGTAGTTTTGTTTTGCTCAGGGTGTTTAAGTTGTGCTCTGGACTTGAACCCTAAAGAGATTATTTGTTCTGTTAACCTCTGAGTTTTATGTCAAGGAAAATCCTACTTTAACATGTGATGCAGATAAGATATATAAAGATTAGGGACATGTTTATAACATCATTACTCTGGAAGTGACACAGAGCAAATTTTCCTTAGGTATGGACTTTATTTTCAATTTACATTTTATATTAAGGTTTAAAATTCTAACGTTAAAAAAGGAACATAAACAGAGGTCTTCCTCTCATCCCTAGTTTTTAGCCATTTACTTATATTCACTAAAGACAACAAATTTCACTGGGAAGTGAGTGTGATTCCTGAGACATTTTATGCACATACAATCAAATATGTAAAAACTGCTTATTTTTAGTACAAGTGATAGACTACTACACATATGTTCTTATATTTTAATTTTTAAATTGTATTATGTCTTGGGGGATTATTCTAAGGTATAAATTTTTAAAATTTTATGTTATTTTAAATTCTTAATAATTGGGAAATTAAAACTTGTACATTGGGTCTGGGTTTTATAGCTCACTTGGGAAAATTTCACTTGTCACAGAGCAACAAAGGCTTTGCACCATAACTATTGAGCCTGTTCTAGAGCCCAGGAGCTGCAACTACTGATTCCATGTGCCACAACTACTGTAGCCCACATGCCCTAGAACCCATATTCCACAACAGAAGAAGCCACCACAATGAAAAGCCTGTGCTCCCCAACTGGAGAGTAGGCATAGCCCAACGTAACTACAGAAAGGCCCATGCAGCAATGAAGACCCAGCAAAGCCCAAAATAAAGAAATAACACAAATTTAAAAAAGGAAAACTAAATGATATCTTAAAAAAAAAAAAGCAAAACCTGTACACAAACAGATTCCAAAGTAACCATTATCCAGCTTCAACAATTACCAACTCAAAGTCAGTTGTCAATTCAAACCAATTATCAACTCAAGCCTGACAATCCCTTATCATATTTTTAATTAAGTTATAATGAATATACTGTATTGTTTTAGTTTTAAATAAAGGTTTAATTACAACACAGTGATTCAATAATTTTACACTTTATGAAGTATTCACCACAAAATCCAATTACCATTTATCTGTCACCATACAGAGTTGTTACAATATTATTGCTTATATTTCCTATGTGTACATTACATCCTCATGATGTAGTTATTATATAACTGGAGGGTTTTAATCTTTAAATCCCTATTCATCTATTCTATTCATCTATTTTGGCTGTCCCCATCCAACTCCTCTGGCAATCACTCATTTATTCTCTGTATCTAGGAGTCTGCTTACGTTTTGTTGTTTGTTTGTTTTTCAGATTCCACGTATAAGTGAAATCATAGGGCATTTATCTTTGTCTGACTTATTTCAGTTGGCATAATAGAAAGCTTGTTATTTTAAAATGTTATTTTAAAAGTAAGTTTTGGAGATCAAATCAAGATGGCAAAATAGAAGGACTTGCCCTCATCTCCTTCTGCAAGAGCAGTGAAATCGCAACTTGCTATTGAATAACATTAGACAGGAGGATGCTGGAAAACGCCAAAAAAAAAACAAAAAGATATCCTGCAACAAAAGACAAAGGAGAAAACACAATGAAAGGGGCACAATCATGATAAAATCAAACCCCATATCCACTTTCTGGGCGAACGACAAACTGGGGAACAATAATACCTAAGATTTCCCACTGTTGTGACAGTTCTGAGCCCTACGTCACTCTTCCCAGTCTGGGGATCCAGCAAAGGGACTAGGAATCCCCCGGGAATCTGACTTTGAAGGCCAATGGAATTTGATTACAGAACTTCCACAGGACTTGGGGAAACAGAGACTCTACACTTGGAGGGCACAAATGAAATCTTGCATGCACCAGGACCCAGGGAAAAGGGGCAGTGACTCTACAGGAGACTAAACTAGACATACCTGCTAATGTGTGAGAGTCTCCTGTGGAGGTATGAGTCAGTAGTGGCTTGCCACAGGGACAAGGTCACTGGCAGAAACAGTCCTTGGAGATGCCCCTTGGAAAGTTAGCTCTCTTGCAGCCCTCTTAACCTACCATAGAAACTGTAGACTCAGGACTGGGTTGCCTCAGGCCTAACAACTAACAGAGAGGGAGTGCAGCCCCATCCATCAGCAGATAATTGGATGAAAGTTTTACTGACCATGGTCCTGCCCACTGGAACAAGACCCAGTTTTTCTCACCATCAGTCCCTCCCATCAGATTCATCCCTTAGAGGCCAGACAGAAGAAGCAAGAAGAACTACAATTCCACAGTCTCCAGAACAAAAACCACAATCACAGAAAGTAAATTTAATTGAGAGAGTAGGGGATTTTCTCCCAAATAAAAGAATAAGATCAAATAAACAACAACAACAAAAATGAAAAGCAAAAAACAAATGAAGTGGAGATAGGCAACATTCCAGAAAAAGAATTCAAAATAGTGATAGTGCAGCTGGTCCAGGATCTTGGGAAAAGAATGAAGAAGATACAATGCAAGAAATGTTTACCAAAACCTAAAAGAACTAAAGGGCAAACAGAGATGAACAATACACTAGAAGGGATCAATAGCAGAATAACTGAGGCAGAAGAATGTTTAAATGACCCGAAAGACAGAATGATGGAAATCTTGGCAGTAAAACAGAATATTAAAAAAAAAAAAAGAATGGAAAAAAAAAAAGAAGACAGCCTGAGTCCTCTGGGATAACATTAAACACACCAACATTTGCATGATAGGGATCCCAGGAGAAGAGAGAGAAAGGACCTGAGTAAATATTTGAAAAGGCTGAAAACTTCGCTAGTATGAGAAAAGAAACACTCAACCAAGTTCAGGAAGCCCAGAGAGTCCTAGGCAGGATAAACCCAAGGAGGAACACACTAAGACACATAGTAATCAAACTGACCAAAAAAAAAAAAACACACAAACAAACATAAAATAGTAAAAGTAACAAGGGAAAAATGACAAATATCATACAAGAGAACTCTCACAAATCTATCAGCTAATTTCTGAACAGAAACTCTACAAGTCAGAAGGGAATGTCATAGTATATTTAAGGTGATGAAAGGGAAGAAACTACAACCAAGAATACTCTACCCAGCAAGATCTTGTTTCTTAACTTGGCAGAGAAGTCAAAAGCTTTACAAATAAGTAAATGTTAAGAGAATTCAGCACTGCCAAACCAGTTTTACAGTAAATGTTAAAGAAACTTCAATAAGTTGGAAACACAAGAGAAGGAAGAGACCTACAAAGGAAGAACCCCAAACAATTAAGAAGATGGTAATAGAATTATACATATAAATAATCGCCTTAAATGTAAATGGATTAAATACATCAAACAAAAGACATAGACTGGCTGGGTGGGTGAAAACATGTGCATGTATGCACTTTCACTCACCATATCACTCTATTCAACCCATAAAATCATATGTAATTATTTTATACTGTTAGGTTAATTATGTTTCCATTATGACTTGCAATTATAATTATCTTTTATTTTTTGTCTGGCTATCAATTGTGAAAACTGATAAATATCTTTAAAAAATATTTTAATGGAAGGGTAATTACTTTACAATATTGTGGTGGTTTTTGCAATACATCAACATGAATCAACCATAGGTATACATGTGTCCCCCTAAACCTGCATCGCCCCAATCTCCCTCCCTAACATGTTCCTCTGGGTTTTCCCAGAGTACCAGCTTTGGGCGCTCAGCTTCATGCACAGAACTATACTGGTCATCTATTTTACCTATGGTAATACACATGTTTCAATGCTATTATCTCAAATCATCCCACCCTTACTTTCTCCCACTGAGTCTAAAAGTCTATTTTTACATCTGTGTCTTCTTTGTTGTCATGCATGTACGATCATCAGTAACATCTTTTCAAATTCCATAGTTATGCATTCAGTTCAGTTCAGTCGCTCAGTTGTGTCCGACTCTTTGCGACCCCATGAATCGCAGTACTCCAGGCCTCCCTGTCCATCACCATCTCCCGGAGTTCACTCAAACTCACATCCATTGGGTCGTTGATGCCATCCAGCCATCTCATCCTCTGTCATCCCCTTCTCCTCCTGACACCAATCCCTCCCAGCATCAGAATCTTTTCCAATGAGTCAACTCTTCGCATGAGGTGGCCAAAGTATTGGAGTTTCAGCTTTAGCATCAGTCCTTCCAAAGAACACCTAGGACTGATCTCCTTTAGGATTGACTGGTTGGATCTCCTTGCAGTCCAAGGGACTCTCAAGAGTTTTCTCCAACACCGCAGGCCAAAAGCATCAATTCTTCGGCACTCAGCTTTCTTCACAGTCCAACTCTCACATCCATACACAACCACTGGAAAAAGCATAGCCTTGACTAGACAGACCTTTGTTGGCAAAGTAATATCTCTGCCTTTCAATATGCTGTCTAGGTTGGTCATAACTTTTCTTCCAAGGAGTAAGTGTCTTTTAATTTCATGGCTGCAATCACCATCTGCAATGTCAGACTGGAAACAGTCTGACACTGTTTCCACTGTTTCCCCATCTATTTCCCACGAATATAAAGCATTTGGCTTTCTCCTTCTGACTTGCTTCACTCTGTATAATAGGCTCCAGAGTCATCCACTTCATTAGAACTGATTACAGTGTATTCATTTTTATAGCTGAGCAATATTCCATTGTGACTGTACCACAACTTACTTATCCATTTATCTGCCAATGGACATCTAGGTTGTTTCCACATCCTACATACTGTAAATAGTGCTGCAATGATCACTGAGGTACAAAACATCTTTTCCTATTGTGATTATGTAACTCATATTCATGTTAATACCATTGTATCATGATGGTCAACAGAAAATGACAGAATTCTGTCTCTAAAATTACCATCTAATAGAAAAATCACATAATAACTTTAAAAATTAATTTACTTTAATTGGTGGATAATTACTTTATAATATTATAATGGTTTTTTCTATACATCAACATGAATCAGCCACAGGGATAATACTTGTGTTCTCCCCATCCTGAAACCCCTCCTACCTCCCTCCCCACCTTATCCCCATGGATTGTCCCAGAGCACCAATTTTGGGTGCCCTGCTTCATGCATCAAATTTGCACTAGTCATCTATTTTACAAATGATAATGTATATATTTCAGTGCTATTCTTTCAAATCATCCCACCCTCACCTTCTTCCGCTGAGTCCAAAAGTCTATTCTCACATCTGCACCTCTTTTGCTGCCTTGAATGTAGGATCATCGGTAATGTCCTTCTAAATTAGAGAATTTCAATCCGGGACCAAAGATGAGGCTTCTTATTACTCAGAGCTTTTGTGTAGCAAAGTTATTAAAATAACAGGGATAGAGAAAGGTTCCAGCAAGAGGCAGTGAAAAGGGGCAGTCTTTAACAAGGCATTATCAACTTGTTAATGAATCACAGATAAAAGAAAGATCTCAAGGTTGAGAGAACTGCTCTGGGCTTCTCTCCCACACTATACATTCTGAGATCGCATTGGCAGGAGGGGAGCCATCTTGGGAGGAAGTGTCTCTGGGCAAGATATATTGTATCATAATGCAACTGACATGAGTTTTTGAAGAAAAGCAGGTTTCTAAGCAAGATGGATTATTTCATTAGCATAGCTTAAGGAGATTCCCATGAGGAAAATACACTGTTTTGCTGGGCAATTAGCAGCTTGGGTTTGAAAGAGTTAGTTTCAGATAGCCATAGAAACACAGGATTTGAAAAACCTCCTTCAGAGCGAAGGAACCTGGGGAAATAAAATGTGTCCACTTTCCACTTGCCATTTGCCTCCTTCTCAGGAATCTTGGCCTCCCTGCCTGACATTTAACCCTTTCATGTATGTGTGTGTGTTGTGTGTGTGTGTGTGTATATATATATATATCCCACGACTTCCTTATCCATTCATCTGCCAATGGACATCTAGGTTGCTTCCATGTCTTAGCTACTGTAAATAGTGCTGCAATGAATATTGGGGTACATGTGTCTCTTACAATTCTGGTTTACTCAGGGTATATGATAAGCAGTGGAATTGCTGGGCCATATGGCAGTTCTATTCCCAGTCTTTTTATGTTAAGGAATCTCCACACTGTCCTTCATAGTGACTGTACCAGTTTCCATTCCCACAAACAGTGGGAAGTTCTATTCCCAGTCTTTTTATGTTCTATTCCCAGTCTTTTTATGTTAAGGAATCTCCACACTGTCCTTCATAGTGACTGTACCAGTTTCCATTCCCACAAACAGTATAAGAGGGATCTGTTTTATCCACATCCTCACCAGCATTTTTTGTTTGTAGACTTTCTGATTGTGGGCATTGTGACCAGTGTGAGATGATACCTCATTGTGGTTTTGATTTGTATTTCTCTATTAATGAGTGATGTTGAACATATTTTCATGTGTTTATTAGCCATCTTCATGTTTTTAGAGAAATGTCTGTTTAGGTCTTCTGCCCACTTTTTGACTGGGTTGTTTCTTTTTCTGGTATTGAGCTGCATGAACTCCTTGTATATTTTGGAGAACAGTTCTTTGTCAGTTGTCTCACTTGCTATTATTTTCTCCCATTCTGAGGGATGTTTTTTCACCTTGGTTATAGTTTCCTTCATTGTGCAAAAACTTTTAAGCTTAATTAGGTCCATTCGTTTATTGTTATTTCCATTACTCTGGGAGGTAAGTCATAGGGGGTCATGCTGTGATTTATGTCAGAGTGTGTTCTGAATATGTTTTCCTCTAGAAGTCTTGTAGTTTCTGGTCTTACATTTAGATTTAATCCATTTTGAGTTTATTTTTTATATAGTGTTAGAAATAGTTCTAGTTTCATTGTCTCACATATAGTTGACTTGTTTTCCCAGCACCACTTGTTGAAGAGACTGTTTGTTTGTTTTTTTTTCCCCTCCATTGTATATTTTTATGTCTTTTGTCAAAGATAATGTGTCCATAAGTGCTCTGATTTACCTCTGGGCTTTCTATTTTGTTCCACTGATCTGTATTTCTGTCTTTGTGCCAGTACCATACTGTCTTGATGACTGTAGCTTTGTTGTATAGTCTGAGTTAGGAAGGTTGGTTCCTCCAGTTTACTTCTTTCTCAAGATTGCTTTGGATATTCAGAGTCCTTTGTGTTTCCATATAAATTTTGAAATTATTTGTCCTAGTTCTGTGAAAAACTACTGTTGGTAGTTTGATAGGGATTGCATTGAATCTGTACATTCCTTTGGGTAGGATACTCATTGTCTCTATATTGATTCTTCCAGTCCACAAACATGGTATATTTCCCCATCTATTTGTGTCATCTTTGATTTCTTTCATCAGTGTTTTATAGTTTTCTGTATACAGGTCTTTTGTTTCTTTAGGTAAATTTATTCCAAAGTATTTTATTATTTTTGTTGCAACGGTGAATGGGATTGTTTCCTTAATTTCTTTTTCTGATTTTTGTTGTTAGTGTATAGGAATGCAAGGAATTCTTGTGTATTAATTTTATATCCTGTGACTTTACTGTATTCATTGATTACCTCTAGTAATTTTCGGGTGGCATTTTTAGGGTTTTCTATGCAGAAGATCATGTCATCTTCAAATAGTGAGAGTTTTACTTTTTTTTTTCAATCTGGATTCCTGAAATTTCATTTTCTTCTCTGATTGCTGTTGCTACGATTTCCAAAACTACACTGAATAGTAGTGGTGAGAATGGGTACCTGTGTCTTGCTCCTGATTTTAGAAGAAATGCTTTCAGTCTTTTGCCATTGAGGATAATGTTTGCTATGGGTTTGTCATATATGACTTTTGCTACTTTTAAGTATATCTCTTCTATGCCTGCTTTCTGGAGAGTTTTTATCATAAATGGGTATTGAAGTTTGTCAAAGACTTTCTCTGTGTCTATTGATATAGTCATATGGTTTTTAATCTTTCAATTTATTACATTGATTGACTTGTGAATATTGAAGTATTCTTGCATCCCTGGAATAAAGCCAACTTGGCAATGATGTATGGTCTTTATAATATGTTCCTGGATTCTGTTTGCTAAAATTCTGTTGAGGAATTTTGCATCTATGTTCATCAGTGATATTGGCCTATAGTTTTCTTTTTGTGTGTGGCATCTTTGTTTGGCTTTGGTGACCTTGTGGAATGAGTTTGGGAGTTTATGTTCCTCTGCAATTTTCTGGAAGAGTTTGATTGGAACAGGTGTTAGCTCTTCTATACATTTTTGATAGAATTTACCTAAGAAGCCATCAGGTCTTGGACTTTTGTTTTTTGGAAGATTTTTTGCTGTAGTCCAGCTCCAGCAGCCTGGGATTCAACCTGAAAAGATGGACGGTGTTGGCAGTGATGTAGCTTCTGACTCATAGTACGGAGCTACATCGGCAGACGATGATGTAACCTCTGACTCATAGTACGGGACTACATCTTGATGTAGCCTCTGACTCCAAGTACGGGACTACATGTTTGTTTCAAGCTTCAGGTTCTCTTTTATACTTTGACAAGAGCATTACATCAGACGTTTGACACTCCAAGTTTCTCCCATCCAGATTTATCATTCTTGTCCTGCAAACAGAGTTCCTGCTTCAGCTGATTCTCTCAGAATTGGCTTAACTATTATCTTCTTTCTCTTACGTGTCCTATACTTAACTTGTGATTACATTGTAACTCATGCCACATTTCTCAGTTTATTTCTTATCTTTCTAGATCCTGTTTGCCCCTAGCATCTTAAGATCATTATCTCCTAAAATGGTTTCTAGCTATTCTTAATTAACCCTAAACCCTAAACTCAGAAAACTTCTTTTGCCATAAACATTCCCCTCACAAACAGGTCTCAGATAATAATCTTTCCCATGGCCTCAAGCTGCGGCCTAGTGCTCATCCTGGGACATTCTTTGTAAAGATAACAAATGTCAATGGTTATTTTATAGATTATTTCCTGGACACAACTGTAGAAGGCTTTGTGCTTTCTCTTGCTTCTCTCAAGCACCTTAACATTCTTTCAAGCCAACTCAACCAAAGAAAGGAAAGAACAGTCAGAATCACAAGGCCTAACTCCTTCACCCTGGGACCATGCCTGCGAGATGAGGAGAGACAGTTGGGGCCATGCCTCCATTTTGTCAGTAATGCCTAATGTGGCTCCCAACAATTTTTGCTTATAGTTTCAATTTCCATGCCTGTGCTTGGTCTGTTCAGATTTTCTATTTCTTACCGGCTCAGTTTTGGAAAGCAATACTTTTCTAAGTATTTGTTCATTTCTTCCAAGTTATCCATTTTATTGGCATACAGTTGCTCATATTGGCATATAGTTGCTCAAGTTATCCATTTTATTGGCATATAGTTGCTCTCTTAAAAATTTGTTATTTCTGTGTTCTCTGTTGTGATTTTTCCATTTTCATTTCTAACTTTACCAATTTTATTATTTTCTCTTTTTTCATAATGTGTCTGGCTAACAGTTTTTTCTATTTTATTTATCTTCTCAAAGAATCAGCTTTTAGTTTTGTTGAACCATGGGCTGGTTCCAAATTAGGAAAGGAGTATGTCAAGAATGTATATTGTCACCCTGCTTATTTAAATTTGCATGCAGAGTACCTCATGCAAAATGCAGAGCTGGATGAAGTGGAAGCTAGAATCAAGATTGCCAGGAGAAATATCAATGACTTCAAATATGAAGATGACACCACTCTTATGGCAGAAAGAAAAGAGGAACTAAAGAGCCACTTGATGAAGGTGACAGGAGAGAGTGAAAACGCTGGCTTAAAATTCAACATTCAAAAAACTAAGATCATGGCATCTATTCCCACTACTTCATGGCAAATATATGGGGAAACAAAGTAAAAAGTGACAGACTTAATTTTCTTGGGCTCCAAAATCACTGAAGATGATGACTTCAGCCATAAAATTAAAATATACTTTCTCCTTGTAAGAAAAGCTATGACCAATCTAGATAGCATATTAAAAAGCAGAGATGTTACTTTGCTGACAAAGGTCCATGTAGTCCCAAGATATGGTTTATCCAGTAGTAATGTATGGATGTGAGAGTTGCAGTATAAAGAAAGCTGAGCAGTGAAGAATTGATGCTTTTGAACTGTGGTTTTGGAGAAGATTCTTGAGAGTTTCTTGGACAGCAAGGAGATCAAGCCAGTCCATCCTAAAGGAAATCAGTCCTGAATGTTCATGGAAGGACTGATGCTAGCTGAAGCTCCAATACTTTGGCCACTTCTGCAAATAACTGACTCATTGGAAAAGACTCTGATGCTGGGAAAGACTGAAGGCAGGAGAAGAAGGGAATGCCAGAGGATGACATGTTTGGATGGCATCATGAACTCAATAGACATAAGTTTGAGCAAGCTCCAGGAGTTTGTGATGGACAGAGAGGCTTGGCCTGATACAGACCACGGGGTCACAAAGAGCTGGACATAAATGAGTGACTGAACTGAACTGAACTGGAGTGTTTAACCTTGGGTTTATCCTGTTTGGGACTCCATGGGTTTCTTGGACTTGAGTTCATATTTCCTTTTCCATTTTATGGAAGTTTTTAACTATTATCTCCTCAAGTATTTTCTCAAGCCCTTTCTTTTTGCCTTTTTCTGGGACATCTATGATTCAAATGTTTCTGCCTTTGATATTATGCCAGAAGTCTCTGAGGCTGTCCTCATTTCTTCTTATTCTTTTTCCTTTTTTCCACTCTTTTTCATTTATTTCCAACTTTATCTTCCTGCTCACTTACCCTTTCTTCTGCCTCAGTTACTCTGATGTTGACCCCTCCAAAATATTTTTAATCTCAGTTATTACATTTTTCATTATGGATTGACTATTCTTTATTTCTTCTAGGTCCTAGCTAAACATTTATTGCATTTTCTCAATCCATATCTCTAGTCTCCATTTTATTTTCAAGTTTTAATCATCTTTACTATCATTATTCTGAATTGTTTTTCAGGAGACTCTCTATGTCCCCCTCGTTTGTTTGGTTTGGTGAATTTTTTATCATATTACTTCCCCTGCTGGATATTTCTCTGCTTTTTCATGTTGTTAGTTTGCTGTGTTTGGGGTCTCCTTTCTTCAGGCTTGAGAGTCATGGTTCCACTTAATTGTGGAGTCTGCTCCCTGTGGGTGGAGTTGGACCAGTGTCTTGTAAAGGCTTCCTGGTTGGGGGAACCTGTGTCTGTGTTCTGGTGCATGGAACTTGATCTCATTTATGAGGAATCCAGTGAAGTGTCCAGTAGTGACTTTGGGGGTTTCAATGGATTTGGTATGGTTTTGGGTATCTTATCTTTTAATGTTCAGAGCTGTGTTCCTATTTTACTGGAGGATTAGCATGGACTCTTGTTCACTCTTCGGTGGAGTTTGGCCTCAGTGGAGGTATGGAAACTTTTGGGTAGGCTCACACCTATTAACGTTCCTTGGGGTCAGGTGTTCTATGATGGTCCAAAGTTCTGGAGTTGAGATTTCTGCTTGTGGGTTTCTGTCCTGAGCTCTTACAGTAGCATCAAGACTTCTGTAGCATCAAGACTTCTGTGTCCACACAGCACAGAAGATAAAACCCCTAAGTTAAGGGTGAAACAACTCTCTATACCCAAGAATAAAGAGATTCACAAAATTAGATGGAGAAGAGAAGAGGGAGGAAGGAGATAGAGGTGACCAGGAGGAGAAAAGAGAATCTAAAGGGAAGACAGCAATCAACTCAGTAATCAAATCCCTAAGTGAAAATTGATATTAAAAATTAAACTTTTAAAAGTACAAACTTAATAGCAAAATATCAAAAAGGAAAAATTAAAAAAAAAAAAAACTAGACTAAAAATTAGCTTCTCTAAAGTACAATATAAAAAACCAAATTGAACATGGTGAAGATTTACTCATTAAGTCATGTCTGACTCTTGCAATCCCATGGACTGTGGCCTGCCAGGCTCCTCTGTCCATGGGATTCTCCAGGCAAGAAAACTGAAATGTGTTGTCATATCCTTCTCCAGGGGATCTTCCTGACCAGGGAATCTAACTCGGTTCTCCTGAATTGCAGGCAGATGATTTACCAACTGAGCTATGAGGGAAGCCCTAAATTGAACACAAAGAACCATATTAGGACAATATGAGGGAAAAAAGAAAGAGGATGGTGAAGAAAGTTAAAAAAAAAAAAAGAAAAGAAAAAATTAAGAATAAAAAATTAAAAGAAATTAAATGATAAAACATAAAATTAATAAAAATATAGAAAAAATATATCTAGGTATTTATCTGGAGCTGTTGTGGGCAATGCAGGTCATTTCAAGTCAGATGATCCCTTGTTCTGGCTTGTATTTGTTCTCAAAGTCTATAGTTATCCCTCAAATGCACAGTCTCAGCTTAACTCCATGATTTTAATCTTCTGTACCTGACACTTAAGAGGATGCTCTCCCTTCTTTTCTTTGCTTAGGTTGGCCTCCTCTGCTTACAAGTCTCTTCTGTGTCTAATCTCCACCCTGACATGAAGGGGCGAAAGCAGCCACTTATTTGGGCTCACTTGCTCAGTTGTGTTGTGGAGAGGGAGGGATACTGCAAATAAACACCACTGAGATGTGTGGGGTGTGCTCACAGTAAATGGACCACATGGGGGTTGCCACAGCAGAAGGCAGCATGTACTTCCCAAGTCCATGCTCTCATGCTTTCAAGTGTTCTGTGAGGGCCCAGTCCCAGGTGAATCATACATCTCCTCAAGGGAGCTGGTCCCAGGCTATGACACACCTGGCAGATATGAACTGTCCAGTATCCCAGTAAGATGTGGTTAGCAACAAGCAACCTGCTCACAGATTAGCAGGAGATGTGGTCTCTGGGACCAAGATTACAGAGGCCCTTAGCCTTCCACCTCTAGCTGTCACACATCTACCTCTCTAGCTCTGGGACAGGCCATAAACAGAAGCCAGCTTGCTCTCTTTCAGTATTCCCTAGAACATGATCCTTTATTCTGTGGGTGCACCAGGGGTTACAATGTGGCATTAGAGACTTCTCACAGGAAAATATTTTTGTTTTTCTTTGTCTCTCTGGTGTTCCCATGGTTTGGGTTTCTATGTCACATTAGTCCCCTCAGAGAGCCCTCAGGGCACTCGATCCTGGTCCTTTCCCCAAGGACTGATGTTACAGCCTATGCCTCCACACCCAGATCCCACTTGCTGCAGGTAGACACAAGCATGTGAGCTGCTTCTCAGCTGGTAATTGCCATTCAGCATGGATTCTGTGGTAATTATTATTATTATTATTTCTGTTTATGCTGCACTCTGACATTCCAAAACTCCCCACTGACCCACCTATGAGAGGGTTACCTATTGTTTGGAAATTTCTCCTTCATGACTCCTTATCCAGGATGGGTCCCCTTCCCTAAATCCTTTGTTTGGCTTTTTATCTTTATTTTTTTGTCCTGCTGCTAAGTTGCTTCAGTTGTGTCCGACTCTGTGTGACCCCGTAGATGGCAGCCCACCAGGTTCCCCCATATCTGAAATTCTCCAGGCAAGAACACTGGAGTGGGTTGCCATTTCCTTCTCCAATGTATAAACTACCTCACTTCAAAGAGATTGGTTTGGCCTTCTGGGTATCTGGGGTCCTCTGTAGTATTCAGAAGTTGTTTTGTGGAAGTTGCTCCACATTCAGATGACCTTTATACACATTTGTGGGGAGAAAGTGGTCTCCCTGTCCTATTTCTCTGCCATCTTGGAATTTCCCCTGTAATCACTTTTTAAAACCCAGATACACTTAAGAATTATCTTAGAATTGTTGGAAAAATATAAATGCCCAGGTATTTCTTTTGTCTTCAAAGATCCAGATGTGATTCTAATGAGCAACAATGGTTAAAAACAACGGGAACATGATGATCTTTTACTTTTATTTAGTTTCACTTTTTCTATTTCATATTCAGATATCCCATTTCATTTAGTTTATATTTTCAAATTTCTCCATCTCTTTTTTGTTTTTCTTTCTCAAGACTTTATCAAGTATAGTAGAAATGCTTTTGTGTGTTGTGTGTGTGTGTGTGTGTGTGTGTATAGTTGTTAGTCCCTCAGTCATATCTGACTCTTTGAGACACCATTGATGGCAGCACACCTGGCTTCCCTGTCCTTACTATTTCCAAAAGTTTGTGCAAATTCATATCTATTGAGTCAATGATGCCATCCAACTGAAAGGTTGTTGCTGAACGGTGAAAGACGCTGGAATTCTTGGCCTCCAGAGGAAATGAATTCAATCTAGGGCTAGTGATGAGGCTTGATCACTCAGCGCTTTTATGTAATAAAGTTTTATTAAAGTATAAAAGAGATAGAGGAAGTTTCTGACATAGACATCAAAAGGGGGCAGAAACAGTGCCCTCTCTGCTAGCCTTTAGCAGTATGTTATATACCTATCAGCAAGCCATTAATTAGAGAAAGGAAATATCTTAAAACTCAGAGTGGTACCAGGCCCCTCACCCTCAATATGTATTTTGAGATAACATTGGCACAAGGTGAGTCATCCGGGGCCATGAAACAATTGACATGAATCTTGAAGAAAGGCAGGTTTCCAAGTAAATATATAGTTTCATTAACATAGATTAGGAGAACAATGAATGAGTAAACATACTGGTTTATTGAGCCTTTATCTGTTCTGAATCTTAAGCAGTGGAACCAACTTGAAGAAAGAAAGACTCTAGGGTAAGTCAGTTCAGTCGCTCAGTCATGTCCAACTATTTGTGACCCCATGAATCGCAGCATGCCAGGCCTCCCTGTCCATCATCATATCCCAGAGTTCACTCAAACCCACATCCATCGAGTTGGTGATGCCATCGAGCCATCTCATCCTCTGTCGTCCCCTTTTCCTTCTGCCCCCAATCCCTCCCAACTTCAGAGTCTTTTACAAAGAGTCCACCCTTTGCATGAGGTGGCCAAAGTACTGGAGTTTCAGCTTTAGCATCATTCCTTCCAAAGAAATCCCAGGGCTGATCTCCTAAAGAATGGACTGGTTGGGTCTCCTTGCAGTCCAAGGGACTCTCAAGAGTCTTCTCCAACACCACAGTTCAAAAGCACCAATTCTTTGGCGCTCAGCTTTCTTCACAGTCCAACTCTCACATCCATACATGACCACTGGGAAAACCATAGTTGTTAATATTTTATTATCAAATATGTAATTCATTATGCATTCTAAATAAAAGTCCTTTGATGTCTGTATCATAAATATTTTCTCCTAGATTGTGGCTTGTAAAAGAATGAAACTAGAGCACTTTCTAACATCATACACAAAAATAAACTCAAAATGGATTAAAGATCTAAAAGTAAGACCAGAAGCTATAAAATTCCAAGAGGAAAACATAGGCAAAACACTCTCTGACATAAATCACAGCAGGATCCTCTATGACCCACCTCC
This sequence comes from Redunca redunca, assembly GCA_006410935.1. Lineage (NCBI taxonomy): Eukaryota > Metazoa > Chordata > Mammalia > Artiodactyla > Bovidae > Redunca > Redunca redunca. The sequence goes on from SJYQ01004692.1 coordinate 123,076, forward strand.
CAGAATGCTGGAAATAAAAGCAAAAATAAACAAATGAGATTAAAATTAAAAGCTTCTGCACAATGAAGGAAACTATAAGCAAGGTGAAAAGACAGCCTTCAGAATCGGAGAAAATAATAGCAAATGAAGCAACTGACAAACAACTAATATCAAAAATATACAAGCAACTCCTGCAGCTCAATGCCAGAAAAAGAAACGACCCAATCAAAAAATGGGCCAAAGAACTAAACATTTATCCAAAGAAGACATACAGATGGCTAACAGACACATGAAATGATGCTCAACATCACTCATTATCTGAGAAATGCACATGAGGTACCATTTCACGCCAGTGAGAATGGTTGCAATCCAAAAGTCTACAAGCAATAAAAGCTGGAGAGGGTGTGGAGAAAAAGGAATCCTCTTACACTGTTGGTGGGAATACAAACTAGTACAGCCACTATGGAGAACAGTGTGGAGATTCCTTTAAAAACTGGAAAAAGGAAGTGCCTTATGACACAGAAATCCCACTGCTGGGCATACACACCGAGGAAACCAGAATTGAAAGAGACACGTGTACCCTAATGTTCATTGCAGCACTGTTTATGATAGCCAGGACATGGAAGCAACCTAGATGTCCATCAGCAGATGAATGGATAAAAAAGCTGTGGTACATATACATAATGGAGTATTACTCAGCCATTAAAAAGAATACATTTGAATCTGTTCTAATGAGGTGGATGAAACTGGAGCCTATTATACAGAGTGAAGTAAGCCAGAAAGAAAAACACCAATACAGTATACTAATGCATACATATGGAATTTAGAAAGATGGTAATGATAACCCTGTATGCAAGACCACAAAAGAGACATAGATGTATAGAACAGTATTTTGGACTCTGTGGGAGAAGGAGAGGGTAGGATGATTTGGGAGAATGGCATTGAAACATGTATAATATCATATATGAAACGAATCCCCAGTCCAGGTTCGATGCATGGTACTGGATGCTTGGGGCTACTGCACTGAGAGGACCCAGAGGGACGGTACGGGGAGGGAGGAAGGAGGGGGGTTCAGGATGGGGAATACGTGTATACCTGTGGCAGATTCATGTTTATGTATAGCAAAACCAATACACTATTGAAAAGTAATTAACCTCCGATTAAAATAAATAATTTTTATTTAAAAAAAGAGAGAGAGAGAGAGTCTTGTCCAACACCACAGTTCAAAAGCATCAATTCTTCAGGGCTCAGCATTCTTCACAGTCCAACTCTCGCATCCATACATGACCACTGGAAAAACCATAGCCTTGACTAGATGGATCTTTGTTGGAAAAGTAATGTCTCTGCTTTTGAATATGCTATCTAGGTTGCTCATAACTTTTCTCCAAGGAGTAAGCGTCTTTTAATTTCATGGCTGCAGTCATCATCTGCAGTGATTTTGGATCCCCCCAAATAAAGTCTGCCACTGTTTCCACTGTTTCCGCATCTATTTCCCATGAAACGATGGGAACAGATGCCATGATCTTCATTTTCTGAATGTTGAGCTTTAAGCCAACTTTTTCGCTCTCCTCTTTCACTTTCATCAAGAGGCTTTTTAGTTCCTCTTCACTTTTTGCCATAAGGATGGTGTCATCTACATATTTGAAGTTATTGATATTTCTCCCGGCAATCTTGATTCCAGCTTGTGTTTCTTCCAGCCCAGTGTTTATCACGATGTACTCTGCATATAAGTTAAATAAGCAGGGGGACAATATACAGCCTTGATGTACTCCTTTTCCTATTTGGAACCAGTCTGTTGTTCCATGTCCAGTTCTAACTGTTGCTTCCTGACCTGCATACAGATTTCTCAAGAGGCAGGTCAGGTGGTCTGGTATTCGCATCTCTCTCAGAATTTTCCACAGTTTATTGTGATCCACATAGTCAAAGGCTTTGGTATAGACAATAAAACAGAAATAGATTTTTTTTTTCCTGGAACTTTCTTGCTTTTTCAATGATCCAGTGGATGTTGGCAACTTGATCTCTGGTTCCTCTGCCTTTTTTAAAACCAGCTTGAACATCAGGAAGTTCACGGTTCATGTATTGCTGAAGCCTGGCTTGGAGAATTTTGAGCATAGTTTTACAACCGTGTGAGATGAGTGCAATTGTGTGGTAGTATGAGCATTTTTTGGCAGTGCCTTTCTTTGGGATTGGAATGAAAACTGAACTTTTCCAGTCCTGTGGCCACTGTTCAGTTTTCCAAATTTGCTGGCATATTGAGTGCATCACTTTCACAGCATCATCTTTCAGGATTTGAAATCGCTCAACTGGAATTCCATCATCTCCACTAGCTTTGTTCATACTGATGCTTTCTAATACCCACTTGACTTCACATTCCAGGATGTCTGGCCCAAGGTGAGTAATCATACATCGTGATTATATGGATCATGAAGATCTTTTTTTGTTCTGTTCCTCTGTGCATTTTTGCCACCTCTTCTTAATATCTTCTGCTTCTGTTAGGTCCATACCACTTCTGTCCTTTATCAAGCAGATTTTGCATGAAATATTCTCTTAGTATCTCTAATTTTCTTGAAGAGATCTCTAGTCTTTCCCATTCTGTTCTTTTTCTCTATTTCTTTGCATTGATCGCTGAAGAAGGCTTTCTTATCTCTTCTTGCTATTCTTTGGAACTCTGCATTCATATGCTTATATCTTTCCTTTGTTTCTTTGCTTTTTGCTTCTCTTTCACAGCTATTTGTAAGGCCTCCCCAGACAGCCATTTTGCTTTTTTGCATTCCCTTTCCGTGGGGATGGTCTTGATCCCTGTCTCCTGCACAATGTCACGATGAACCTCACTCCATAGTTCATCAGGCACTGTATCTATCATATATAACCCCTTATATCTATTTCTCACTTCCACTGTATAATCATCAGGGATTTGATTTTGGTCATACCTGAATTATCTAGCGGTTTTTTCTACTTTCTTCAATTTAAGTCTGAATTTGGCAATAAGGAGCTCATGATCTAAGCCACAGTCTGCTCCCAGTCTTTTTTTTTTTTTTTTTGCTGACTGTATAGAGCTTCTCCATCTTTGGCTACAAAGAATATAATCAATCTGATTTCAGTGTTGACCATCTGGTGATGTTCATGTGTAGAATCTTCTCTTGTGCTGTTGGAAGAGGGTGTTTACTATGACCAGTGTGTTCTCTTGGCAAAATTCTCCTAACCTTTGCCCTGCTTCATTCTGTATTCCAAGGCCAAATTTGCCTGTTACTCCAGGTGTTTCTTGACTTCTTACTTTTGCATTCCAGTCCCCTTTAATGAAAAGAACATCTTTTTTTGGTGTTAGTTCTAAAAGGTCTTGCAGTTCTTCATAGAACCATTCAACTTCATCTTCTTCAGCATCATTGGTTGGGGCATAGACTTAACATTCTTGTGATATTGAATGGTTTTCCTTGAAAACGAGCAGAGATCATTCTGTCCTTTTTGAGACTGTACCCAAGTACTGCATTTCAGACTCTTGTTGACCATGATGGCTAGTCCATTTCTTCTAAGGGATTCCTGCCCACAGTAGTAGATATAAGGGTCATATGAGTTAAATTCATCCATTCCAGTCCATTTTAGTTCTCTGATTTCTAGAATGTTGATGTTCACTCTTGCCATCTCTTGTTTGACCACTTCCAATTTGCCTTGATTCATGGACCTGACATTTCAGGTTCCTATGCAGTATTGCTCTTTATAGCATCAGACCTTCCTTCTATCATGAGTCACACCCACAAGTGGGTATTGTTTTTTCTTTGGCTCCATTTCTTCATTCTTTCTAGAGTTATTTCTCCACTGATCTCCAGTAGCATATTGGGCACCTACTGTTAGCTTAAGAAAAACATTTCCATAACAAAAACACATTGGTTAGCTCGAGATTTGAGAAAAGTTAAGTTAAGGTGGAACCAGGTGTCATCATGGCAATACAGAATTTTAAGAGAAACTTTTTAATTTTATATAGATAAGGGGAAAAAAAAAATCTGAGACTTGTAGTTTGTTTCCTCCTGCTGTTTAAAGAGAGATAAGAAATGTCTGACACTTGCAGCCTATTTCCTCCATTTGGAGATCCCTGGCCTGCCTGCCTATTACCCTCTCACAACCATCTCATTCTCAATCTTTCCCAGCATCAAGATCTTTTCAATGAGTTGACTCATTGAACTTCAGCTTTAGCATCAATTCTTCCAATGAGTATTCAGGATTGATTTCCTTTAGGATTGACTGGTTTGATCTTCTGCCATCCAAGGGACTCTCAAGAATCTTTCCAGAACCACAGTTCAAAAGCATTAATTCAGTACTCAGTGTTCTTTATTGTCTAACTCTCACATCTGTACATGACTACTGGAAAACGAATATCTTGGACTACCCATATCTTGGTCAACCCATATCTTGACCTTTGTCAGCAAAGTGATGTCTCTGCTTTTTAATACACTGTCTAATAGAGACTTCCCTGGTGGCTCAGAGGTAAAAGTGTCTGCCTGGAATGCAGGAGACCAGCGTTCGATCCATGGGTCGGGAAGATCCCCTGGAGAAGGAAATGGCAACCCACTCCAATACTCTTGCCTGGAGAATCCTATGGAGGGAGGAGCCTGGTAGGCTGAAGTCCATGGGGTCGCAAAGAGTCGGACATTCGTCATAGCATTCTTTCCAAGGAGTGTCTTTTAATCTTATGGCTGCAGACAATGTCCACAGTGATTTTGGAGCCCAAGAAAATAAAGTCTGTCACTGTTTCCATTGTTTTCCCATTTATTTGCCGTGAGGTGATGGGACAGGATGCCATGATCTTAGCTTTTTTTGAATGTTGAATTTTAAGCCAGCTTTTTCACTCTCTTTCACCTTCATCAAGAGGCTCTTTAGTTCCTCTTTGCTTTCTGACATTAAGATAGTATCATCTGCATACCTGAGGTTATTTATATTTCTCCTAGCAATCTTGCTTGCAGCTTGAACATTATCCAGCCCTGCCTTTCACATGATGTACTCTGCATGTAAAGTTAAATAAGCTGGGTGACAATATACATCCTTGACATGCTCCTTTCCCAGTTTGAACTAGTTCATTGCCCCATGTTCAGTTATAATTGTTGCTTCTTGTCTTCCATGCAGGTTTCTCAGGAGGTAGGTAATGTGGTCTTGTATTTCCAACTATTTAAGAATTTTCTAGTTTGTTGTGATCCACACAGCCAAAAGGCTTTAGCATAGTCAATGAAACAGAAGTTTTTCTGGAATTCATTTGCTTTTCCTATGATCTAATGGTCATTGGCAAGTTGATTTCTGTTTCATCTGCCTTTTCTAGAACTAGATTGTGCATCTGGAAGTTCTCAGTTCACATACTGCTGAAGCCTAGCTTGAAAGATTTTGAGCATAACCTTGCAACATGTGAAATGAGTGCAATTGTTTGGTAGCTTGAACATTTTTTGTCATTGCTCTTCTTTGGGATTGGAATGAAAACTGACGTTTTCCAGTCCTGTGGCCACTGTTCAGTTTTCCAAATTTGCTGGCATATTGAGTGCAGTACTTTCACAGTATCATTTTTTAAGATTTGCAATAGCTCAGCAGAATTCCATCAACTCCACTAGCTTTGTTTGTAGTGATGCTTCCTAAGGCCCATTTGACTTCACACTTCAGGATTTCGGGCTCTAGTGAGTGAACACACAATNAGCTCAGCAGAATTCCATCAACTCCACTAGCTTTGTTTGTAGTGATGCTTCCTAAGGCCCATTTGACTTCACACTTCAGGATTTCGGGCTCTAGTGAGTGAACACACAATTGTGGTTGTGTGGGTCATTAAGGTCTTTGTATAGTTCTGTGTATTCTAGCCACCTCTTCTTAATATCTTTTACTTCTGATTAGTCCATACTATTTCTGTCTTTTATTGTGCCCTTCTTTGCATGAAATGTTCCCTTGTTGGCTCTAATTTTCTTGATGAGACCTCTAGTTATTCCCATACTGTTGTTTTCCTCTATTTCTTTACATTGTTCACTTAAGAAGGATTTCTTATCTCTCCTTACTATTCATTGGGACTCTGCATTCAGATGGATACATCTTTCCTTTTCTCCTTTTCCTTCTCTTCTTTCCTCAGCTATTTGTAAGACCTTCTCAGACTACTATTTTGCCTTGTCATATTCCTTTTTCTTGGGAATGATTTTTATCATTGCCTCCTATAAAATATTATGAACTTCTGTCCATAGTTCTTCAGCCACTTTATCTATCCAATCTAATTCCTTGAATCTCTTTGTTATTTCTACTGTATAATCATAAGGGATTTTCTTTAGGTCATACCTGAATGGCTTAGTGATTTTCCTTGTTTTCTTTAAGTCTGAATTTTGCAATAAGGAGCTCATGATCAGATCCACAGTCAGATTCTCAGTCTTGTTTTTGCTCACTGCATGGTGCTTCTCCATCTTCAGTTGCAAATAATATAATCAATCTGATTTTGGTATTGACCGTCTGGTGATATCCATGTGTAGAGTAGTGTCTTGTTTTTTGGGAAAAGAGTGTTTGCTATGACCAGTGCATTCTCTTGCCCGAATTCTGTTAGCCTTTGTCCTGCTTCATTTTGACAAGTCAAACTTTCCTGTTCCTCCAGGTATCTTTTGACTTCCTACTTTTGCATTCCAGTCCCCTATGATGAGAAGGACATCTTTTATTTTTTATTTTTTTTTCTTTTTGGTTTAGTTCTAGAAGTTCTTGTAGGTCTTCATAGAACCATTCAATTTCAGCTTCTTCAGGATTAGTGGTTGGGTCATAGACTTGGATTACTGTGATATTGGATTTGCCTTGAAAACGAACTGAGATCATTCTGTCGCTTTTGAGATTGCACCCAAGTACTGTATTTCAGACTCTTTTGTTGACTATGAGGACTACTCCATTTCTTCTAAAGGATTCTGCCCACAATAGTAGATATAATGGTCATCTGAATTAAATTCACCCATTCCCATCCATTTTAACTCATTGATTCCTAAAATGTCAATATTCATTCTTCCATCTCATGTTTGACTACCTCCACTTTACCTTGATTCATGGACCTAACATTCCAGGTGCCTATGCAATATTGTTCTTTACAGAACTGGACTTTACTTTTACCACCAGGCACATTAAAAACTGGGCTTCTTTTCTACTTTGGCTCAACCTCTTCATTCTTTCTGGAACTTTTTATCCACTCTTCTCCAGTAGCATACTGGGAACCTACCAATCTTGGAGGTTCATCTTTCAGTGTCACATCTTTTAACTTTTTCAAACTGTTCATAGCATTCTTAAGGCGAGAATGCTGAGGTTGTTTACATTCCCTTCTCCAGTGGACCGCATTTTATCAGAAGTCTCATATATATATATAAACTTACAAATTTTTGCTTAATTAAGATATTTGTGACTTTTTGGTTCCAATTGTTTGACTAAGTATGAGAGGAATGCTAGATTTTTAATTTGTATTTACAAAATTTTGATATAGTTCTATTTATTCTGGCACCTAGTATTACTACTAAAAGCCTAGAAACATTATTTTATTAATTTAAAAAACTGAATGAGTCTTAAGACCTCTAATCCAATTCTGAAAATATAAGGAAATACTGTTGTAAAAATAAAGTAACAGGAGATTAACATGTCATATCATATTATTAACTCTAGTACAGATTTTGTTCAAAATTTATGCTAGTGTCTTATTTATTTTCACACCTTTTCAGGATTCCACATTGTTTAATTGCATTGAGCAACTGCATGCAACAAATCCTGATAAATTCTTGTTTCATCTTTATTCTGTTACAAGTGTTTTCTAATTTTCCATGTTATGGCTCCTTAGATATATTCATCATTTAAAAGTGAACATTTAATTTCCAAAATATCTGGATTTTTTAAGTATCCTTGATGTTAATTTCTCATTTTGACATTGATTTCTCATTTAAATACTTTTTTCTCTGCGATCACCCTCTGTTTTTTCAGTCTTTTAACCTTTATGAGATATTCAATGGTTAAGTCAAAGATCTATCTTGGTAAATATTACATTGCAGTCGAAAATATGTGGGTTATTTTCAAATATCTTTTGGTATTGATTTCTAACATAATTTCAGTGAAAAGAGAACAGACTCTGTGTGATTTCAATACCTTTAGTTCATAAAGTTTTTTGCACCTTGTTTTATGTCCCTGGATATATTCCAGTATCTCCTGATTTATAGTCATGGGAACTTGAATTGAATTTATACCCCACTGTTATGTGAAACTTGTGTAAATCTTTATTATGTTGAATTGGTTCATAGTGCTTTTCAGGTCTATTATATCCTTTTACTTTTCTGTCTATTCATTCTATTAATATTTTTGTTCTATTAATTTTTAAAACTTCAACTAAAAATCTTAATTTATCCTCTTAAAAATAATGGTAGTATATAATGGAACTATATGTAACTTTGTTCTGTATTTTCCAAGTCTTGTTGTAAATGATAACTTGTGAAAGTTATCATACTTTCATAACTTAAAAAATAAAACAAATATTTAAAAAATACGTGTTTTCCTGACATTAAAATAGTATTAAGTATTACATTAGGGCTCCCCTGGTGTATCAGATGGTAGAGAATCTGCCTACAGTGAAGGAGACCTGTGTTTGATCTCTGAGTTGGGAAGATCCACAGGAGGAGGATAGCATGGCAACCCACTCCAGTATTCTTGCCTGGAGAATCCCCATGGACAGATGTGCCTGGTGGGCTATAGTCCATGGAGTTGCAAAGAGATGGACACGACTGAGCAACTAAGCACAAGCATTCAGTTCAGTTCAGTCACTCAGTCATATCTGACTCTTTGCGACCCCATGAAATGCAGCACGCCAAGCCACCAACTCCTGGAACTTGCTCAAACTCACGTCCGTTGAGTTGGTGATGCCATTCAACCATCTCATCCTCTATTGTCCCCTTCTCCTCTTGCCCTCATTCTTTCCAGCTTCAAGATCTTTTCCAATGAGTCAGATTCTTAGCATCAGGTGGTCAGAGTATTGGAGCTTCAGTTTCAGCATCAGTCCTTCCCGTGAATATTCAGGACNTAGATATTAAGATATTTAATAAATATTTGCTTATGCAAACAATAGTGCAGAAACCACCTTGTGCATTTATCTTGGGGCACTGGCTATAGAATATTGACATCATTTTATCTTAGAACCTTAGAAGCATGATATCCTATGACTTAAAACATCTAGCCTAGCTGTGAGCAATTTAATGTGCTATCCTTATTCCTAAGTCCATTTAAAAACTTTGAATCCCATCTGTTTTCTCTCTTCCCATCCCATCCCATTCTCTGCTTTAGGGATTATATCTTTGGACACTCTTGACAATGTCCCTGGCTGCCTTCCAATATTGTTTTGGGCCCTCAGTGAGCCCTTTCACTCTTTTTATTCTAGAAAATGTTTTTGTTTAGTTCTTTGATAATTTCCCTTTCTCTCTCTCTCTCTCTCTCTCTCTCTCTCTCTCTTTTTTTTTTTACTTTTTCTCTTTTAAGAATATCTTTTATTCACAGTAGTAATCTTATTAGACATATTTTCCATTTTTAATTTTTTTCTCTTTTATTTTTAATCTTTGTTTGTTCTACACCCTCTTTACATTCTCAACTTTATTTTTTAATCCTCTGGTTTCTGATTTCTGCTGTCATAACTCTTTTAAAATGTATTGATTCTTATGTGTCACATTATAAATGAGATTGTGGATGAAAATGAGATGAATCATGCCACAGCTATAAAATAAAGTTCAAATAATGTTTTAGTCATTTGTTGTACTTTATCAGTGTCATAATAGAGAGAGTGCTGACTTCCAGGTTGGGAAGTTTATGTTCCTATGCCAGGTATGCCAGTCAATAGTGGAGTCATTGTGTTTCTGGATCTTATTTCTCATTCATTTGTTAATTTATTTAGCAAAGGTATTGTACTCTACTATTTCTGTGAATCAGGCATGAGGTTGTATGAAGAGAGGGTTGAATCAGATGGTCTCTGAGGTGTTTTCCTCCCTCTGAAATTCTAAACCCCTTGGATTCTACTTCCTTGAATTCTGCCTCTTAGTTATCTCATCACCTGGCTCCTTCCTTTCTTTTTCTACTTTCACTACCTGAGATCAGGACTTTATCATCTGTTTAATGAACTTCTGCATCATCCCTTAGCTGGTTTTCTGGTGTCAAAAAAAAGAAAAACTTGGAAGGAAGAAAAGAAATCAGGCACATAAATTGATTCAGTGAGTCTGTGGGATTATGAAGTTTTCTAGTCTCACTTCATATTGCTGCTATCATATCTTTAATAGAGCATATGGCTCTTCTCTGGTGGCTAAGAGGTTAAAGTGTCTGCCTCTAATGCGGGAGACCTAGGTTTGATCCCTGGGTTGGGGAGGTCACCTGGAGAAAGAAATGGCAACCCTCTCCAGTATTCTTGCCTGGAGAATCCTATGGACGGAGGAGCCTGGTGGGCTATAGTCCATGGGGTCGCCAAGAGTTGGACACGGCGGAGCGACTTAACTAACTAACTAACTAACTTTCCTTTTATAGTGGGGTCAGCAACCATCCTGCTTTACCTGGGACTGTAGGTTTCCTGGTCTGGGGAACATTCTATGCTAAAATGGAGGCAGTCCTAGACAAATCAGAATGGTGGTCACCCTACATCTGGATATTATTTTCTGTTAGCAGCCTGTTCTCTCATAGTTACAATCACTTTTTTCCCTCCGAGAACATTAATTATAGGTTTTTTAAAGGTCTTTTTGTTTGTTTGTTTTTACCCACACTACTAGGTATTGTCTCCACTTCCTTTGAGCTATTTTGATTTACTTATTTTAGTCTCTCCCTTGTGTTGGAAAATTTTCACAAATATCTTGTAACTGGCTGATCACATTTGCATTGACCTGATGTTCTAGCAGAGCTGTGGGGTCTGTCGGGGGGATTTGGGAAAGACCTAGCACATCACTGCAAGATTGCCAAATGTCAGCCTGGGGCTCTTTTTTTCTCAGGTGAATCAGTTTTCCTAAACAGAAATCCTCCATGTGTTGCTGGGTGGCCACCATTCTGGGGGAGCAGGGTTGGAGCAGAGGATGTGGTGAGCAGAAATTCCTGGTAAGTATGATTTCAGTACTCCCCTGCTCTCAAGTCAGAGCTCTGCTCTATTGGTTGTGTCTTTGGGACTAAATGCTTTGTGGTTCAGACTTTTCAAGAATGCAAACCTCTTATCTTCCATTGTTGCGGTGTTGGAAGAGGAACAGTTTCTGAGAGTCAGACTGCTCTTTTAAAAGGATTTTCAGTTTATTCTCCAGATTTCAGCTTCAGATACTCCAAAGTCTCCTGGCCTTATTCCAAAAACCTTGCAAAAATGTTAGATTTTCCCCATCTCCTAATGCCTATTTTTAACACTCTCTCCCTAAACTAGTCCCCGCAAGCCAGACACATTTCCAATTCAGGCATTTATATTTGCTGTACTGTCTTTGACCATATCTTCATGCAATTGGCCCCTCAATACTTTCAGTTTTTGTTCAAATGGCACCTTTTTTAGCAATGGATTTCCTGATAATCATACTTGAAAACATACTTCTCCCCCCCAAAACATGCTTGTGTTCTGATTTTTTTTTTCCAGAAAACTTATGACTTTATGTGTGTGGGTGAGTGTGTGGTGTGAATTAGAATGTATGCTCCCTATTAGAAGAATTAAATGAACTTCATGAAGATAAGCATTTTGGCCTTCTTATCTTACAATATTTTCCATACAGGTATACTTGGTAAATAGGATGATTTTTATTTCATGTCTGCCCTGCATTTCCACTTTTAGTAGCATCTGGTGCCTCACCTCTTGAGTCTCTCCAGGGCAAAGCAAATAAGCTTGATTCCTCTTTATTGCCTCAACTCCACCTGCTGCTTCCCATAGGTACTGAAATTTTAGATGTCTCAAATCTAACTCAAAATTTTGTGATTTCTGTGGTCTTTTGTGTTCTCATTTCATGGTCCCTTTGGCTTTACAAATGTGTGCCTTCATGAAAAACTCTCCAAGGAAATTTTAGTAGGAATTTGGGGAAGGATGAAGAAAATGATATGTCTTCAGCTCAGGAAAATTAAGCGGAAGTCCTGGAGATTTGCTTTACCTATTTCGGCTACTTGTTTGGCTAGTTTTGTGAAACACCTGCTTATGAATTTTGTTTAATTTTCTTTAGTACTGTTATTATTTTACAGTTTGATTGCGATTTCTCTTTTAAATTAAAATTTGGGCTCCCTGTCATTTGTGCTGCAAAAAATTTCCTCAGAAAACTGTTGATTTTAGACTGTGTGCTTTGCTGCTTCATGAAATTTTATTTAATCAAAATTTTCCCTATGTATCAATAGTTTATTCTTTGATTCAATTTTTATTTCTCTGGTATGCTTGATCTGCTTGTGTCTTTGTTTTTTTGTATAGCTTTGCATTTTGTAATAATCTCAGACTTAAAGTTCACAAAAACAGTGCAAAAACTCCCTAAATGTTTGTATTGTATCATATGTTTATCTATTATTGTTATTATTTCTGAAACATTTAAGAGTAAATTGTACACATAAAGACCCTTTACTCCTAAATACGTCATTGTGTATTCCCTCATAGGGATACGTGAAAGAAGCCTTTATGGATCAGGGGTCCCCTCATATAGATCAGGGGTTCCCTCATAGCTCATAAATTGTCTGCCTGTAATGCAGGAGCCCTGGGTTTGATTCGCAGGTTGGGAAGATTCCCTGGAAAAGGAAATGACAACCAACTCTGGTGTTCTTACCTGGAGAAGGCCATGGACCAAGGAGCCTGGTGGGCTACAGTCCATTGGTTCACAAGAGTCAGACACGACTTAGCGGCTAAACCAGCACCACCACATCACTGTGTATTTCCTTTATCTTGAATAGCTACAGTATGATTACAAAAAGTAGACAACTAACATTGATTCAATGTGTCCATCTTAAGTAAAAGCATTATTAAATTTTGCTTATTTTGTAATTTTTTTTATCTTATAGCAATAGGAAAAAAGAAAAAAAGAAAAAGTAGTCCCTTGCCCAGGATTCATTCAGGAACATGTTTTGTTAGTTGTCATCCCTCCTTAGTCCATAAGCTGGAGCAGTCCCTTAGCTATTTTTGTGTTTTATAATTTGACATTTTGAAGAGCACATTTCTTAGTTGAGGTTTGTTTGATATTTCTTCAATATTAGACAAAAGTTGTCTTCCCTGGTGACTCAGTGGTAAAGAATCCACCTGCCAATGCAGGAAGATCCCATACGCCATGGAGCAACTAAGCCTATACCACAACTATTGAGGCTGTGGTCTAGAGCTGGGGAACCTCAACCACTGACCCCATGTATTGCAACTACTGAAGCCTGTGTGCCCTAGAGTCTGTGCTCCGTAACAAGAGAAGCCACTGCACTGAGAGAGTAGCTCCCACTCACCACAACTAGAGAAAAACAATGAACACCCAGCACAGCCAAAAATAAATAAATAAAATCATTTAAAAATATTAGACAGAGTCTATACTTTTTGAATTGGAACATGAAGTAATGTTGAATACTTCATAGGGATATTAATGTTGATCATTTGGCTAAGGTAGCGTCTCATGTGTTTTTCCCACTGGAGGGAGAGTTTGAGACTATATACTTTGTTTGTTTCATATGATAAAGAGTCTAAAGGCAACCACTATCAATTATTCCTGCACAAATTGCATGCTGCTCTTCACATCCAGAGGTGGAATCTAATTTTCTTCACTTAAATCTGAGCTGGTGTTGGTGAGCTGCTTGACCAATAGAATGAGGTAGAAAGGGTGTTCTGCTGCCTCTAAGTCTAAGTCACAAATAGCTTTGCAGTCTCCATGTTGACCTTTTGAAAGGCTTGCTCTCTTGATGTAGCCTCTTAGAACTCAACTGGCGCTACATCTGAGTTATATAGTAGTAGTAGTATAGGGTAGTAGTCTATATAACTACTCTCTATGAAGTCTTTCTCACTATTATACATTGAAATATGAATTGATATTCACCAGAGATAAAGCAAATGTGCTAAGCATTCCCTGTGGGCCCCTGCTGGAGACAGAAATGGTTCCACATGAGATGAATCCAAGAAATCCTTGGAGCAGGATCTGGGTGAGTTGGAGGAGATGGAGAGTAAGTAAGGGGTTCAAGCAAGCTGTGAACAAATCTTAAATAATTGTCAGAGAGCCTTAAGTATTTTTTAGGTACCACTGAGTCAGACACGACCGAGCGACTTCACTTTGACTTTTCAGTTTCATGCATTGGAGAAGGAAATGGCAACACACTCCAGTGCTCTTGCCTGGAGAATCCCAGGGACGGCAGAGCCTGGTGGGCTGCCGTCTTTGGGTTTGCACAGAGCCAGACATGACTGAAGTGACCTAGCAGCAGAGCATCTGAAAATCCAGAGGAAAGCTAGAGCAGGGTTTAGGGGGGCCTTGCTGTCTCAATTCCAAAACACAAGGAATATGAATTCTCGTGATATCTGACCCCAATTCTAATAGGGCTACACACTCATTTAAAGTAGAATATAAAGTAATGTATAATTTCATCTCCCTTATTTATCTCTCCACACTCAGTGAGAAGAAAATATGCATATAATGACAGAGTCCAGGCATCCAGCCCCCCAAATGGAGTGTCTGGTTGTGATCCATCATAATGACATTTCAGCTCTAGCAAAGATGGTTGTTCACTGGGGCACACAATACAGGAGTAAAATTGAAAGAAGCAAGATTTTAGGAGTCATACATCTGTAAGAGAACAGGTAAGGAAGGGTACAGATGGAATACAATCTTTACCAGTTAGTGGCACCATCATTTCACCACAAACTCAATCAGAACTCTTTTATATTGTTCTTTGTTCTTTTAGAATGGATATCCAAAGATCATATGTTTTTGTCATTTGGGGGCTTATCAGTTCAGTTAATTTTAGTAACTCAGTCATGTCCGACTCTCTGCGACCCCATGAATCACAGCACGCCATGCCTCTGTCCATCACCATCTCCCGGAGTTCACCCAAACTCATGTCCATCAAGTTGGTGATGCAATCCGGCCATCTCATCCTCTGTCATCCCCTTTACCTCCTGCCCCTAATCCCTCCCAGCATCAGAGTCTTTCCCAATGAGTCAATTCTTCGCAAGAAGTGGCCAAAGCATTCCCTCCAAAGAACACCCAGGGCTGATCTCCTTCAGAATAGACTGGTTGGATCTCCTTGCAGTCCAAGGGACTCTCAAGAGTCTTCTCCAACACCACAGTTCAAAAGCATTAGTTCTTTTGCGCTCAGCTTTCTTTACAGTCCAACTCTCACATCCATATATGACCAATGGAAAAACTTATTTGGAGATTCTTAAATTAGATAAGATCTAAGTTAGTGATTGTTTCACCAAGACAGCTAAATCCTCCTTGGAAGATAAATCAGAGAAAGGGTACATAGAGACTTTAATTTGATTGATTGTTTGTAAAATCAAACAGAATTTCTTTTATTTTTTTGATGTTGCTTTGAATTTTTATCATATATTGGATTATCATTGGATCAAATTTAGAGGGAAACCATGCAAAGAACATTGCATGCATGCATGCCAGGTCATTTCAGTTGTGTCTGACTCTTTGCAACCATATGAACTGTAGTTTGCCAGGCTCCTCTGTCCATGGAGATTCTCCAGGAAAGTATTCTGAAGTGGGTCGCCATGCCCTCCTCCAGTAGACCTTCCCAACCCAGGGATCAAATCCATGTCTCTTATATCTCTTGCATTGGAAAGTGGGTTCTTTACCACTAGGGCTACCCGGGAAGCCCACAAAGAACATTACTTGTCATATAATATTATTAATACAATTAATTAACA
>SJYQ01004692.1:144210-158101 GCA_006410935.1 Redunca redunca
AAAAAAAAAAAAAAAAGATAACCTGGAAGAAATGGACAGATTCTTAAAAATGTTCAATCTTCCAAGGCTGAACCAGGAAGAAATATATATGAACAATCCAATTATAAGCACTGAAATTGAAGCTGTGATAAAAAATATCTCAAAAAACAAAAGCCCAGGACTAGATGGCTTCACAGGGGAATTCTATCAAACATTTATAGAAGAGCTAATGCCTATCCTTCTAAAACTCTTTCAAAAAATTGTAGAGGAAGGAACACTTCCAAACTCATTCTATGAGGTCACCATCACCCTGATAGCAAAACCAGAGGAAGACAACATTAAAAAAAGGATACCTCAGGCCAATGTCATTGATGAACATAGATGCAAAAGTCCTCAACAAAATTTTAGCAAACAGAATTCAGCAGCACATCAAAAAGCTCATACACCATGATCAAGTTGGGTTTATTCCAGAGATGCAGGGATCCTTCAATATACAGAAATTAATCAATGTGATACACCATATTAACAAATTTAAAGATAAAAACCATATGATCATCTCAATAGATGCAGAAAAAGCCTTTGACAAAATTCAGCACCCATTTGTGATTAAAACTTTTAAAAAAATTGGCATAGAAGTAACCTCTCTCAACATAGTAAAGACCATATATGATAAGCCTACAGCAAACATTATTCTCAATGTTGAAAAACAGAAAACAATACCCCTAAGATCATAAAGAAGACAAGATTGTCCACCTTCACCACTATTACTCAGCATATTTATGAAAGACCTAGCCACAGCAATCAGAGAAGAAAAAGAATTAGAAGAAATCCATATCAGAAAAGAAGAATTAAAGCTCTCACAGTTTGCATATGACATGATACTGTACATAGAAAACCCTAAAGATAGTATCAGAAAGTTACTAAAGGTATTCAGTGAATTTAGCAAAGTTGCAGGATACAAAATCAATGCACAGAAATTACTTGCAGTTCTCTATACTAACAATGAAATATCAGAAAGAGAATTTAAGGAACCAATCCCATTCACCATTGCAACAAAAATAATTAAATATCCAGGATTAAATTTCTGAGACAAAGGAATTGTACACAGAAAATAATGACACTAATGAAAGAAATCAAAGGTGACATAAACACATGGAGAGATATTCCATATTCCTGAGTAGAAAGAGTCAATATTGTGAAAATGAGTATACAACCAAAAGCAATCTTCAGATTCAATGTGATCGCTATCAAATTATCAATGGCGTTTTTCATAGAACTTCAACAAAACATTTCACAGTTCATATGGAAACACACCTGATTAGCCAAAGCAGTCTTGAGAAAGAAGATTGGAGCTGGAGGAATAAATCTTCCTGACTTCAGATTATACTACAAAGCTACAGTCATCAAGACACTATGTTACTGGCACAAAAACAGAAATATAGACCAATGGAACAAGGTAGAAAGCCCAGAAATAAAGTCATGCGCCTATGGGTGCCTTCGTTTTGACAAAGGAGGCTAGAATATATCATGGGGCAAAGACAGCCTTTTCAGTAAATGGTGCTGGGAAAACTGGACAGTTACATGTAAAAGAATGAAATTAGAACACTTCCTAACACCATACACAAAGATAAACTCAAAATGGATTAAACATCTACATGTAAGACCAGAAACTATAAAACTCTTAGAGGAAAACATAGGCAGAACACTCGATGACAAATCAAAGCAAAATCCACTCTGACCCATCTCCTAGAGTAATGGAAATAAAAACAAAAGTAAACAAGTGTGGCCTGATTAAAGTTAAAAACTTTTGCACAGCAAAGGAAACGCTAATCAAGTTGAAAAGTCAACACTCAGAATGGGAGAAAATAACCACAAATGAAACAACTGACAAAGAATTAGTTTCCAAAATACATTAGTCATAGAACTCAATACTAGAAAAACAAAGAACCCAATCAAAAAGTGGGAAAATGACCTAAACAGACATGTCTCCAAAGACATACAGATGGCTAACGAACACATGAAAAGATGCTCAACATCACTCATTATTAGAGATAGATATCAAAACTACAATGAGATATTACTTCACACTGGTCAGAATTGTTCTCATCAAAAAAGTACAAAGAATAAATGCTGGAGAGGGTGTGGATAAAAGGGAACACTCTTGCACAGATGGTTGGAATGTAAATTGATACAGCCACTATGGAAGATGGTATGGAGATTCCTTAAAAAACTAGGAATAAATAGCCACATATGACTCAGCAATCCCACTACTAGGCATATATCTTGAGGAAACTAAAACTGAAAGGGACCCATGTATCCCATTGTTCAGTTCAGTTCAGTTCAGTTGCTCAGAAGTGTCCGACTTTTTGTAACACCATGAACCACAACATGACAGGCCTCCCTGTCCATCACCAAGTCCAGACGTCTTCCCAAACTCATGTCCATTGAGTAGGTGATGCCATGCAACCGTCTCATCCTCTGTCATCCCCTTTTCCTCCTGTCCTTAATCTTTCCCAGCATCGGGGTATTTTCAAATGAGTCAGCTCTTCACATCAGGTGGCCAAAGTATTGGAATTTCAGCTTTAACATCAGTCCTTCCAAAGAACAACCAGGACTGATCTCCTTTAGGATGGATTGGTTGGATTTCCTTGCAGTCCAAGGGACTCTCAAGAGTCTTCTGCAACACCACAGTTCAAAGGCATCAATTCTTCTGAGCTCAACTTTCTTTATAGTCCAACTCTCACAGCCATATATGACTACTGGAAAAATCATAGCCTTGAACTTTGTTGGCAAAGTAATGTCTCTGCTTTTTAATATGCTGTCTAGGTTGGTCATAACTTTCCTTTCAAGGAGTGTATTTTAATTTAAGTGTATTTTAATTTCGTGGCTGCAATCACCTTCTGCAGTTATTTTGCAACCCGAAAAATAAAGTCAGCCACTGTTTCCCCATCTATTTCCCATTAAGTGATGGGATCAGATGCCATGATGTTAGTTTTCTGAATGTTGAACTTTAAGCCAACTTTTTCACTCTCCTCTTTCACTTTCATCAAGAGACTCTTTAGTTCTTCACTTTCTGGCATAAGGATGGTGTCATCTGTATATCTGAGCTTATTGATATTTCTCCTGGAAATCTTGATTGCAGTTTGTGTTTCTTCCAGCCCTGCATTTTTCATGATGTAATCTGCATATAAGTTAAACAAGCAGAGTGACACTATACAGCCTTGTTGTACTCCTTTTCCTATTTGGAACCAGTCTGTTGTTCCATGTCCAGTTCTAACTGTTGCTTCCTCACCTGCATACAGGTTTCTCAAGAGGCAGGTCAGGTGGCCTGGTATTCCCATCTCTTTCAGAATTTTCCACACTTTACTGTGGAATGCTTTGGCCTAGTCAATAAAGCAGAAATGGATATTTTTCTGGAACTCTATTGCTTTTTCGATGATCCAGCGAATGTTGGCAATTTGATCTCTGGTTCCTTTGCCTTTTCTAAAACCAGCTTAAACATCTGGAAGTTCACGGTTCACATACTGCTGAAGCCTGGCTTGGAGAATTTTGAGCATTACTTTACTAGCATGTGAGATGAGTGCAAATGTGCAGTAGTTTGAGCATTCTTTAGCATTGCTTTTCTTTGGGATTGGAACAAAAACTGATCTTTTCCAGTCTTGTGGCCACTGCTGAGTTTTCCAAATTTGCTGGCATACTGAGTGCAGCACTTTGACAGCATCATCCTTCAGGATTTGAAATAGCTCAACTGGAATTCCATCACCTCTACTAGCTTTGTTTGTAGTGATCCTTCCTAGGGCCCACTTGACTTCACATTCCAGGATGTCTGGCTCTAGGTGAGTGATCATATCACTGTGATTTTTCTGGGCTATGAAGATCATTTTTGTACAGTTCTTCAGTGTATTCTTGCCACCTCTTCTTAATATCTTCTGCTTCTGTCAGGTCCCTACCATTTCTGTCCTTTATTTGACCAGTCTTTGCACGAAATGTTCCCTTGGTATCTCTTATTTTTTTGAAGAGACCTCTAGACTTTCCTATTCTATTGTTTTCATCTATTTCTTTGCTCATTACAGCACTATTTACAATAGCTAGACCATAGAAGCAACCTAGATGTCCATAGACAGATGAGTGAATAAAGAAGTTGTGATACATATCCACAATGGAATTACTCAGCCATAAAAAGAAACACATTTGAGTCAATTCTAATGAGGTGAATGAACCTAGAAAAGGAAAGATAAATATCATATTCTAATGCATGTATACGGAATCTAGAAAAATGATACTGAAGAATTTATTTGCAGGGCAACAGTGGAGTAAGATATATAGATAATAGACTTATGGACGTGGGGAGAGGGGAGGAGAGAATGAGGTGTATGGAAAGAGTTACATGGAAACTTACATTACCATATGTAAAATAGATAGCCATTGGGAATTTGCTGTATGGCTCAGAAAACTCAGACAGGGTCTGTATCAACCTAGAAGGGTGGGATGGGGATAGGAGATGGGAGGGACTTTCAAAATGGAGAAGATATATGCATACCTATGGCTAATTCATGTTGAGGTATGAGAGAAAACAGCAAAACTTTGGAAAGAAATTATCCTTCAATAAAAGAAATAAATTAAAAAACAAAGAACCCTGGGCCACACACTGAGTGAAAGTCCCCCAAATTTCTCCTCCAAGATGCAGCATCTTGATTGATTGCATGTGTTTTATGATAGCTCCTGGAAGCCACTAAATACAACCTCCTATTTTGCTAAAGTGAAAAATGAGACAAAGACCTTGTGAGACATTGATTTTGTGCCATAAGTGAAGGCAAATCCAATTTAGGCAAGTAAATTACCATGAAAGTGTCATTCTGTTAGGATAAGAACTCAAAATGAATGAACTTGAGTTAAAGGAGAATAGGGTCTCTTTTGACTGCAACAGCTGGAATTCTGCAGGTCCTTTGGAGAGTGATTATATACACAGAGTTCTGTAGACACAGGGTGATTACAGACACAGAATGGAGGGTGCTGTGGAGACACAGAGAGCATCCTTTGTGATTTTGTTCTACTCTTTTCTTTATAGAATCACTTTTCTCTATTCCTCTATCCATAAAGTAATGCCAATTATATTAATGAAGGTCCAAGAATAAAATGCAAGGGCTGGGTGGGAAATGTGTCTAAAAAAGTCCAGGCAAGTGAGAGGTTTCTGGAAATCAAGGGACAGAACAACCATGACAGAAAAGATGGACCTAAATTCATAAAAAGATTAACAATCCTGAACAAAACAATAACAATCACAGAAGCCAGAGATAAGTTTGAGAAAGTGATTGCTTGCGAAACTTGGGTACTAAAATATGTGTTCAGTGGCTTTCTGTTGTTCAGTGGCTCGGAAGTCTGTCCACTTTCACTGGAAAAGTTTAAGAGGGACCTTGTGTCCCCAGGGAAAAATCAGTCTCCGTCTGTGGTAAGGAAGCACAGTACTTGATCACAGGAGGTGTGTGGTTTATAGTTCTCTGATGCAAGAATTTGCAGAGACAATGTGTGGGGTTTGCATAAGAATGCAAATAAAAAGAAAAGACATCCTTAGGTAGCTGACTTTTCTTTTCCATCAATACCTCTCTTTCTTCTGTTTGACTCAATTTTATTAATAGAAGCAAAAAGTGAGTGCGTTAGAATTTTATATCTTCTCATAGTTCATAAACATGATTTTAGTTCATGTGCTCAGTTGTATCTAGCTGTTTGCAACCCCATGTGCTATAGCTTGTCATGCTCCTCTGTCCTTAGGATTATTCCAGCAAGAATACTGGAATCAGCTACCATTTCTTTCTCCAGGAGATCATCTTGACCCCGGGATTGAACGCACAGCTCCTGCATCTCCTGCATTGTCAGGGAGATTATTTACCAGTGAACCACTTTAGAAACCCCATAAACATGATTCAGTTCAGTTAAGTCGCTCAGTCATGTCTAACTTTTTGTGACACCATGAATTGCAGCACACCAGGCATCCCTGTCCGTCATCAACTCCCGGAGTTCACCCAAACTCATGTCCATCGAGTCGGTGATGCCATCCAGCCGTCTCATCCTCCATCGTCCCCTTTTCTTCCTGCCCCTAATCCCTCCCAGCATCACAGTCTTTTCCAATGAGTCAACTCTCTGCATCAGGTGGCCAAAGTATTGGAGTTTCAGCTTTAGCATCAGTCCTTCCAATGAACACCCAGGGCTGATCTCCTTTAGAATGGACTGGTTGGATCTCCTTGCAGTCCAAGGGACTCTCAGGAGTCTTCTCCAACACCACAATTCAAAAGCATCAATTCTTTGGTACTCAGCCTTCTTCACAATCCAACTCTCACATCCATACATGACCACAGGAAAAACCATAGCCTTAACTAGACGGACATTTGTTGGCAAAGTAATGTCTCTGCTTTTGAATATGCTATCTAGGTTAGTCTTTCCTTCCAATGAGTAAGTGTCTTTTAATTTCATGGCTGCAATCACCATCTGCAGTGATTTTGGAGCCCCCAAAAATAAAGTCTGACACTGTTTCCACTGTTTCCCCATCTATTTCCCATGAAAACCATTAAGTAATGTTCAAGCTGATTTTAGAAACAGCAGAGGAACCAGAGATCAAATTGCCAACATCCACTGGATCATGGATAAAGGAAGAGAGTTCCAGAAAAAACATCTATTTCTACTTTATTGACTATGCCAAAGCCTTTGGCTGTGTGGATCACAACAAACTGTGGAAAATTCTGAAAGAGATAGGAATACCAGACCACCTGACCTGCCTCTTGAGATACCTATATGCAGGTCAGGAAGCAACAATTAGACCTGGACATGGAACAACAGACTGGTTCCAAATAGGAAAAAGAGAACATAAAGGCAGTATCTTGTCACCCTGCTTTTTAAACTTATATGCAGAGTACATCATCAGAAATGCTTGGCTGGAAGATGCACAAGCTGGAATCAAGATTGCTGGGAGAAATATCAATAACCTCAGATATGCAGATGACACCACCCTTATGGCAGAAAGTGAAGAGGAACCAAAAAGCCTCTTGATGAAAGTGAAAGAGGAGAGTGAAAAAGTTGGTTTAAAGCTCAACCTTCAGAAAACGAAGATCATGGCATCTGGTCCCATCACTTCATGGGAAATAGATGGAGAAACAGTGGAAACAGTGTCAGACTTTATTTTGGGGGCTCCAAAATTACTGCAGATGGTGATTGCAGCCATGAAATTAAAAGACGCTTACTCCTTGGAAAGAAAAGTTATGACCAACCTAGATTGCATATTCAAAAGCAGAGACATTACTTTGCTGCCTAAGTTTCGTCTAGTCAAGGCTATGGTTTTTCCAGTAGTCGTGTATGGATGTGAGATTTGGACTGTGAAGAAGGCTAAGCGCCGAAGAATTGATGCTTTTGAATTGTGGTGTTGGAGAAGACTCTTGAGAGTCCCTTGGACTGCAAGGAGATCCAACCTGTCCATTCTAAAGGAGACCAGTCCTGGGTGTTCGTTGGAAGGACTGATGCTAAAGATGAAACTCCAATACTTTGGCCACCTCATGAGAAGAATTGACTCATTGGAAAAGACTCTGATGCTGAGAGGGATTGGGGGCAGGAGGAGAAGTGGATGATAGAGGATGAGATGGCTGGAGGGATCACTGACTCGATACACATGGGTTTGAGTGAACTGTGGGAATTGGTGACGGACAGGGAGGTCTGGTGTGCGGTGATTCATGGCATTGCAGACAGTCGGACACGACTGAGTGACTGAACTGAACTGAATGGTTTTGGAATCTTCAATTTTCACAGAATAGCCTGTGTTCAACTCAAGAATCTTTCATTTGGCATATTACTATTTAATTCCCACTGATTCTGTCATATAGGTGATGTTGTGGAGTGATCCACATGGTGCTCTGTGTGCTGAGTCGGAATCAGCATTGGCTTTTCACTGCTCATGGTCCAGTGCTGCACTGAGGGCCTGATCTGCATGACCCATGGCATTCTTATGTTCTTGCTTTTCTGGTGAGGACACTAAGGCACAGATAATTTCAACAGGCAGCTCTGGACACAAAGAAGGAAGTAGGGTGTGAGCCTCAGCATGCAGACACCAGAGCCTTCTTATCTCTGCTTTCTTCCCAAAGGCTAAGGTGGAAGCGTCCACATCAAACAGCCGTTTATGATACACACTGAGAGGGTGTTTTTCTGTAAGGAAAAAACTGCTGATTTACAGATGTCTGACCTGGCCTCAAGAAAGGCTGAATTGTTAAGGGCTGTGAATGTTGAATTTAACTGTTAGACAACAGAGACCCACTTGAGGATTAGAGATTTTGCAGCAAAGAAGGAAACTGCCATGTCCATGCTTTAGATGCACGGGTATTTGATGGCTAGGTACAGAGGTTTAGAAGGAAGAACCAGGTGTGGGAGTAAGGAGTTAGGATGGAGGAGAGAGGTTTTTGGACAAATCTCACAATTGTCTAGTTGTGCTATGATTTGGACTTGTGACAGCATGATTTCAGGAGACAAGGGAAAGATAAACAAAAGATAAGCTTTAATAACTTCTCTTTTCCTCAGTTTTTCTTCCTTACCACAAGCACACTTAATTTTTCTGTTATCATTTCATATGAAGCAGTCAAACAGTCATGTTTCCCTTTGATATCTGAGGCTCATCAGACTCTATTCTACTCTTTATGAATTGAAAGTAACCATATGGGACAAATGAAAGCCTGATCTTCAGTCTGTCTCTCTGATGGCAGACTTTGTTCAGTACCTTCAACAGCTTCTATGATGTTTGACATACTCTAGATATTTAAACATAAGCAGAGCCTTTTGAAGGCCTGAATGGTGACCTCCAGAAAATAACAGGGTATGACCCAATCTCCCAAGGAACTATTATACATAACAGGAGAGCATGCACTTTCCATTCCTGCCTTTCATGTCAGAGAGGATTGTCTTCTCAAGGGAAGTTTTCATGCCTTTATATCTGCTGGTGCTTTACATTTCAATTTGTAATTATTGTTTTTTGCTAGTAATTTTTGCTAGGGTCTGCTGTAGTGTGCAGTTCTTTGTTTTGTTTTGTTTTCCTGGACGTGAGGCCACCTCTTTTCAAAATGAATCATCTTGAAACATTACATGAAGTGAAATGTCAGACATAAAAGGACAAATACTGTGTGATTCCACTTACATGAGATTCCTACAATAGTCAAATTCATGAAGATGGCTAGAATGGGTGAGGGATTAATGGATATTATTGTTTAGTTGGTACAGAGTTTCAGATTGGAATGATGGAAGGGTTCTGCAGTTAGCTGGTGGTGATAGCTACACAACAATGCAATGCACGTTATACCACTAAACTGTATCTTAAAATGGCTAAATTGGCAAACTTCATGTTATGTATATTTTATCATGATTTTTAAAAAGAGAATCATACAGACTTAACCTACCCACACTCTCACCACCACCCTTTGCAGGACTGATCCATTAGTGGCTTTTTTTCAGCAAAGTCACTAACAGCAGTATATTGCTTGAATTTCCTTTCATAAAATGGGCAATCTATGAGTATTCATTCAGCATTGATCAGATCCCTATACTCACTTCCATCCAGGAAAACAATTGGTCCTCCTTACATTGCACAGACCTTATTCTCCTGAAAATCAGATCCACAAGGTATTATTAAATGTCATGGGAAACAAAAATAGAAGAATTCTATAGCTTGAGAAAATGTGAGTTAAGAATACTTAGAGAAATATATTTGCCATCAAACTTCTCAGAAATTTTAGACACTAACATACAAAAAGAATATTCAAGAAGGGAGCATAGTATGCATATGTCTCTCAAATTTCTGACCACATAACTGTTTAATAATAAAAAATATCATGGGTCTAGGATTCCTTGGATAACGGTTTTAGCAATCAGTTCAGTTCAGTTCAGTCACTCATTGTGTCCGACTCTTTGTGACCCCATGAATCAGAGCACGCCAGGCCTCCCTGTCCATTACCAACTCCCAAAGTCTACCCAAACCCATGTACATTGAGTTGGTGATACCATCCAACCATCTCATCCTGTGTCATCCTCTTCTCCTCCTGCCCCCAATCCCTCCCAGCATCAGAGTCTTTTCCAATGAGTTTTAGCAATAGAGTCCTACAACATAAAATCTAACAATTTAGTGTGATTTCCAACATATTACATGAATATTTCCACTAAAATCCCACTGTTTCTCATATTTTCTGTCACTCCTATGACATAGCCATATTGCATTTCATAATTTTTAGAGCCTAAATCTCACTGTTGCTCCCATGCATTTAGGTAGTCTCAGTTTGGAATAATTTTTTCTCATGTTTATTCTCTGGAGACACTACCTTATTCATTGAGTTTTCCCTGGTCTTTTAAGTGTAAAAGCAGTGTCTCCTATAATTACTATAGCAAACCTCTGAGTAAGGATTCAGGCATCCCACCTGTTAATTGTTCACAAGTCTCTTACCTACTTCATGTTGTTTCATAAATGACAGGTAAGACTATATATTCTTCATCCTTGCATTTTCCACAAATTATTGTTATTCACATTGAGTAGGTGCTTAGTGTGTGTACATTTGCAAAATTAAACTAGGCAGCACCTACAATATATAGAGACAAGAACAGGTTTATTTGGCAGGATTAAAAAATACTGGTCACAGCTTTTGTTTTCTAGGAGATAGGAAATCAACATATGCAGAACTGCAATAATTTTGGAAAATCATAATGTGAAATAGCTGGTACAAATAGTGGGATAAAAGTAGAATAGGTGAATAATGAAGCAATGAACAGTTAGAACTAAGATAACTTGGCTGATTTAGGGATATCATCTGAGCTGAGTTTTGAAGGAAGTGCTGGTCATGGTTCAGAGAAAAGGACCTATTATCCTTTATTATCATTTTACTACTATATATCCTCATCATCAAAGTCACCATTCCTATCACCAGTTTGTGTGTGTGTGTGTGTGTGTGTGTGTGTGTGTGTTTTAGCAAAGAGCTGTCTGTGGTGCTATCCGCTGAACCTTACTCATCCCTCTAGTGTCACTGGGCTTCCAGCACTCAGTAAAATATTTGTAGAGGTATTATATTCTACCACATTGGTGATGCTATTTAATTGTTTTTGATTCTGGAGATGGTGCATACATGACAAAAGGAAAATGATAAAAGTGTTTTATACTCTAACAAGTCATAGGGTATCAACCACATAACAATTTTTATGTAAATTGTTATATTCAATAAATCATTAATTTGACCTGAACCTTAATGCTATGTTAAAACTACATACTGGTGGCAAAAAGACTCATACTTTTTTTTTTTTCCTTTGATTTTATTTACTTAAATAGCTCTGGATTTTAAGACACCAAGGAAGTCTTCACAATTCTTACTTTATGGAAATCTCCTAAAGGGGATTTAGCTGCCTAAATGACTTCTGGCTTTCACTTGACTATCACAAGCACCATGGATATTCCTGCCCTTGCTGGTAAGTGATAAGAGACAGATAATGCTGCAGGCTGTCAGTTGCAGGAATAGACTGATTCTGGTAGCTCTAGTAATGAAAATTTAAAAGGAAAAATTGTTGAAAAAATTCAGGTGCATTTTTGGTTGTGTAACAGAAATAATGGGAATACTAAGACCATATAAAAATGGTGCTCAGAGACATAATTGCATTTAAAGTATTGTCTATCTCATTTGATAAGCCTCCTACAGTTCACCTTCTCCAAACTGGGCATGTGTCTCATTTACTAGGTGAAAGACTAGATGTGCTTGCTTTTCTGAGTATTCAGCTTAAGAGAGAAGGCCAGGTTTCCTTAACACTTATGAACCAGTAACATTTCCTTTCACTGGAATACTTTTAAATGAGATATTAAGGGAATTAAGGAAGATGGCGGAGGAATAGGACAGGGAGACCAATTTCTCCCTCACAAATTCCTCAAAAGAACATTTCAATGCTGAGCAAACTCCACAAAACAACTTCTGAATGCTGGCAGAGAACATCAGGCACCCAGAAAAGCAGATCATTGTTTTCAAAAACAGGTAGGGAAAAAATATAAAAGAAAAAAGAGACAAAGGAGGTGGGTAGGGAGCTCCGTCCCGGGAAGGGAAGCCCATTCCGGGAAGGGGATTTTAAGGAGAGGTTTCCAAACACCAGGAAACACTTTCCCTGCTGAGTCTGTGGCGAGCCTTGGAAGCACAGAGGGCAACATAACAGGAAGGAAAACTAAATAAATAATTAAAACCAACAGATTACAAGCCCAACAGTAACTTCCCTAGTGGAAAAGCAGCACAGATGCCTACATCTGCCACTAGCAATTGGGGGCAGGGCAGGGAGGTGCGGGAGGTGTGGGCTGCAGTGCTTTGTAAGAATCGGGCAGGAACGCCCCGCACGTAACCAGAACGAACTAACTTGGGCTAGCAAATCAGACTGTGGGATAGCTAACCACGTGAAAAGCTCTAACATAAGACACTGCCAGGACCGTGCACAGAACAAAGAATGGAGCAGGAATAGCTGGCTGCAGACCATCTCCCGCTAGGGACAGACAGCCAGAGCCATAAGGGCTGGAAAGGGGCAATCGCAGCCATAGAGAGACTTTACCTACAAAACTGCAAGCAGGTTTCTTTGCTAAGACTTCTGGGGGTGCTGGACAGTCACCATCTGCCCCAGAAGGGGCACCACTGGTACACACAGAAAACTGATCAGCAGAGGTGGGAAAGGCGACAAGTCGCAGCGACCTCACTCACCAAACACCTGAGGTACTTGGACCTGGGAAGGGCACAAAACGCAGTCCCAACCGAATCTGCGCCTCTGAGGGCTACCTGAGCACTGAACTTGAGCCTGCTTAGCACGAGGAGGTGCACACAGCCTAGGGCCGGCCTCAGATGGTTCCTGACGGAGCAACATAGAGCCTGAGCAGTTTGTGCACTGCAAGCAGGGACAGGCCCAGCGGGGCTGAGACACTGTGTACACACGACAGTGTTATTTGTTTGCAGCATCCCTCCCTCCCCACAGCGTGACTGAACAAGTGAGCCTAAAAAAAAAAAGTGTCCACCACCTCCCTGCCCTGTGTCAGGGCGGAAATCAGACACTGAAGAGACCAGCAAACAGAAGAAGTTAAACAGAAGGAACCGCCTTGGAAGTGACCCCACACTGCCCACAACACCAGAGAAAGGACCAGATATATCTTTACTATTTTTACAATCATCCCCCCCTTTTTTTTTCTAACTTTTTAAGACTGTTAGGTCCTCTATTTCTCCTCTAATTTTTACTTCTATAACCTACTATTACTCTTCAAAAACAAAACAAAACTATTTTTTAAAGCAAACACCATATATAGTCTTTGTGTGGTTGTTGTTGGTGTTTTTTTAATAATTCTTGTGGCTTTGTTTTTTGTTTGTTTTCTTTTTTTTTTCTTTTTTCCTTCTTCTTTTCTTTAATATTTTATTTTTGAAAATCCAAACTCTACTCTAGATTTTTAATCTTTGCTTTTTGGTTTTTGTTGTCAATTTTGTACATTTAAAAACCCAAACTTCACTACCCAATTTTACCTTAGAGCGAGACTACTGACTTGACACTCTCTCCTCCTTTGGACTCTCCTTTTCTCCAGCAGGTGGCCTCTGACTCTTCCCTCCCCCTTCTCTTCTCTATCCAACTCTGTAAATCTCTGTGTGTTCCAGATGGTCGAGAACACTTAGGGAACTGATTACTGGCTAGATCTGTCTCCTCTTCATTTCCCTCTTTTATCCTCCTGGCCACCCCTGTCTACTTCCTCCCTCTCCTCTTCCCTGTATAACTCCGTGAACATCTCTGAGTGGTCCAGACTGTGGAGCACACATAAGGAAGTGATTACTGGCTAGCTTGTTCTCTCCTCTTTTGATCCCACCTCATCTCATTCCAGTCACCTCTAACTACCCCCTCCCTCTTCTCT
>SJYQ01004692.1:159429-175679 GCA_006410935.1 Redunca redunca
GCCACTATGGAGAACAGTGTGGAGATTCCTTAAACAATTGCAAATAGAACTGCCTTATGACCCAGCAATCCCACTGCTGGGCATACACACCGAGGAAACCAGAATAGAAAGAGACACATGTATCCCAATGTCCATCACAGCACTGTTTATAATAGCCAGGACATGGAAACAACCTAGATGTCCATCAGCAGATGAATGGATAAGAAAGCTGTGATACATATACACAATGGAGTATTACTCAGCCATTAAAAAGAATACATTTGAATCAGTTCTAAGGAGATGGATGGAACTGGAGCCAATTATACAGAGTGAAGTAAGCCAGAAAGAAAAACACCAATACAGTATACTAACGCATATATAGGCTTCCCTGGTGGCTCAGATGGTAAAGTGTCTGCCTACAGTGTGGGAGACCTGGGTTCGATCCCTGGGTTGGGAAAATCCTCTNCAGATGTGTAGAGCAGACTTTTGGACTCTGAGGGAGAGGGAGAGGGAGAGGGTGGGATGATTTGGGAGAATGGCATTGAAACATGTATACTATCATGTAAGAAACGAATCGCCAGTCTATGTCCGATGCAGGATACCGGATGCTTGGGGCCGGTTCACGGGGATGACCCAGAAAGATGTTATGGGGAGGGAGGTGGGAGGGGGGGTCATCTTTAGGAATGCATGTACACCCGTGGTGGATTCATGTCAATGTATGGCAAAACCAATAGAGTATTGTAAAGTAAAATAAAGTTAAAATAAAAATTTTTTAAAAAGTCAAGGAAAAAAAAAAAAAGAGATATTAAGCCATTACATGCATATGTGTCCTGACTTTTTGCAACCCTGTGGACTGTAGCCTGCCAGGCTCCTCTGTCCATGGGATTCTCCAGGCAAGAATACTGGAGTGGATTGCCCATGCCCTCCTCCAGGGGATCTCCCCCACCCCAGGACTGAACCCAAGTTTCGTCCATTGGCAGGTGGGCTTGCCAGGGTCCAGCCCCGGTGGATCCAGGGAAATTCGAAGGAGAGATGGCGTAGGCGAGGAAAAAACTTACTTATATAGAAATATAAAGGAGATTAAAAGAAATAGTATAGTAGGAAAATTAAGTGGAGAAAATAGGCTGAATAACTTGGTTTAGGGGAAGGCCAATAAAGTTCCAGACAAGGAGCTTGCACCATCTACGTTAGGCCGCTGGCACCCACTTGAATATCGGAGAGTGCCCCACCTTAGGCGCTCTCTCTCACGGATCTTAGTGCCAGAGCAAGTAAGTAGACTTGGTGAGCCAGCCTGCTCCAGATGGGAATTCAGCCTGGAGTTAGAGTAAAGAGGAGAAGGAAGGAGAGGGGAAAGGGGTGAGAGAAAGAGACATAGGGGGAGCCAGATTCCCAAGAAACTAGGCCAAGAGACTAGTCCGAGAAACTGGTCCATCCTTTATTGCTCAAGGCGCTATTTATACTTTTGATAATACATGGAGATCAATGGGTAACACAAAGTTATGCAGTTAGCAGTTTAGACTCTTATCAAAAGCAGGCTTTTCTCTCTGGATACCTGACTGCAAACACAAGTCTTACGTGATTTATATCATCTTCCGGCCCAAAAAGGGCCAATTAACAGCTTTTTTTTTTTTTTTTCTTTCTGATAAGGGTTTGTTAACTAGAAGACTTATTCGTGTTGATCTTCCCAAAGTTTGGCGCCACTCTCAGAAAGCACTAAATAAAGTTACATTCTTACATAGCAAAGATACAACAATTTATAACAAGTGAAAGGAGTACAGTGATTTATAACAAAAGAAAAGTAATTAACTCAAAAGTCTAGTGTTGCTAACATCAAAACTACTCTATATCTTTTTCCATATCCCGTTTACATTGATTAACATCCTGCCAGGTGCCTAAAAGATAAAGAATATGGAGGCCTGGTGGCAATCATTGAATCAACAGTGAAAACCCGTCACCAATATGGTTTTTAACTCTTTAGAAAAGGCTCTGTATCTTTAAGATGCTTTTAAGCTTTGTGCCTCTCTTGGTTGGAGGCTGCAAGCAATTCACGAGCTGTAAGGGGTCCGGGGAACCTGCTAGGCAAGCTAGAGAACTACCAGAGGAGGTTTAACTGAAACATCCCTTTCAAATGCAGAAGACCAAAGCTTAGAGATAACTTTTTCTGGAGTGTATCAGAAGAGTAGAGAAGCAGAGAACAAAAGCCAGCAGATTTTTATTTCTTGGGGGGTGGATGCTCAGGAAATTCCAGGGGGAAAACCTGAGCCATCACGTCCTTGCGTTTGTCAGGCTTCCTTCCACATGACCTTGTCACGGGTGGAATTCCTCACGCTGGCTCCCGGCATGGACTCTTTACCACTGCCACTAGCTGGGAAGTCCATTGAGCCATTACATTTAACCAAATAGCTCATGGGAAGGTGCTTTGTAAACAGAAGAATGATTCTCTGAAGCTATCATAGAATAACACTTAATGAATTATTATCTATGTCCAGCATTTCTTTACATATGTGAATGCTCTTACTTTCATTATTTGAGGCAATTTCTTACATGGGAATTTTAGATCTTATTAGCTTTCGGTTTGTAAATCAGATTTCTTATTATCATTTGATATGGTGAGAAATGGGAAAACATTTGTCAAATATTAAAAATTAATAAAGGGCAGTGGTGCTGATGTGTATGGTAGCACGTGGGACATAATTGAAAGGGCTGTTTTGAGAATAGTTATTATTCAATTGGCAGAATTGTTACTACTGTAGGAGGCTCATTTCAGAGTAGCATCCTTGCAGGGCACTAATGAGGAAAGTCAGAGGAGAGAGAACAAGAAGTGGGCTGCAAAGAGGTGGTGACTATGATTGAGTGAATTTGGCCCTGCTGTTTTTTTCTTGCCTGTATATATAATGTTGTAAATAAGTCTAACTTCAGTTTACTCTACTATTCTCAGTTATTCTATAATAATTGAGATTATTATATCTTGAGATATTATTTGTTGAGGTTTTCTTTCTCTCAAAGTATTTTCTCCTATAGTCAGAGACACTCATGTTGCTCCAAGAATAAGAAAGAATATTATAAAAGGACTAAAACAAGAAGAGTGAGTGTGCCATTTTCTTGACTTTCAGCATAGGGCATTGACATGAATGAGGGAAGAGCTGGCACATGTGGGGGACCAATCGTTCACACCACAGAGGATGCTGAATAAAGTTGACCATGGATGATATTATGCTTGAGTAGGATCACTTTACTCTAGCCCCTGAAGTGGGGTGGTGGGGGGGTACATGGAGCAACAGCCCAAGATCACTTTCAGGGGACTTCAAGTAGAGGATTGGCAATACTGACACCTTGAAGATCATTTGACCACCTGCTGAGGGAGTCTGCCTGCTCCCAGGATTAAGGGACTGTGACAGTGCTCACCCTGTTCCTGGGGGTCCTCTCAGTATTAGCTGCTGACATAGTGTTCATTTGTCATTTTGTAGAATTTTGTCAGACTGTTTCTGAACTGCTATATATGGATACCTTCCTACCTCTACTCCTTCAAATAGCCCATTAGAAACTCCAGAGTTGAGTGATTTGCCCAAGGGAAAATGGCCAGTAAGGCTATTGCTAAGATTTATCCCAAGTGTACAGTTAGACTTCAAACTCATTCTAATCCAAGGAATGGGGCATTAACCATGGTGAATAGAGAAAGATCCAAGAAGCTGAATCATAAGAATTGTCACCAGTTCTGGACTGGACAGCCAGCTGCTTAGAAGGGACAATTTTCACTGGTCTTGATCTTGTGAAAATTAAAGAAAAAATATTCATTTATATTTGGGGTGCTCTTTTTATAGATGTTGGTGATAATAAGCTCACACCATATTCAAACTAACTCAAAATATCATCAACCTTGTATCATTTGCCCTTCTTTAAGGTTCAGTTTTTTTTCACTTTGTAAAGTTAAACACTTAATGTACAGCACTATGAGGATTAAGCTAGATAACACATCAAATGTCAAAGCACTTAGCAAAGTATCTGACACATAGAAGACCTAGAAAATTTTAGTTATCTTCTCGAAAAGAGAGAGCGAGAGTGAGAAAATGTTTCTAGTACTATTTTCATGTGTCAACCACATAAAAATGTCAGGTTCCAGAATGAAATATGTAACATTTCTATTTAATGACATGCCTCTTTATTTGCTTTAGTGATTTACCCAAAGGCATTCTATTTTTCTGATATGCTGATTCTGTTAAGATTCTGAGAAAGGCTCTCAGTGCTTTCTCAGATGGGAATGGAATAGGAAGCAAGACAGCACACCTGCACCATCCTTCCTGGATCACACTCCAGAAGAACCAGGGCACCTGCTTCCCTCTGTTCAGTTCAGTTCAGTCGCTCAGTCCTGTCCGACTCTTTGTGACCCCATGAATCTCAGCACGCCAGGCCTCCCTGTCCATCACCATCTCCTAGAGTTCACTCAGACTCATGTTCATCGAGTCCGTGATGCCATCCAGCCATCTCATCCTCTGTCGTCCTCTTCTCCTCCTGCCCCCAATCCCTTCCAGCATCACAGTCTTTTCCAATGAGTCAACTCTTCGCATGAGGTGGCCAAAGTACTGGAGTTTCAGCTTTAGCATCATTCCTTCCAAAGAAATCCCAGGGCTGATCTCCTTCAGAATGGACTGGTTGGATCTCCTTGCAGTCCAAGGGACTCTCCAACACCACAGTTCAAAAGCATCAATTCTTCAGCACTTAGCCTTCTTCACAGTCCAACTCTCACATCCATACATGACCACAGGAAAAACCATAACCTTGACTAGATGGACCTTAGTCAGCAGAGTAATGTCTCTACTTTTGAATATACTATCTAGGTTGGTCATACTTTCCTTCCAAGGAGTAAGCATCTTTTAATTTCATGGCTGCAAGTCACTATCTGCAGTGATTTTGGAGCCCCCCAAAATAAAGTCTGACACTATTTCCACTGTTTCCCCATCGATTTCCCATGAAGTGATGGGACCGGATGCCATGATCTTCATTTTCTGAATGTTGAGCTTTATGCAGCCTGCTGTGAGCCAGCGCACTGAGCGGAGGCGGCTGCGAGCCGGTGCACTGAGCACAGGCGGCTGCGAACAGGCACACTGAGCGTGGCGGAGAGGAGCTACCCCACGTCTGGGGTCAGGGGCAGTGGCCTAGAGTGCAAAGCTGCGATGGTGCAGGAATGGCCTAGAGGAGCTACCCTGCATCCGAGGTCAATGGCGGCCGGGAGGAGACACCCCACGTCTGAGGTCAGGGGCGGAGGCCAGGAGGAGCTACCCTGCGTCCAAGGCCAGTGGTGGCCGGGAGGAGACACACCGCATCCGAGGTCAGGGGCGGCAGCCGAGAGGAGATACCCTGTTTCCCTCTAGCCCCAGGGATAACCTGGGCTCTGTCCCCAGGATGCCAGAGCCACCAACCAGCACACAGCCTAATGCCTGTCTTTGAGGAGATTGTATTTATTTTGAATGTGAGAACTCAAACTCATATTTGTTGCCTTTGAGATCAGTGTCCCTTGGTACTTCGCTCGTGGTCCAGGGAATAACGACTCCATGTGCTCAAGGCAGGGGGTTCAGGTTCGAACCCTGGTCAGGGAACTAGATCCCACATGCAGCAACTAAAGATCCTGCATGCCAAAAAGGAAATCAAAGATCCCGTATGCTACAGCTAAGACTTGGCACAAATAAATGTATCAAGTGACAAATCATTTTAAAAGATTGATGTGCCTTTATGTATTTTTTTCTTAAGAATCCATGGCATTGTAACTAGGGAATTTTGCTTTTGTTTGTGTCTTTGGTTTGCAAAATTAAGGCAACTAAAAGGGGAAAAAGCATCATTTGACATTACACAGGAAATTAGCAAAGTACTTGCTCTTTCTAGAAGGTAAATTAGAATTCACATAATAGGAGGTGTGAGATTTCCACACTGGAATATCTCAGGGGTGTTTGAGAAGATCAATGTATGTACTTCTTCTTCTTCTTCTTTTTTTTTTTTTTTTTTTTGAGCTTAATTAAGATAATCACTTTTCATTATCTGCTGCTTAATTCAGTCGTTCTACAACTCAAGGTCCACAGTAATCTCATTCAACACAATAGCTACATGTATTAGAAAACATTTCTTGTTTCATCTTGATGAATTCTTCACAATTGTCATATTGTGGGTAATGTAGTAGGGATAATNATGCGTCAGCTCTTCGCATCAGTTGGCCGAAGTATTGGAGTTTCTTTCAACATCAGTCCTACCAATGATCATCCAGGACTGATCTCCTTTAGGATGGACTGGTTGGATCTCCTTACAGTCCAAGGGACTCTCAAGAGTTTTCCAACACCATAATTCAAAAGCATCAATTCTTTGCCGCTCAGCTTTCCTCACAGTCCAACTCTCACATACATACATGACTCCTGAGAAAACCATAGCCTTGACTAGATGGACCTTTGTTGACAAAGTAATGTCTCTGCTTTTTAATATGCTATCCAGATTTGTCATAACTTTCCTTCCAAGGAGTAAGCATCTTTTTTAATTTAATGGCTGCAATCACCATCTGCAGTAATTTTGGAGCCCCCCAAAACAGTTAGCCACTGTTTCCCCATCTATTTTACATGAAGTGATGGGACCGGATGCACTGATCTTAGTTTTCTGAATGTTAAGCTTTAAGCCAACTTTTTCACTCTCCTCTTTCAATTTCAAGAGGCTCTTTGGTTCTTCTTCACTTTCTGCCATAAAGGTGATGTCATCTGCATATCTGAGGTTATTGATATTTGTCCTGGCAATCTTGATTCCAACTTGTGCTTCTTCCAGCCCAGCATTTCTCATAATGTACTATGCATATAAGTTAAATAAGCAGGGTGACAATTTACAGCCTTGATGTACTCCTTTTCCTATTTGGAACCAGGTCTGTTGTTCCATGTCCAGTTCTAACTGTTGCTTCTTGATCTGCATACAGGTTTCGTAAAAGACAGGTCAGGTGGTCTGGTATTCCCATCTCGTTCAGAATTTAACACATGCAACTTAAGGGAACTTATGCCTTATTCTGAAAGGTCATGAGAATATACTTGAAACCAGGATAGTAAAACATTTAGTATTGAACTAAAAGCAGTTAAATATGTTTCTATTTTATTTCTTTTAAAAATATCATTATAGAATTTTTAATGAAACAAACTTCAATTGAAATAAATGTTTTCATCTTAAGTAAATAAATAAGTAAATAAAAGCTAGTTCACATCATGGGAGTAAAATCCCAGACTTCCTTAGATAATATTATGTGGACAAAGTCAAAATAGTTATTTTTATAAAAGTAGAAGCATTGTGAATATTTTCGGCACAGCCCTGATGTGTTTCTGGACACTTCTTTCCAGAGCATCTCTAGATTTAATCATTTATCTACTAATGCACTGTTATGCATTCAGCTCACTTGACCACACCCATGATCATCTCTTTTGACAGGAACATGCAATGACTTCAAAACTGTCTGCTAGACCAGTGCTTAGTATAACCACTCTGCTACATCAGTTGGACTATTTCCTTTGAATTTTGAGGAAGCTATGTTATACTTTATTTTATTTCAGAATATCTCAATAATAAAGGACGTCGTTTCCTTAAAACCTAGTTTCATGTTTCTTCCTAGAGGCAAGTTCATAATGTAGAGGAACTCATAGGTCTTTGGACAAAATACACAGCTTTAGTTTTCATTGAAGAGTTTGCAAGTACTAGTTTTATCTTCCAGCTTATTTAAAAATCTACTTTACTCTTTATAGAGGTAAGGGAAGTCGATTAGGGTCCTCATCTCTGATGTTGAAAGTTTACTATGGATTTTCACTAGTCTGAACATTCCATATGTTTCTCTGTCATTTATATCTTTCACATTCCTGTAAAGTAGGCTAATGTTCTCATGAAAATGCAAAGGGAGGGGAGAGGAAACGCAAACCAACCCCAGGACAGAGCTGAGAGGTGGGATGGGTTTGGTGTCCATTCTTCCTAGAAACTCTCCTAGACAAGCGGTGCTGACCTTTGTGACTATTAGTTAATTAATCTCACATTGTCCCATAAAAATTATTTAAGGAAATTTTTATCTGACAAATTGAAGATGTTATATAACTCTGAAAAGCAAATTATACCATTTCCCTCCTCTAACTTTGCTGCTGCTTTATAGTTTTTGAGTTTCGTCAGTCACCAAACTGTTCTCTAAGTGCCTTTTGT
This sequence comes from Redunca redunca, assembly GCA_006410935.1. NCBI lineage: Eukaryota > Metazoa > Chordata > Mammalia > Artiodactyla > Bovidae > Redunca > Redunca redunca. The sequence goes on from SJYQ01004692.1 coordinate 167,602, forward strand.
AGGTAGGAGGTTGTAGGATTTCCTGTATAAGGGAAATAAGGATGTGTGAAACATGTGTCTTGCTTAGAAGAACTTTTGTGAGGGGAGGCAAGGCATCCACTCAATAACACTAAACAATCATTTAGACATTATGTGATTAAATGTCATGTAAGTTACACAGGAGACTAGAATGCTAAAGTAGGAACTCAAGAAACACCTGGAGTAACAGGCAACTTTGGTCTTGGAATATGGAATGAAGCAGAGCAAAGATTAATAGAGGTTTGTGAAGAAAATGCACTGGTCATAGCAAACACCCTCTTCCAACAACACAAGAGAAGACTACACATGGACATCACCAGATGGTCAACACCGAAATCAGATTGATTATATTCTCTGCAGAAAAAGATGGAGAAGCTCTATACAGTCAACAAAAACAAGACCAGGAGCTGACTGTGGCTCAGACCATGAACTCCTTATTATGAAATTCAGACTGAAATTGAAGAAAACAGGGAAAACCACTAGACCATTCAGGTATGACATAAATCAAATCCCTTATGATTATACAGTGGAAGTGAGAAAGATTTAAGGGACTACATCTGATAGATAGAGTGCCTGATGAACTTTGGAGTGAGGTTCGTGACATTGTGCAGGAGACAGGGATCAAGACCATCCCCATGGAAAAGAAATGCAAAAAAGCAAAATGGCTGTCTGGGGAAGACTTACAAATAGATGTGAAAAGAAGAGAAGTGAAAAGCAAAGGAGAAAAGGAAAGCTATAAGCATCTGAATGCAGAGTTCCAAAGAATAGCAAGAAGAGATAAGAAAGCCTTCCTCAGCGATCAGTGCAAAGAAATAGAGGAAAACAACAGAATGGGAAAGACTAGAGATCTCCAAGAAAACTGGAGATATCAAGGGAATATTTCATGCAAAGATGNGGTATGGACCTAACAGAAGCAGAAAATATTAAGAAGATATGGCAAGAATATACAGAAGAACTGTACACAAAGGATCTTCACGACACAGATAATCACGATGATGTGATCACTCACCTAGAGCCAGACATCACGGAATGTGAAGTCAAGTGGGCCTTAGAAAGCATCACTACGAACAAAGCTAGTGGAGGTGATAGAATTCCAGTGGAGCAATTTCAAATCCTGAAAGATGATGCTGTGAAAGTGCTGCACTCAATATGCCAGCAAATTTGGAAAACTCAGCAGTGGTCACAGGACTGGGAAAGGTCAGTTTTCATTCCAATCCCAAAGAAAGGCAATGCCAAAGAATGCTCAAACTACCACACAATTGCACTCATCTCACACGCTAGTAGAGTAAAGCTCAAAATTCTCCAAGCCAGGCTTCAGCAATACATGAACTGTGAACTTCCACATGTTCAATCTGGTTTTAGAAAAGGCAGAGGAATCAGAGATCAAATTGCTAACATCCGCTGGATCATGGAGAAAACAAGAGAGTTCCAGAAAAAATATCTATTTCTGCTTTATTGACTATTCCAAAGCCTTTGACTGTGTGGATCGCAATAAACTGTGGAAAATTCTGAGAGAGATGGGAATACCAGACCACCTGACTTGCTTCTTGAAAACTCTGTATGCAGGCCAGGAAGCAACAGTGAGAACTGGACATGGAACAACAGACCGGTTCCAAATATGAAAAGGAGTAAGTCAAGACTGTATATTGGCACCCTGCTTATTTAACTTATATGCAGAGTACATCATGAGAATGCTGGACTGGAAGAAACACAAGCTGGAATCAAGATTGCCGGGAGAAATATCAACAACCTCAGATATGCAGATGGCACCACCCTTATGGTAGAATGTGAAGAGGAACTAAAAAGCCTTTTGAATAAGGTAAAGAGGAGAGTGAAAAAGTTGGCTTAAACTCAACATTCAGAAAATGAAGATCATGGCATCCGGTCCCATCACTTCATGGGAAATAGATGGGGAAACAGTGGAAACAGTGTCAGACTTTATTTTTTGGGGCTCCAAAATCACTGCAGATGGTGATTGCAGCCATGAAATTAAAAGACGCTTACTCCTTGGAAGAAAAGTTATGACCAACCTAGACTGCATATTCCAAAGCAGAGACATTACTTTGCTGCCTAAGTTCCATCTAGTCAAGGCTATGGTTTTTCCAGTAGTCGTGTATGGATGTGAGAGTTGGACTGTGAAGAAGGCTGAGTGCCGAACAATTGATGCTTTTGAACTGTGGTGTTGGAGAAGACTCTTGAGAGTCCCTTGGACTGCAAGGAGATGCAACCAGTCCATTCTGAAGGAGATCAACCCTGGGATTTCTTTGGAAGGAATAATGCTAAAGCTGAAAATCCAGTACTTTGGCCACCTCATGCGAAGAGTTGACTCATTGAAAAAGTCTTTGATGCTGGGAGGGATTGGGGGCAGGAGAAGGGGATGAACGAGGATGAGATGGCTGGATGGCATCATTGACTCGATGGGCTCAATTTTGAATGAACTCCGGAAATTGGTGATGGACAGGGAGGCCTGGCGTGCTTCAATTCATGGGGTCGCAAGGAGTCGGACAGGACTGAGTGACTGAACTGAACTGAACTGAAGCAACACAGAAACCTCATTTTATACTGGGCTGGAGCTGATGGGCTTCAGAATACCTCAGTATCCAGGTGGGGCTCAGAAGACCTTGACTCTCAGTCTAGCTGGCCTTGAGTGAATCACATAATCTCCCTGTTTCTCATTCTTTATCATATGTAAAATGAAAACCTGCACATAGTTTTATTGTGTTGCCAGGTCTAAAGGTTTAGGTGAGTAGGAGTCCTTGAGATTAAGGTAGAGGCAGCCTCTGCAATGCTGCTATTCATGGGGATATTTAGGAACAACACTTCAATAATTAGATTATGAAATAGCTGGACGTTTCTCTTGCTAGCCGGCTCTCTCCATTGCCTTCTTGGCTTGTGCACTTCAGTTAAGCAAGATGCTATGTTGCAGAGGCCCCCAGACATTTGGTGCACTTCCAGACAAGAACAAGTGAAGAATCAAGGACCTCAGTTCAACAGCCCACAAAGAACCTGCTGACAATTTCTGATGACCCTGGAATCAGAGCCTTTCTTGATTGAGCCTCCAAATGAGCCTGCAGAATTTGGGTCAACGATTTAACGGTGCCTCATGAGAGACTAGAGAATCAGCTAAGTAATGTCCAGCACACAGGAACTTTCATTGTTTTAACATACCATGTTTTGGAGTAATTTGATACTCAGTAGTGATAGGGTCTACATGGGGGCTCATGGCTGAAATGGTTCATTATTTGACTTCACAAACAAAGAATAAAGTCACAGTGACCCTTGAGACTGACCAAATTGCCCAAATTCTGTTTTTCCACTGGCACCTACCTTCTCAAGGCTACGAGACCACTGGATTCCAGACCTCTGGCCATGTGGCCTAAGGTCTCAGCTATAGGCTAAATATGAATGATTCCTTCAGAGAATTTTTCATTGGTGGGATTTAAGACCGTCAGAAAGGGAGGACACTGGTTCTTCTCAAGGCCCAGTCACCCTCTTGTTCCGGCTTGCTTGCACTTGCCTTACAATTAGTAGATAATGAATATTTTCCTTCAATTAAAAACTTTGCTCAATATCAGAAAACATTCCTTTTAATGCTACAGCTTTCATTACAGTGTCAATAATATAGATAAATTTTATTATAATGTAGCTAAGTTAAGCAGCATATATATAATTCTTTCTACTTAGAAATAATCCCTGTTAACCCTTGGTAACCCTGTCAGGTTTCTTTCATCATGCACATGGGGTATGATTTTGTTTTACTAAAGAAGGGCACAGGGGAGGCGGCACCCGCAGGGTCCCCCAAGGCCTAGAAGGTAATCTATTTTTATAAAAGCTTGGACTTTTATGAAATAAAGCTTATATTATTGCTTGGAACTTGGAGTTAGTTCAAGGCAAATCTTTGGGCTTAGTCCTCATTCATGCTGGTGCTTTCTTTTCCTAGTTGTCTTTATCCTTGAATTCAGTGGCAACACTTGTGTCCAGTCTTCCCCTTCTTGTGAGGACCTCCTTCTCTGCTCAGTCCAGGTGTGGTATTATAGTCCATTGTTTGCACTTCTTTTTATGCTCACCTCTTAAATATGAGGGTTCTATTTTGGGGTTTTTCTAGTCTAACTTTCTGCATTCTCAGTATTTATCTATCCTATACATATGGTTTAAATAAGCATCAAACCTATGATTTTCACCACTTTAAGGTGAGGCTTAATGTAAGTCAATAAAAAAAATATTGAGTGAATAATAATGTGGATTTGTCTTGGATTGTGATGGCAGACTTAACAGTAGAATTAGGAAATTCTGGCTTAAGCTAATCACTTTTTGAACTTGTTACAACATTACTTCTGTTTTATGTTTTTGTTTGTTGGCTGTGAGAAAAGTTTTGCTCTCTGACCAAGGATCAGAGTCACACCCCTTGTACTGGAAGGTGAAATCTTAACCACTGGATTGCCGGGAAGTCCCATCACTCTGATGATTCTTAAATCCATATCTCCTGAATAGATCACCCTCCTAAATTTTAGTTTCAAAAAAAATCATCAAAATGGCCCCCCTCAATTATATGTATTTTATTAAGTTCAGATCTTCAATAATTCTGTCTTTGCTCATGACAGGTACTTCCTAATTTGCTTTCTTCTGCACTGTCCACTTGCCACACCACGTCCAAAGGCATCTCACTGAAACAGAAATAACAGCATATTACTATCATGCCCCAAATCCATCAATGGCTTTCTTCAGTTCAGTTCAGTCTCTCAGTCATGTCTGACTCTTTGCGACCTCATGAATCACAGCACACCAGGCCTCCCTGTCCATCACCAACTCCCGGAGTCCACCTAAACCCATGTCCATTGAGTTGGTGACCCATCCAACCATCTCATTCTCTATTGTCCCCTTCTCCTCTTGCCCTCAACTTTCCCAGCATCAGGGTCTTTTCCAATGAGTCAGCTCTTCACATCAGGTGGCCAAAGTATTGGAGTTTCAGCTTCAACATCAGTCCTTCCAATGAACACTCAGGACTGATCTCCTTTAGGATGGACTCGTTGGATCTTCTTGCAGTCCAAGGGACTCTCAAGAGTCTTCTTCTAGTGGCTCAAAATAAAGCTCAAATTTCTTGACATCTTACACAACATGCATGAATTAACCTTCCACCATAACCTCACAGTCTTCTCCCACTTCTACCTGTGATTCAGTTTTACTGAACTACCAACACAGGTTGGTAACTCCCAACTCCCAGGCCCTTGCACCTCTGCTGTTTCATCTAACTGATTCCTGCTTAGTCAAGACTCAGCCAACCCCATCCCCCATGGTAATAAATTGTGAATATGTCTATCATAATATCTATCACACTATTTATCACTGTAAATTTTTTGAAATCATGAAGTGCTTGATTGGAAACTTTCTAAATGTTATAAAAGTGTAAAGAAAGTCTCCCTTCCTTCCCTTTGCCCCTCCAGCTAGCACTGTTAATAGCTTAGTGTGTTTTCTATAAATTTTATCTGCATTTATAAACATACATACATGTAAATAATGGAATCTAAGAAAGGTTCAACAGCTTCTTTCTTCTTCTTCTTTTTTTTTTTTTAATTTTATATCGTATGGGCACCTGTGCATGTCAGGGCTTGAAAATCCGCTACATTCTTTTTAGCATCCTTTTCTTTAAAGAGAGATCAAGGGGAAAGACTGATTTTCATGTTTCCGAGTTCCTTAAGAATTTAAAAACATCTTCATTTAATGCAGAAACTTGTCTTATTTTTCTCCTGACTTTATGTCCTTGAATAAAATAGGTGTACTGTTTTCCCAGAGTAATTTCAAGCAGAATATAGTAACTGACAGTTCTTGTTTCATTTATCTATGTATTCACTTACCTATGTCATCAATCATTTCCCATCATAATGCATGTTTTTGTCCCTGTGACCCTCTGACTTCAGGACCCATTCCTTCATTTTCTATACAGGATTGAAATATTGGAATGTTTCAGGAATATTATTAAATTGAGTGTTCACAGTAACTCTATATGCTAAGCAAGATAGAAATATTCCTATTTTACAAAAAGAAAGTTGAAGTTTTGAGAAAGCTGCCTAATTACAGACTGGGCATCCTGTTCACCCCATGTCCACATTCTCCTATTTATTTGCTTGGGACTCACCCTTGTGATGTTCCAGTGGGTATGCTCTGAATCCTTGCTTCCTCATTCTTTAACATAAATATCTAGTTTGTTTAGTTTCCTTTGGATGAATTAATTTACATTGAAAATATTCACACCTACAGTGAATATGTTACACGTCCCAGAGTCATTATTATAGAAGTTAATGAATTAATGTAAACAAATGAGAAACATAGTAGGAATTGTTGGAGAAAATAACTTTCATTGGAATAGACCTTTTAGTACACCCCAAACAATTTTAGATAGCAGATCTTAATCCATATCTGTTTATCAGGTCACATCTATTGGTTGTGTGTTAGGAGAATACAGGTCTACCAGATTTGTTTTGCATATCTTGCTACTCCCCCACCCCCACCCCCCAGTCCACTCCAGTCAACTTTTCAAATGACCCTGAAGAGAAATTCATACTTGTTTAGTTTCTTTGAAAACTCTCCTTCAAAATATCTTTGAAAAATTTTAAACAGTTGGTAGTCATTTTCCAAAATAACCCTTCATGAAAATGTCCAAAATAATTTTCAGAAATTAAACCACTGAGACCACGTTACTTTGCGATTGCTACCTTACTCTTGAGATCTCACTTTAGTTCTGTGAACCTGAGATTATTACTGCCAGAACATAATTAGGGAAACTAGCAGCAATGTCTTCAAGGCACTTTGAGGTTTTTAGGGGTCACTTATTATTTTATTGTAACATATTATCCTTCTGTCTTGTGTGTATATATTGTTTGGAAAAATGAGGCCCAAAGAGTAATAAGATTCAACTCTTGCAAAGAGTTTGCCTTCTCTTCCTTAAATCTGCAAGAAAATAAGATTTTTTTTTCAAAAAAAAAAAATTAGCACTGAAATATCTAACTTTTATTTAGAAAGATGACTTTAAAAAAATAAAGAATTAGGCTGCATCTTTATAAGCAAGATTTTCTTTATCCCTCAATGCTTTTAAATACTTTTAGAAAGATGGTTGGTGACACTGAGAAAAAGCAGTGTGGTTTCCTGTTGGAAGAGAAGGAGAGTCAGTAGCATCTGTCCCCAGAAGAAGGTTAGGGAACTGCACGGAATAGAATCACGGGTCTGAGCTAACTGATCTCTTCAGGGAGGATTCCAGGAACAGCATCTCTGGTTTGCTACAAATGAGATTTAATCAACTTTAGGAAACAAATGAAAAATCTGGAGATTTTTCTGACCCAGGGACCAAACCCAGGTCTCCTGCATTAACAGGAAAATTATTTATGGTCTGAGCCACTAGTGAAGCTCTTTTCATCAGAGGGATTTACAACACAAAAGCAGGAAGTCAACAGATACTTGCAGTAACAGGCAAGTTTGACCTTGGAGTACAAAATGAAGCAGGGCAAAGGCTAACAACATTTTGTCAAGAGAACACATGGGTCATAGCAAAAACATTTTAACAACAACACAAGAAACAACTTTACATGTGGACATCACCAGATGGTCAATACCAAAATCAGATTGATTACATACTTGAAGCCGAAAATGGAGAAGCTCTATACGTCAGCAAAACAAGACTGGCAGCTGGCTGTGGCTCAAATTATGAACTCCTTATTGCAAAATTCAGGCTTCAATTGGAAAAAAAAAAAAAAGGAAAACCACTAGATCATTCAGATACGACCTGAATAAAATCCTTTATTATTATACAGTGGACGTGACAAATAGATTCAAGGGATTATATCTGGTAGACAGAGAGCCTGAAGAACTATGGATGGAGATTTGTAACGTTGTACAGGAGGCAGTGGCCATACTTATCCCCAAGGGCCCCCCACCCTGCATCCACCCCAATGCAAGAAGGCAAAGCAGTTACCTGAGAAGGCTTTATAAATAGCTGAAGAAAGAAGAGAAGCTAAAGACAAAGGAGAAAGGGAAGGATATGTCCAATTGTGTGCAGCGTTACAGAGAAT
>SJYQ01004693.1:7958-20191 GCA_006410935.1 Redunca redunca
AAATGAAAATGGAAATACAATTATTGAAATTTGTGGGACAGATAAAGCAGTGCTAAGGAGAAAATATGTACAACTAAATTCACATATTAGGAAAAACTGTCTCAAATCAATACTCTAAACTTCCACTTCAACCCAGAAAAGAAGAACAAAATAAAACCAAAGCAAACAGAAAGAAGGAAATAATAAGAGCAGAAATCAGTAAACTTGGAAACAGAAACACAATAGAGAAAATCAATGAAACCAAGAGATTATTCTTCAAAAAAATCAATAAAATTGACGAAGAGCTAGCAAGACTGAGGAAGAAAAAATAAAGGAAAATAATTACAAACATTTGAAATGACACAGGGGATACCACTAGGACCCTGCATATGTACCCAAAAAATATAGATATATTATGAACAAATCTTCACATATAATTTGAAAACTTAGATGAAATAAATCACTTTATTGAAAGAAAACAAACAACCAATACTTATCCAATATAAAATAGATTATGAAATATATGGTTGCAATTACCTTAGAATTATTCAGGGATTTGAATCCAACTATTAAGCAATTGAGTTTGAAGACCTTATAAAACCAATTAATACTCTTATTTCATACCATTTTGAGAGGTAAGAAATTTTAAAAATCATATGAAGTATCATTTTATGTTTTATGTTCTTTAGTAATCTGATAATATATTCTGGGTTGTTTTTTTTTTTCCTCCTGAAAGTTTTATTTACACTTAAATCAATGGTGCATTTGGGGTTAATTCTGAATACATGTGAAGTTTGTTCTGTTTTTGACCAATGATTTAGTATGAATCACGACTAGCTAACAAATCTAAAAGAACTACATAATCAAGACCAGATAACAGTTGATTTGCAGTTCAATACAACTTGAAATTCAGCTTTTATCATTTTAACTATGCCATAGCCACAACTTGTAATGAGAGTCCAGTAAAATGAACCATGCTGTTGTGATTCAGTGAAAAGGACTTGGTATAGGGGCTCCTGGTCTAATTTTGTTAGGTTTATATCTAATTATCTGTCTTATCTTGGGCAATCACTTAAATTCCTTGAATTGGCAATTGAAAAAAAGTTGCATGAGATTATTTTATGGTCTTTTCCTTTTAGCTATGACTTTTTTTTTTTTTTAATTCAAGTCCAATATATCTCATCAGAACCAAATTAAGGGGCAAGAAAGCCAGGGTATTTCTGGCAAATTGGATTTCCCAAAGATGGTCAAACAAATATTAATTTCATCCAACACACTCTTCTCGCAAAGTGATGCTGACAATCCTCTATTGAATGATGAAGTCTCTGGTCCGTCCAGTCAAACCTCAGCATATATTGTAACTACTTCCACCATGAGAACATGGTGAAAACTGACAACTTGCCTGACTTCTGAGGCTAGGTTATAAAATGCAATATAGCTTCACCTGAAGCCCTTTTCTCTCTCTTTCTTTTTCACTGTATGTACTTATACCTTTGGAGATCTGATTAACTATGTAAGTAATTCTGAAGATGCCATGCTGGACATCACATAGAATAACTCAAAGTGAAAAAAGATACCTGAGGACCCCTGCTCTCCCCAGATATCCAAGTGTTCTGGGCTGAAATTCCATGCACATGAGTGAGGAAGTTTTCATGACACTAGCTTTATTCACATTCAGAAAACTAAGGTCACGGCATCTGGTCCCATGACTGCATGGCTAATAGATGGGGAAACAATGAGATACTTTATTTGGGGGGTGGGGGGGCTCCAGAATCACTGCAGCTGGTGACTGCAGCCATGAAATTAAATGATGGACAAGTAAGCCTGGTGTGCTGCAGTCCATGGGGTCACAAATAGTCAGACACGACTGAGTGACTGCACTGACTGAGCTCTAGCCACCATCAGTCTCTGACTTCAGAACTACAGAGCTGAGTTGCACTTAAATTTCTGATTCATGTGTATCTTGGGAGATAAATATTCATTGGTGTTTTAAGTCACTAAGCATTGGGGCAGCTTTTTAAATAGTCACTGTTACTAGAATCGTGCCCGTCTATGGATTCTTATGGAGAAGGCAATGGCACCCCACTCCAGTACTCTTGCCTGGAAAAGCCCATGGACAGAAGAGCCTGGTAGGCTGCAGTCCATGGGGTCACTAAGAGTCGGACACAACTGAGTGACTTCACTTTCACTTTTCACTTTCCTGCATTGGAGAAGGAAATGGCAACCCACTCTAGTGTTCTTGCCTGGAGAATCCCAGGGACGGGGGAGCCTGGTGGGCTGCCGTCTATGAGGTCACACAGAGTGGGACACGACTGAAGTGACTTAGCGGCAGCAGCAGTATGGATTCTTAAAACATCATTGGAAATGTAGCAAAATGGAGAAAAGTGTATTTACTAGAATGCTTTAGAGTATATGAATGTATGAATAAATTTATTGAATATAAATCCCACTGATAACCACATCTTAATAGTATCAACATTTGAAGGGTGTATATTTTACACATTTCTTAAGAAAATAAAAAACAAAACCTAGAGTCAGATGAACATGATGGTGGAGTCAAATATTTGCCAATAATATCTAAAGCCAACACATTAGGGTTAGTTCATTTTCATATAACTTTCTGAACAAGCTTTATTTTGGGAAGCCCATTATAGTAACTTCTCCTACTGCAGGGTACAAAATCCCTAAGAGTTTTCCACTCCAGCCAATGCTTTCATAGCTCTACGGCTTGTGCAAAAGTATACGGTTTTTCTCTGTGCGAAGTCTTGAAGGTAAATTTTCTCATTAGAGACTCTAGATATCTAAGGAAAGCCTGGCCTGGCCTCTTGATTCAAGCCATAAAAGTATCTGAGAGGGCAGCTAAGTTAAGAGAGTAATAAAATCTGACACAAATCTATTGCTTCCGATTATGTTTTTTGTATCAGGTTATATTATTGTTCAAAAGAATTCACTCCCATTTTTGAGAGGAGTTTATATGTTCTTTGTGTTTGTTGTGTACCTTACCATGCCAGTGTGTAGGTGGCATACACTTTCTTGTCCCATTGGAAGACTTGCCCACTGTAATCTGAATGAACATGATGTGGGCCATGTTGGAGCAGAAGCCTTAAATATGACTGCATAGTTCAACTTAGTCCCAGGCTTCTGATTTCTGCTCTGAGAATGGCACATTCCAAATAGAAGTTACTCCTATAGTCTGGAGGTCTAGTAGACAAGACAGATGGAACTCTACTGGATTAAAGTCTGCATATAATGTAAGTTAGAAATAAATCTCTGAGTTATATGACCCTGAGATATTGGAGTTGTTTGTCACTCCAACATAGTTTCCCTGGTGGCTCAGTGGTAAAAGAATCTGCCTGCATTGAAGGAGATCCTGGTTCAATCCCTGGGTTGGGAAGATTCCCTGGAGAAGGAAATGGCAGCCCACCCCAGTATTCTTGCTTAGGGAATTCAATGGAGAGAGGTCTGGCAGGCTAGGCAGGCTACACTCCATGCGGTCCCAAAGACTTGGAAACAACTGAGCAGGTAACGCATACTTTGACCAACAAAGCTACCAAATATGTGCGTAAAGGGGGATATTAATTGGATGTATACTTACCCAGAGAATTGGAGTATTGTGACCTTTAACCCTTACTGAAAAGAAATGTGTGGGGCTGTATATGTATATTAAGAGGAAATTTTTTTGTCTAGATAAATTAAATAAATTTAAATTGCATAATTTAGTTATGGGACTATGATATTTTATAATCCCATACAAGATATAAGTAATTTGGAAAGCCTTCCAGTGGTAAGTTTTACACTTATTACATGAAAGTCAGTAGAATGAATTTAACATTTGAGTCTAGATTTCACAGTGCTTTTCAAGGGCAGTACTATGAATAGTTGGAAGAGACTGGGTTTGGTAAGAGATTGTACTAATAAGTGGGCTTCCCCGGGTGGCTCAGACAGTAAAGAATCCTCCTGCAATGTAGAAGACTCAGGTTTGATTCCTGGAAAGATCCCCTGGAGAAGGAGATGGCTAGACTATGGTTTTTCCAGTGGTCATGTATGGATGTGAGAGTTGGACTGTGAAGAAGGCTGAGTGCCAAAGAATTGATGCTTTTGAACTGTGGTGTTGGAGAAGACTCTTGGGAATCCCTTGGACTGCAAGGAGATCCAGCCAGTCCATTCTGAAGGAGATCAACCCTGGGATTTCTTTGGAAGGAATGATGCTAAAGCTGAAATTCCAGTACTTTGGCCACCTCATGCGAAGAGTTGACTCATTGGAGAAGACTTTGATGCTGGGAGGGATTGGAGGCAGCAGGAGAAGGGGACGACCCAGGGTGAGATGGCTGGATGGCATCGCTGACTCGATGGATGTGACTCTGAGTGAACTCCGGGAGTTGGTGATGGACAGGGAGGCCTGGCGTGCTGCGATTCATGGAGTCACAAAGAGTCGGACACGACTGAGTGACTGAACTGAACTGAGCCATGCCAGTATTCTTGCCTAGAGAATTCCATGGACAGAGGAACATGGGTGGCTACAGTCCATGGGGTTGCAAAGAGTCAGACGCATCTGAACAACTAACACTTTCACTTTCACTGTATTAATAAAGCCTGGTTTTGAGTGACAGAAACACAAATCACACGAGTTTAAGCAAAACAATAACTATGATTTTTATATAAATTAATAAAATGCTTGTGTGTGTGTGTGTGTGTGTGTGTGTGTGTTGGAAGTAGAATATTAATTGACTTTTATAACTTGAAATTTTCCCTGGTGTCTCAGCTGTAAAGAATCCACCTTCAATGCAGGAGATGCAGGTTCGATCCCTGGGTCAGGGAGATATCCTGGAGAAAGAAATGATAACCTACTCTGCTATTCTTGTCTTTGAAATCTCACAGACAGAGGAGCCTGGTGGGTTACAATACATGGAGTAGCAAGAGCTAGACGTGACTTAGCCAGTAAATAACAATGTAATTTGAAAATATAGTTTGGGACATGGTTGGATTCATGATCTCAAATGATGTCATCAGTGTTTTCTGTTCGTCTTCCTCTCTTTTCTTTCTCCTGTTTCTTTTCTTATGTTCAACTTATTTACTCTGGTCCATCTCTGTCTCTGAACTATACCTCCCTTTGTTTTGTCTCTATTCTTAACACTGAGGGTGCGAAACTGTTCAGAAGCCACAATGACTGAGAATATGAGATAAAGTTGTATAAAGAAAAAGTAGTGCTCTATTTTCAAAAGAGGGAATAGGTGGTAGGCAGGCAGAATTAAAGGAAAAAAAATCTACTGTAAAGGTAAATCCCACAAAGATTGTGCTCAGGGTGGCACAGATGTTTGCAAAGTTGCTTTTGAAAATGAGTGGAAAGGATTCAATGCAAGTCACTAGTTTTGCTGAGTGAAGTAAGCCAGCTTGAGGCTAGAGCTGAACTGTTCAGGGTGACCAAGGGGAAAAAGGAAGGCCACCTTGTCCCAAGCACAGTAAACAAGTTCTTTACTAAAGGAACATCAAACAACTATTTTAAAATCTCGGTTTGAAAACAAAGCTAGTACAAATTTACTTGCTAGCTTGGCAGTCGGAACTTAGAACTTGCTTCAGCATTATCTCTACATAGTGCCCTGGATTCAAAACATATTGCCTTGATATTCAAGATTGAAAGGGTAAAAATTCAACTTCTCTCCATCAAAAGATGGTATTAGTAGGTCACACATTTTTTCCCATTTTGATTCTTTTGGTAGCGTTTTGTGCACGGTTCAATGCCTTTGTCTTTAGTGAAAAAAAATTCAAATATTTAAAAAGCTTTTTAAATACAGTCTCCCAGGTGTCTGTTGCAGCCTCAAGCCCCTTTTCTTTCTTCTATTGTTCTCTTAATTGTTACTTCACAACAATTAGTTGGTTATTCATATGCAAATATATGCAAATGAAAAGGGACTCAATATATGAGATTTTTACTACTATTTAATTTCTACTTTGGGGTCTACTGATAAGATCTGCAAAACTGATTTTTTGTATCCTTACTCCTTGGAGGATAAAAGAGAAAGAGTAGTGTGAAAACAACCTAAATATCTCAAAAGTGCTGCCATTGTTAAGATTCCTCTTTAGCTTGGAAAGACTTTTTTAATTATTTTTTACTTGTCTGCCTTGGTTTCACAGAAAATGTTGTGTAGAAGCTTCCATTATTTGTAACTAACTAGTTATTTCGGATCCAGAATGGCATTTGAAGTATTATTATCAGTATGGAAATGGGCTCAGAAAGGAAAGAAGTAATCATCAGACAAATAAATGGAATTTGATTGACTGATTGATTGAAATCATTGTTTTAAAACATCACACAAAGTTTANNNAAATTAAATATTAAATTAATTTATATTTATTAAGGTAAATAATAAACATCATGAGCAAGGGAGGTCTGATGAATAAATTAAAAATACTTTTAAGCTTCTGAGAAGCACCACATTATTTGTAGAGTGGGAGGTGTGTTTGTAAATGGAATGATTACTATTTTCGTCCTTGTAATAAAGATGTCTGCAAAATTTGCTGTCCTACTCTTAAGGAAAGGGAACTTATTTTCCATCCTGTGGAATCTAAGCCTCCCTTAAGTGATGTGTCTGACCAATGAATATAGAAAAAGTGGCTTTCTGGTACTTTAAGGCTAGGTCAAAATGTGTATTGTAGCTTTCATTGGTCTGAAAAAGCATTCATTACTCTGAAAAAAGACTAGGCTAAATTCTTAGCCAGCATCAGCACCAACTTGCTAGCCCTGTGAATGAACCATCTTGGACCAGTCAAGCCACTCCAGTTAACATCTCATGTAGTGGAGAGAAGACAACCAGTGAATCCCCTCCTGACTTCCTCATCCACAAAATCACGATCCAAGTAAACTGTTGTTTTAAGCCACTGCATTTTGAGATAGTTTGCCATATATCAACAGGTAACAGGCACACTAGATACAGATCAAAAAGAACAAAGGAAAAAAAAAAAGATGTTGTCTCTATAAAAGCAGTCATACTACTTGTACAATTTCCCTTGCCAAGCTAAAGGGATCTATTCATGGACGGTTTAAAAACAGGAAGCAATTAAATCCAGTTTACAAATGCTAAAAAGAGCTTTTAATTGTTAAGGTTTCCTTCCTTGCATTTAACCTTGGCTCTTTTGGTCTCTATTCACCAGCGGATGCCCAGAGAGGGAAGAGCGCTCTGGTGAGGATAAATGTGCCGGCCAAGACTCCAGTGTCCTCTGTACAACCTACAGATGCCTCAGTGACTAATCTTCATCTGCAGATAATTCAGAAACAGGGCAGATCCCTTGGATTTGAAAATGGGAACTAAAACTCATCCATCTTCTCCTGATGGCTAAACAGGCTATTATTAGCAGGCCAGATGATTTAATAGGCCGGGGATGGAAAGGCACATGTTGATAATTAAACACTCCAGAGTTCCATTCCAAAGCAAGTGTCCTTTAACAGCATGACTAAGGTTTGTTTGCTTTTTAAACCCTTTTCTTCCACTTCCAAGACTCTAGAATGTGTTCAGGCATCAACATAAACTTTTTCGATGGCTAGAAATGATGTGTGTCAAACCAATGCTCTGTTGTTTGGATGACATGTTACATGGAATTACCTGTCCTGAACCAGCTTTATAAATGTATATATCTATGAATTCTAAAAAGACTGATCCACTCCTTCAGCACATATGAATTGAGGTCAAATAGATAGTGGTAGAATGATAGCACTGTCTTTCAGAGCTGACTCTGCCTGGTGGCTGTTTGACCTTGAAAAAGTCAGAGCAACTTTGGTAACTTAATTTGATCATATGAAAGTGAAGAATACTTGATTCTAAGTTTCCTTCAAGCACTAGAATGTGTTCATTCTACAAACTTTATTGTCAAAGTGACTCATCTCTATTAAAAATATGTTTAGGCAGTAGTTGAATTAATAGAAAATGGATTGTTTTGCTTTAAGCATGTGCATCAATATTCTTAGCCTTCTTTATTTCCCATATTACCCAAGATTACCATATTACTTAACATTCCCCATATTACCTAAGATTATTTTTAAATATTGCTATTTTATAATCATAAATAATAGTAAAATTTATTTTACTCATAACTGTACACCAAACATGAGCTGACAGTTTCACAAATGTAATCAGTTACATATATACTTACATGTATGTATATTAAAAAAATGTTAGTCCCTCAGGTGTGTTCTACTCTTTGCAGCCCTATGAACTGTAACCTGCCAGGCTCCTCTGTCCATGTGATTTCCCATCCACGAATACAGGAGTTGGTAGCTATTCCCTTCTCCAGGGGATCTTCCTGACACAAGGATTGAACCCAGGTCTCCTGCATTGCAGGCAGATTCTTTACTGTCAGTGCCAGCAGGGAAGCCCCAAGTATACATACATGTCTGTATATTCATAGAAAAATACACATGTGTAAGTATACATATGTACCAGAAACAGAGCAAGAAAGAAGACTGTAAAGTCAGCAAGCTCAGTGATAAAGGGACCTTCTGCAAGGGATGGTGTTCTCATTGACCTCTCGGGGGGATTCTTTTCCATCCTTATCTTGGAATAGGCTTCAGGGAAGAATTGAACTACAGTCAGGGAGAAAAAAAATTAAAACACTTTTCCAGAAAAATATCTTTCCTGCTCTTTGGAGATAAATTCACTTGATTTTATTTTTGGTGTATTGTAGCTTTCCAGGGGAGGGATTTTATTTTTTAAGCTGGAAAATTGCCATCTTGACATTGCTGTCTGTTGTCTGTTTCTGAGTTACACACTCAAATGCTTCCTTAATAGTAGACTTCCTTTGCCCTGGGAGTCACCTCTATGATATTTCAGTTAAATAAATGTAGCACAAGTCCACGATTCGTCTTCAAAAGGTATGCGTCTGAAGCATGCCTTTTTCATCCTATTAGGGCTCAAGCTCATGCTGAGTAAGTCTTTGGTGCTCCTCCCTATACATAACCAAGCAAGCAGGAAAACTTGCAGAAATGAGTCTTTAAGCCAATGTAGAAGTTTCCAAACATTTAGAACATATTTAATGGATTGAAGTGACCCTGATTGAGGTCAGCATCAGGAAAGAGTCAAAACAGACAAGAAAGACATATAACAGTAGATGCTATTGTCCATATTTCTGTCATAACTCTGGCTCCTATTACAGACTGAATGTTTGTATTCCCTGCAAATCCATATGTTGAAACTTTAACATTCAGTATAGTGGTATTTGGACCGAGGTCTTTCGTTGGTAATGGGATTAGGTCACGAGTGTGGGTCCCTGATGATGGATTAATACTCTTTCAGTGAGAAGAGACATCTCTTTCTCTCTCACACTGAGGACATAAGGAGAAGTAAGTCATCTTCAACCCAAGGAGATATTTCACCAGAAACTGAATTGATTGACACTTTAATCTTAAAGTTCTCAGCAGTTAGAATCATGAGAAAATGAATTTTTGTTGTTTAAGACACCCGATCTATTCGGTAATGGCAGCACAAGCAGACTAAGAGAGCTACTCTTTACCTTTGCTTTGCATTCTTCCCCTAGTTTTGATATGTTTTGGCTTCCAATGGCTATCAGGCAGCTCCCTTCTCGGAGGACAGCACTTGGGAATTCTCTTAACCCCACTCAGACCAAGTCAACCCTATGATGTAACTTGCACTCCTGAGTTCTCCTCCAGTATCAGGATTGGGTTAGCTTCTTATTTTAACATCTCATTCTCTATTCTACCTCCACTTCTTGACAGTTTACCCTAGGAACAGTTCCTTAATAAATCACAGTCACAAGAATCCTGTTTCAGGATCTGCTTCTGGAGAACCTGACCTAAGACACTTTCTATAAAAAGAAAAAAAAAAATTTAAAAAGGGAATGTCTGTACTGTTGACCTGGCTACCAAGTGGCCTGTAGAGGTTAGACTCTGGAGATAGCTTGAAATTCATGAAGAAACACTTTTGTATCTTTACCTTTTGTGCTCAGTATCAAGGTGGAAGATCTGGCAGAGAGTTAGAGATTTCTTTTCACTATACAACAACCAAAGTCTGTAATCTGCAGTCTCTTCTCTTCTCACCTCTAGGGTTACAGAGGTGAGTTGTTGCACTATCCACATTCCAGCCATTCTGGCCTTCTTTCATCTTGAATGTATGTTTTATTTTTCAGTCACAGGGCTTTGCACATGCTGTTTACTCTTTCACTCTTCCTGAAACTTTCTAATTGTTCACCCTTCTAAGCCTAGCTCTAGATGTACAGCTCTTCCAGAATTTTATGTTTTGGAAAACATGGCCAAAAATATGAAAATAACTGAACTACTGAATCTGTAAAATTTATGACTTGTGTTGACCCTTATTTAAAAAACACTGATTAAGCTGCCTTATTCTGCATATTTCAGTACCAACTCTATATCCCAGTTGACATGGTTTCTGTGTTTGTTCCTTGATTCTTTACTATCTGCTCCAACTCTCATCACCATTCGGTTATTGAAAGGGCTCTTTTGTCAGCCAGTGTCTTCTCTGTCCTCAAACTAGCATCATTAGCATCACCTAATAGCTTATTAGAAAAGCAAATCCTTAGGCCTCATCTTAGACATATTGGTTATTTAATAGAAACTCTGAGGACAGACCCATCAACCTGTGTTTTGGAAAATCCTTCCTGTCATTTTGCTGCACATTAAATTTTGAGGATAATTGATCTAAATGTTACAAGAGTTTGAATCTTAATGTATAATGGCAAATTCTAGGAAAACAAAATGGAACATCCAAGATAAACAAGCAAACAACCTTTCCTCAAGATCTTGGCTATTGAAAATCATAAGTACCTTAGTGCTCAGATGGTTTGTATTAATTTGCTCACATTGCCACTAACAAAGTACTGCAAACTGGGTGCCTTAAAGAACAGAAATTTACTGTCTTACCATTCTGGGGGCTGGAAGTTGTAAACTGAGTTGTCCTCAGGGTGGTCTCCTTCTAAGGGCTGTGACCAGGAATCTGTCTCATGCCCTTCTCCTAGCTTTTGGTGGTTTAATGATAATATTTGGCATTCCTTGGCTTGGGACAGCATAATTCAATCTTCATATAGTGTTTCTGTGTCTATGTGTTTAAGTTTCACTTTTCAGAAGGATATAAGTGGTTTTGAATTAAGGCCAACACTAAGGATCTCATTTTAACTTCATTAGCCGAGTGAAGACCCTATCTTCAAATAATGTCACATTGTGAAGTACTGGAGGTTAGAACTTTACATATCTTTTTTTTTTTTTTTTTTTAGTTAGGGGAGGGGCATCATTTAACCCACAATATGATTAAGTCTTTTTTTTTTTTTCTTTAATGTCCCTTGCATTATATCCACTCTTATACTGAGATAGTGGTGACTACAGCTAAGTGGTTAGGGGACAATCATCAGTTCAGTTCAGTTCAGTCGCTCAGGTGTGTATGACTCTTTGCGACCCCATGAATCGCATCACGCCAGGTCTCCCTGTTCATCACCATCTCCCGGAGTTCACTCAGACTCACGTCCATCGAGTCCGTGATGGCATCCAGCCATCTCATCCTCTGTCGTCCCCTTCTCCTCCTGCCCCCAATCTCTCCCAGCATCAGAGTCTTTTCCAATGAGTCAACTCTTCACATGAGGTGGCCAAAGTCCTGGAGTTTCAGCTTTAGCATCATTCCTTCCAAAGAAATTCCAAGGTTGATCTCCTTCAAAATGGACTGGTCTGGATCTCCTTGCAGTCCAAGGGACTCTCAAGAGACTTCTCCAACACCACAGTTCAAAAGCATCAATTCTTTGGCACTCAGCCTTCTTCACAGTCCAACTCTCACATCCATACATGACTACTGGAAAAACCATAGGTTTGACTAGACGGACCTTAGTCGGCAAAGTAATGTCTCTGCTTTTGAATATGCTATCTAGGTTGGTCGTAACACTGTTTCCCCATCTATTTCCCATGAAGTGATAGGACCAGATGCCATGATTTTCGTTTTCTGAATGTTCAGCTTTAAGCCAACTTTTTCACTCTCCTCTTTCACTTTCATCAAGAGGCTTTTGTGTTCCTCTTCACTTTCTGCCATAAGGGTGGTGTCACCTGCATATTGGAGGTGATTGATATTTCTCCTGGCAATCTTGATTCCAGCTTGTGTTTCTTCCAGTCCAGCGTTTCTCATGATGTACTCTGCATATAAGGTAAATAAGCAGGGTGACAATATACAGCCTTGACGGACTCCTTTTCCTATTTGGAACCAGTCTGTTGTTCCATGTCCAGTTCTAACTGTTGCTTCCTGACCTGCATA
>SJYQ01004693.1:45047-66124 GCA_006410935.1 Redunca redunca
CCATTTATATTTCTATATTTAGTTTTATTATTTCTTTTACATATCTTTTGCTAATGTTCACTCCTACTCACAGTTTTTTAGATACTTTTTCTTTCCACATAGATTGATACATTTTATAATCTCAAATT
Organism: Redunca redunca; assembly: GCA_006410935.1. Taxonomy (NCBI): domain Eukaryota; kingdom Metazoa; phylum Chordata; class Mammalia; order Artiodactyla; family Bovidae; genus Redunca; species Redunca redunca. The sequence continues at coordinate 45,176 of SJYQ01004693.1, forward strand.
CTGAAGGATTTTTAGATGAAATGGTTTCTGAAGCCCAGAGTTTATTAGAGATGGATACTCTGCTTCCAAAAGTCTTTACAACAAAGACCGATCAGAGTGAATACAGATCAGTGTGTCCTGCTGCTAAATATTTGATTGAAAGCACTGTAAAATAAACCTCAGTTACTATTTAAATCTAATGTTTATTGCTTATATATACATATTAGCAAGAGCCAAATTATAAATTCCTTCAATAATGTAAGGGGATTCCAGAAAAAACATCTATTTGTGCTTCCATGACTACACTAAAGCCTTTGTGCAGATCACACAAGAAAACTGTGGAAACTTCTTAAAAGATGAGAATACCAGACTATCTTACCTGTCTCCTGAGAAACCTATATGAGAGTCAAGAAGCAACAGTTAAAACCTGACTTGGAACAATGGACTGGTTCAAAATTGGGAAAGGAGAACGACAAGGCTGCATATTGTCACTTTGCTTATTTAACTTACATGCAGAGTACATCATGTGAAATGCCTGATTGGATGAATCACAGGTTGAAATCAAGATTGCTGGAAAAAATATCAGCAACCTCAGATATGCAGATGATTCTCCTCTAATAGCAGAAAGTAAAGAGGAACTAAGGAGCCCTTTGATGAGAGTGAAAGAGGAGAGCAAAAAAGCTGGCTTAAAACTCAACATTCAAAAAATGAAGATTATGACATCTGGTCCCATCACTTCATGGCAAATGGAAGGGGGAAAAGTGGAAGCAGTGACAAACTTTACTTTCTTGGGCTCCAAAGTCACCGTGGACAGTAAGCAACCAGGAAATTAAAAAATGCTTGCTTCTTGGAAGGAAAGTGAAAGTGTTAGTTGTGCAGTTGTGTCCAACTCTTTGCAAACCCATGAATTTTAGCCCACCAGGCTACTATATCCATGGAATTTTCCAGCAAGGATAGTGGAGTGGGTTGCCATTTCATTCTCCAGGGGATCTCCCCAACCCAGGGATGGAACCCAGGTCTCCCACATTGCAGGCAGACTCTTTACCATCTAAGCCACCAGGGAGGAAAGCTAAAATTAACCTAGACAGCATATTAAAAAGCAGAGACATTGCTTTGCTGACAAAGGTCTTTATAGTCAAAGCTATGGTTTTCCCACTAGTCATGAATGGACATGAGAGTTGGACCATAAAGAAGACTGAGCACCAAAGAACTGATTCTTTTGAATTGTGATGCTGGAGAAGACTCTGGAGGGTTCCTTGGACAGCGAGGAGATCAAACCAATCAATCCTGAAAGAAATCAACCCTGAATATTGGAAGAACTGATGCTGGAGCTGAAGCTCCAATAGTTTGGCCACCTGATGCAAACAGCCAACTCATTGGAAGACCATGATGCTGAAAAAGATTGAAGGCAAAAGGAGAAGAATGCAGCAGAGGATGAGATGGTTAGATAGCATCACCAACTCAATGGACATGAGTTTGAGCTAATTCCGGGAGATAGTGAAAGACAAGGGAGTCTGGGTGCTGTAGTCCATGGGATCACAAAGAGTCAGACATGACTGAGTGACTGAACAACAATAACAATGTAAATACAAAAAAAAATCATTTTAATAGTAATAAAATATATACTTTGTAGGGCAGTTAATGAGTCTACAAATTGCTCGACTCATTGCCCAGGGTAAGGATTGAATAGAACTCATACATATTAATTGTTTTCAGAAAAGCTGTAATGAAAATTAAAGCAGCAGCATTAGTAGAGTGACTTGATATAACATGTGTGAAAACACTAAAAACTTTCCTAAATTGGTATGGTTAAGAGACATAATTAAAAATTAACAAAAGATGCATGCAACGTGTAATGGATCTTATTCATGATAATTCATGCTGCATATAATAGCATTTACACCAAATGTGCAACATTTCTCTCAAGTTAGTTATAGATTATTACTTCTATCACTTAAATGAATGTGTTGGATGACAACATGGAGATAGATGCATTACTGCATGAGTTTGAAGAAACGTAGGAGAATAATTTATTTTCATAAATAAATTGACTGTGAGGAAGATTATCATATATCCTCATCCCTGGGATACCATGGTGAGGAATTAATGCAATATTACCAACAAGTGATTTCCCCTAGGGCTTCCCTGGTAGCTCATATAGTAAAGAATCTACCTGCAAGGCAAGAAACTCCAATTCTATCCCTGGGTAGGGAAGATCCTCTGGAGAAGTGGTAGGCTATACACTCCAGTATTCCTGGCCTTTCTTGGTGGCTCAGACAGTAAGGAATCTGCCTGCAATGTGGGAGACCTAAGTTTGATCCCAGGGTTGAGAAGATTCCCTGGAGAAGGAAAAGGCTACCCACTCCAGTATATTCTTGCCTGGAGTGTTCTACAGACAGAGGAGCCTGGCAAGCTATTGTCCATGGATTTGCAAAGAGTTGGACACGACTGAGTGACTTTCACTTTCGGACCAGTGTAGTAGAAAGAGAAGATGCAATTAAATATTAAAAGACACAATTTAATATTAGAATCAACATTAAAGATGATGCAAAAGCAACTACAAAGTCTGGACTGAATTTCAGATAAATATATGCAGTAAAGTAAAAGAAACAACTAAAATGTCTCTTAGCTGCTTGAGAGAAAATGGATGAACCCTGTGACTGTCTCCTTGATACTCCCTGAAAGAACCCTGGTTTCATATCACAGGTATATGTTCATAGTTCCAAATGTCAGAAAGCCTATGACCTTGAATTATAAAATCAAAAGTTCAGAGCTTTTATTAGGTCTGTTATATTTTAAAAGAGACACAGTAAGGCAAGAAAAGAGGACTCGGAAGCAGTCCCTCTTTCCTCTAAGATTGTCTTTTTATCTTTACACATGGCTTTATTCTGGTTTTTCACATGTAGACAAGATTGACTCCTGATCAAACATATTCTAAAATAGGCAGCTACAAAAATGATATTGAACAGAAAACCACAATTAGCTTTGCCAAGAGTGACCATTTAATGGGAGATGATGATGGACAGAGCAGAGAGGAAGAATATTATATTAGGGCTGCATGATGATTATGTCTGACAAAACTTGCAGTGCTTCCAGAGGAAATTTGAAAGATGTTCTCTGAAAGGTGTGATATTATATGAACTAGAGGAAAAAATAATTTTGAATTTAATTAAGCATAGTTAAGTTTTGAATTTAATTCATAGTTACTGAGACATCTGTCAAGTCATAAAGTATACATGTCATTTCATAAACACATAACGTGCAACACACACATGTACACACACATGCACACATACCAAATGTACATGCAAATATACTCAAGCTCCTTTTGAATGGGAGACATAAGAAGCAGAAATGAATTTGAATTTGAGGTTTATGTAGCATGCTGTTTCATTTTTAAATATTTTCCATTTTACTATAAATCCACTTACATTTCTGAGAATATTGAGAAAAATATTTTTAGAATAAAAAAATAGAACCAGAAAATCAAGCTTAAATTCTCTGACATTTTCTTAAAGCTGTAGTTAAGAATTTAAAAAGATAATAATTTTTGAAGTATACTGAAAATACTCTGTAGGAAAATGACATGTTTAAAAATTATTTTAAAAAAAAACAAGAATTAAATTATATTATTTTGAAGCTCTTACTGTATGCAATCAGGACTAAGTCAAATTTATGATTATAGATGAATGATGAGCTGCTAGAAACTGCATTAATGTCAACAAAGTTTAGAGAAAATTTAATAATTGAAAAAGGTAGTATTCTTTGTATTTCATTTTTCATTCCAATAATACAATTGACAAGACATGTTAATTATATTTCTTCTTGCTGATATTTCCTAGGTAACCAATATCCTAGAAAAGATAATTAAAACTACACTCTGGTGATGATTTTTTTAGATTTTATATATTACTGATTTGTTACTAATGCTAGAATGATGAAAAGTTTTTTTTAAAAAATAGTAACCATATTTGGTTAATAGTTGATTAAAGAAGCAATAGTGAGTATGTACACACACACGTGTGTGCACGCGTGCGCATGCGTGTACACGCACACGCACACACACACTGTTGGGGAGATGAAAATTTCCCCACTACTGTTCTTGCATTCTTGTAGCTAGACATAGTAAAATCAAAACAGACAGATGAACAGGAGAAAAAGAAAGAATTTTAATTTGTTTACATGGAGGTCTCAAAAGTGGGGCTTAAGAAATAAAGAAAATAGCTTTTATACTTTTTAGACAAGGAAAAATAAATTTTGTGAGGAATAGAGAGGACAAAGAGAACTTAGGCTGTGCATACATATTTAGTGAATAATCTAAACAAAGTTTGAGCTTGGGGTAGTAAATTAAAGAAGTAACCAGGTTTCTCAGTTTCTCAGCCCCAAATTCCCTCTCTGTGGTGATAAATCCCCTCTTCTACCTCTAGATGCAGATGTTGGGAGAGCACTTTCACAGGAGAGATTTATTTCCTACTCTAGAGAGGAGAGTCAAAATGTCCCTCTTGCATCAGCTCTTTCTTGAGTGACTAATTCAAAATAATCAATATGGCATTGAGGCATATTTTGAAACAGACTTCCCTGGGCCTCAACAAGACGTGTGTGTGTGTGTGTGTGTGTGTGTGTGTGTGTGTGTGTGTATGCAATTGTATTGTTTTAACATATTATATGAGAAGTTCTCCGTATGCAAATGAATTTCCTTCTATTCTAAAACTGAATGAGATGTAGCAAACAAAGAAAGTAGGATGGATGATGTTAGGTGGGAAACAAGGATATTTATAACAGTATTTGAGAAAGGGTTATTTCTTTTTTAAATTTTTGATATTATTGTTTACAACAGTTCATAGAGAACATTATAATGAACCCTGGAACATAGCTTTACATGGTTAATATCAGATCTTAATATGAAAGAAGAAGCTACTTCTATGCAGTTTCCTAAAATTCTCTGGTTATTTCAAACCCAGTACTGCATTGTGGCAAATATAATCTGAGTCAGAGTTGGACATTAAGGCTGGATTATGGAATCAAGTTCTCAGCATTCAGAATCATGGAGACAAGAGAGAGTACAAAGTTAGTACAAAGACTGGATGGAATAAGTAGTAAAGAGCATCCTGATTACCTAGTATTTATTGTATGATTTTTATAAATTTGTGAGGTTGGGTCAGCAGTGTAGAGTGAAGGATGAAAAGTAAGGGGAAAGGATTATTTCTAATATAATTTCCAACACCCTACTTTGCAATTGTAATTTAAAAGACTCATTAATGCTTCTAGTGATTTTTTAAAGACTGTTTACAATTTTAATTTAAATGTGTGCTTGCTCACATATCTGATCCCATGTTTAGGTTAACACCATGTTTTGAAGAAGCACTACAAATGAAATGGAAGCAGAAACCCTAAAGAAAGAAAGATTGTGAAGCTATAAGAGTCAGTTAATTCCAACTTTTGTAGAGATCTTTAGGAGTGCTTTACATAATGTTTAAAGAATTGTGGAATTCAAACCAAGAGTAGGGAGATCTACTTGAAACGAAACTTAAAGAATTTGTTAAAATACAGCAAAAACTAACAGAACATTGCAAAGCAATTATCCTCCAATAAAAAAATATATATTAAAATATATGGTGAAGAAAAATAATCAATCATCCCATACAACAAACTTTATCCATTGTTTTATCTAGAGATTTTCAATTAAGGCAATTTTTTAAGCAGCTAAAGGTTCACAGCAAAACTGAGAGAAAGATTCAGAAGTTTCCCTTATGCCCCATGCTCCCATGCATGCATAGTCTTTCACATTATCAACATCCCTCCTCAGAGATGTTCATTTATTGAAACTGATGAACCTAAATTGATAAATCATGATCAAACAAGCTTGATAGTTGATAGTTTATTCTTGGTGTTGTACATCTATGGATTGGACAAATGAATACTGACATTTAACTATCATTACAAAATATTTTCACTGCGCCCCAAATTCTCTGAACTCTACCTATTCCTCCCTCCACCCAGCTCCTGGCAACTGCCTTCATAGTTTTGCCTTTTCCAGAATGTCATACAATTGGAATCACACACAGCATAGCTTTTTCAGATCGGTTTCTTTCATTTAGGAATATGCATTTAAATATGCATTTTAGGAAATGCATTTAGGAATATGCATTTAAATGAAAAGCTATGTCTTTTCATAGCTTGATAACTCATTTCTTTTTGGTACAGAATGATATTACACTGTCTAGATGTAATACATTATATTTATCCAATCATCTACTGGAGGACATCTTGGTTTTGCTTCCAACTTTTAGCATTTATGAATAAAGCTGCTATAAACATCCATGTGCAAGTTTCTGTGTTCACATAATGAACCCAACTCCTTTGAGTAAATACTAAGAAGCCCAGATGCTAAATCATATGGTAAGTGTATATTTAGTTTTGTAAGAAACTGCTAAAATATCTTCCAAAGTGACTATACCATTTTGCATTCCTATCAACAATGGATAAGAGTTCCTGTTGCTCCACATCATTATCAGTATTTGACCCTATTAGTGTTCTGACTTTAGACCATTCTAATAGGTATGTAGTGGTATTTCATTGTTGCTTTAATTTGCATTTCCCAGATAACATATTATGTGAAGTATCTTTTGTCTGCTATTTGCCATCTGCATATCCTCTTTGGTGAAGTGTTTGTTAAGATCTCATTCTGTTTTAATTGTTTTTCTTTAATTGTTTAATTTTGAAAATTCTTTGTATATTTTGGATAACAAAATTTAGAACAACCAACACTGTATTGAAGGGGAAGAACAAAATTGCAGGTCTGACACAGTAATCAAGGCAGTGAGGTACTGATGAAAGAATAGAAAAATAGATCAATGGAACAGAATAGAGAACCCAAAAATAGACTCACAAAGAAGCAAAGGAAGTACAAAGCAGCAAAGATAGTTTTTCAACAAATGCGCTGGAAGAACTGGGTATCCACATGTGTAAACATGAATCTAGACATAAGTCTTACACCATTAAAAAAAAAATCTCGCAGTGCCTCACAAACCAAATTTTAAAAGGCAAAACTGTTAAACATCTAGAAGGTAACATAGGAGAAAATGTAAATGACTTTGGGTTTGGCTCCTCTGTCCATGGGATTTTCCAGGCAAGAGTATTGGAGTGGGTTGCCATTACCTTCTCCACGGGACCTTCCTGACCCAGTGATCAAATCTAGGTGTCCCGCATCAGGCAGACACTTTACCATTTGAACCACCAGGGAAGCCCAGGAAACTTTTTAGATAGCATTAAAGGAACAATCCATGGGAGAAATGGCTGATAAATTGCACTTCAATACAATTAAAAACTTCTGCTCTAGGAAAGATAATAATAAGAGAAAGAGAAGACAGGCTACAAGAGGAGACCACTTGCCTTATAGTCATTTGGAGACCTGTTTCTCTGAAGGAACTTTCTAGTAATCTTTATAGGGCCTTCTCCTCTAAATTAGTATTGGCATGTAAGGAGTTAACCAACTTCCAATGGAGGTTCCCAGGCAGAAAAAGAAGTCCCTTCTTTTGGAGCCACCCCATATGATCTTCTTGAAAGCCCTCACTCTTAACTTTAAGAGTCTCACCTTCAGTTTATGAAGGAGTTTCTGGCAAATTAGCCTGTGGAACTAAGGTGGCAACCCCCTATTAGGTCATTGTTCTGTAATGCTGCCCTCTTAGCTGCCTGATCAGCAGCGTGGGTTCCCTCATACCACTTCTGTGCTCCCTTTTTGGTGTCCTTTACCATGGGAGACTGAAACCTCAGCAGGCAGATTGACTGCCTCCAAGAGCCTAAGGATTTGATCAACATTTTTAATTGGGAGCCCTCCAGTGTTCAAGTGGCCTCTTTCTTTCCAAATAGCAGAATATGCATGTAGCACCAGAAAAACATACTTGGAGTCAGTAAAAATGACTACTCATTTTCCTTTTCCCGGCTCTAAAACTCGAGTAGAGGCTATGAGCTCAGCTAATTGGGCTGAAGTACCTGGTGGCAAAGGTTTAGCCTCTATGATCTCAAAATGGAGACTACTGCATATCCAGCTCTTCTTTTTCCATCCAGGACAAAGCTGCTTCCATCGGTGTATTGGATTTCCCCAGGATTGGTCAGAGGATCGTCTGACAATCCCTCTTGGGGTTTTGTCCAGTGATCCAAGGTTTCTAGGCAAGAGTGAAAAGGGGAGGGAATCCACAGGCATAGGCAGGAGGCTGTCTGAGTTAATAACCTCACAAGGGGATATAATCAGGCTTGGGTTTTCCATCAGCACTACTTGATATCTGAGGATCCTTTGATCAAACATTCATAAATGGCCTCTCCCATTTAGGAATTGTTTCACTTGGTGGCTGGCAAAAATGGTTAGTTTGCCCCCAGGACAGAGTTTTAAAGCAGCTTCTATCAGAACTGAATTAGTTGCAAGATTTCAAAAGCAGGGAAAGATCTCTTCCCAATAAGGGAGTAGGATACCCACAAGAAACTGGTGGGAAAATATTTGTCCATCCCAGCAAAAAAGAAGTCCTTGGGTGAATCTTTTGTAATTGTTTTTCCTGTAGCACCCAAAATGGTACAAGTTTGGGTGGAGGAGGCTCTGGAGCAGCAGGTCAGGACAGAGTAGGTAGTCCCTGTATCAACCAAGAAATTCACAGACCTACCTGCCAAATCCAGTTGTACCCTTGGCTCTACCCCAGTGATGGTTATCTGTGACAAGTGGGCTCACTAGAGCAGCCTGCTTCAGTCGTGTTCCATCATGAGGGAAGGATTGGTGCTTGGTCTTGAGGCTTTTGGGCCCCCAGGACAGAGTGCTGCCCAATGTTCCAGTTGACGGCATTGTAGCAAGCCATTTTAGATTTGTCAAGGTTTGGACACTCTTTTGCCCAGTGTCTGCCTGTCTACATATTAGGCATTTGTCTCTTCCTTTGTCCTTTAAGGACTTAGGGTTTGCCATAAGGCTTCCCTGGAGGGTGGCCATCATCTGGGCATGCCTTCTCTCTATTTCCTTTTCTCCCTTTCCTGGGCCTTGGCCTCCCTCTCTTGTTCTCTGTTATACAAGGTATCGGTGGCTGTCTGGACCATCTCATCTAAAGAGACAGTAGGGTCTTGCTGCTGGAGTTGTTGTAACTTTATCCTGATGTCTGATGCACACTGGGACAGGAATTTGTCCTTTAAAACCACCTGTTCCTCATAAGATTCTAAGTCCAGATCAGCAAACTTTTGGAGGGCTTCTTTTAGCCTTTCCAGAAAGACAATGGGGGTTCTCATTTGGCTCCTGAGTTGTAGCTGAGACTGGGCACATTCCCACAATTAATAGGCTTCCTTCTATTTCTACGGGTGAACTTAGAGGTGAGTCTTTCTGAAGCTTATCCTATTCAGTACTGTTGCAACCTGAGAGCCAGGCATCCTCAGGTCAGGGTGCAAATCCACAAGCAGGTTGACATGTGACAACCTCCTGAGGACCAGATCCCTATGCAAGTCGAGGCAGGTCAACCTCCTAGGACCCCCAGACTGGCAGATCCCTGATCAGGTTGAGGCATGACAACCTCTCAGGGACCAGATCCCTAGGTGGATTGTAGCAGGTCGACTTCCTGGGACCCCAGGCTGGAGTTGGGCATCCCTATGCTCTTCAGTGTGACTAGTGCTGGGTAGGATTAAGGGGTTGCAATCTTAACTATTTGCTGGCTTGTCCAGTGCCAATAAGAACAGATATGATGTAAAGCAATCCAAGCCTGTGCCCTGAGACTGGAAACCTTGTGAAACCGCCATAAGCCTTATCCTCTTATTGTTCTGAGGGAATGTAAGTCACTGATTTCCTCCCTTAGTCCTCTATAAGAACAGCTTAGGGTGTCTCCAATGGTAAACATTTCATTTTCATAGACCCACCTTAGGTAATAACAAAAGTAATGACAAAGGAGTGTGTTATCTGATGCTTCTAGGGGCTTTAAGAGTATTTTAATAATAAATGGTGTGGAGAGATGTTGCCTACAAGGGGGCAGGGTCCTGGTTGTAGGAGTTAGTAAGTGGCTTAAGAATGAATTGATAAGAGGCAACAAACCACATGTTCCATGTTCCATGGAATGGAAATTTGATCCAGGGGTATGTTTGTAACTTTAGGAGAATGATGGTAAGGGTTTGGGCCCAAACAGCCATCAGGGCTAACTCCCAAAGTGGCAAACATTATCTCTGGAAGCCCAATTGCCCCAAAAGGGATGCCACCAACAGACGGACTTCTAGCAGGCCTTGTGAGCCTGTCACCTGCCCAAGTGGGTTTACCGAGAGATGCTGTAGTTGCACATGTTGTAGGAAACATGAAAGATGAAGGCTAGAATGTCTAGAAGGACTGACTATTATATAGTATTTCCTTCCCAAGGGCCAGCTATTTTCTGATTGTCCCTCCAGAAGAGCAGAGGCAACACTATGGGCCCAGATGGGGCTCAGGAAGAGTATGAAACAGGAGGGAAGGGGGCTGGGCACAACTTTTCAAAGAATGACATAGCCCAAGGGCATAACATAAACCAATAAAAATCAAATGGGTACAAAATGACAAGTAAAATTCAACTACATTATCAGTCTGAAAGCTAATTGACAGACCCAGAGGAGCCAGGACAGTTCCAAGGCGCTATCAAAAGAGTATGGAGGGGGTGGTTTCCCAACTGTTGGAATGATCCTGCCAGTTCAGTTGCTCAGTCATGTCTGACTCTTCCACGCTGTGGACTACAACACGCCAGGCTTCCCTGTCCATCACCAACACCTGGAGTTTGCTCAAACTCATGTCCATTGAGTCGGTGATGCCATCAAACCATCTCATCCTCTGTGGTCTCCTTCTCCTCCCACCTTCATTCTTTCCCAGCATTAGGGTATTTTCCAGTGAGTCAGTTCTTCTCATCAGGTGGCCAAAGTACTGGAGTTTCAGCTTCAGCATCAGTCCTTCCAATGAATATTCAGGACTGATTTCCTTTAGGATGGACTGGTTGGATCTCCTTGCAATCCAAGAGACTCTCAAGAGTCTTCTCCAACACCACAGTTCACAAGCATCAATTTTTTGATGCTCAGCTTAATTTATAGTCCAGCTCTCACATCCATACATTACTACTGGAAAAACCATAGCTTTGACTAGATGGACCTTCTTGGCAAAGTAATGTCCCTGCTTTTTAATATGCTGTCTAGGTTGGTCATAGCTTTCCTTCCGAGGAGTAAGCGTCTTTTAATTTCATGGCTACAGTCACCATCTGCAGTGACTCTGGAGCCTCCCAAAATTAAGTCTCTCACTGTTTCCATTGTTTCCCCATCTACTTGCCATGAAGTGATGGAACTGGATGCCATGATTTTAGTTTTCTGAATGTTGAGCTTTAAGCCAACTTTTTCAATCTTCTCTTTCACTTTCATCAAGAGGCTCTTTAGTTCTTCACTTTCTGCCATACAGGTGGTGTCATTTGCCTATCTGAGGTTATTGTTATTTCTCCCAGAAATCTTGATTCCAGCTTATGCTTCATCCAGGCCAGTGTTTCTCATGTTGTACTCTGCACATTAAATAAGCAGGGTGACAATATATAGCTTTTATATGCTCCTTTCCTGATTTGGAACCAGTTTGTTGTTCCATGTCCAGATCTAACTATTGCTTCTTGACCTGCATACAGATTTCTCAGAAGGCAGGTCAGGTGGTCTGGTATTCCCATCTCTTTCAGAATTTTCCACAGTTTGTGGTGATCCACACAATCAAGGGCTTTGGAATAGTCAATAAGGGCTTTGGAATAGTCAATAAGGCAGACGTAGATGTTTTTCTGGAACTCTCTTGCTTTTTCGATGAGCCATCGGATGTTGGCAATATGATCTCTGCTTCCTCTGCGTTTTGTAAATCCTGCTTGAACATCTGAAAGTTCACAGTTTACATAGTGTTGAAGCCTGGCTTGGAGAATTTTGAACATTCCTTTGCTAATGTGTGAGATGAGTTAGACTGTGCAGTAGTTTGAACATTCTTTGGCATTGCCTTTCTTTGGGATTGGAATGAAAACTGAAACTTTTCCAGTCCTGTGGCCACAGGACCCTCCCAGTCATTAGCATATTAAATCTCCCAGCTCATGAAAACTAATCACATCCCATGGCCACCACATTTGCACTCACCCTCTGTAATGGCCTGTGGAGTCTGCTTCTCTCTAAATCCAAACAAATCAACCTCTTACCTACTGCTGTGTCTCTCACTGAATTTTTTCAATGAGACATCAAGAACCTGAGCTTCATTAGGTCCTGATATCAGGCACTGTGGGTTTTGGCCAGGCTCAAGTCCCAGTAGGTCACGACTGAATCACTAAGCATAGCACAGAGTCCTTGCTATGTGGGTTTGAGTCCCAATCTTAGGTAAACAGTTTCAAACACAACTTTCCCCATTCAGGAAAGATGATGACCTGCCCAATACTTTGTAAGCAGTGGCATAGGTGGAGAGAACTGAAGGACAGGAGGAAAAAGCAGTGGGAAAAAAGTACTAAGGAATCCCCTTTATAACCTGCCAGAAAATCTGCTAATACCTAACCTAGGCTCACAGTTTTCATTGGCCTGATCCTTGGCACAAAGATTAAGGACAAAAGAACCCTCTCTTACTTGGGCAACAGCTACTAGGGTATAACAGATAGTAGAGCCTTCAGGACACACTGGGGATTAGCCCCTGCCAGTGTTCCTCAGTTGCACTCACTGCCACTGGCCTGTTTGCAGGGGGTTGAGGAAACAAGAAATGAGGGATTGTAAAGGAATTAAGATTTTGTTAGCCACATGTCCTTCCAGGCATAGGAGCAAGGACCTCCTACCTTACCTGGAGATCTTCTGGAATCTGAGACTGAGCTGCGTGACCTTTCTGTTTTGTTTGTTTTTGCTGTCCCAGTTTCCAGCACAGTGGGCTTCTTGTCACTTCCAATGTGCTGGGTTTTCTTTGTGTTCAGCTTCTACCACAGGAGCTTTCACAAGGTTGGGCTTCTGCTGTGTTTAGCCTCTGCCTTGCAGGGGCCAAGCCAAGGTTGTTTCAGCCAGGTTAAATCTGAGTCATGGCACCAAGTATGTGGGGGAGTGTGTAATTTCCTCGGTTTTGTCTCACCACAGCAAAAACTTGAAGTGGCAGACCAGTGTTATAGCTTGGTTACAGCTCAGAGTTTTATCTGGCAAGCAACAAAGGAAAGTACACCCTCAAGGCGTGAGAGCAGGCTGACCACAAAGGAAAGGCCTCAGTCCATCTTGGCTTCCTCCTCTGATACCTTTATCTCCTCCCCCACCTTAAGCCTGCTCTATGCAAATCAGGCTGTTTGTTTCACCTAAGGTTCTCACTCTGGTCCTTGGGTGTTCCCTTGCTCCATTTTCACAGGCTTTTCTCCTTTTTTGTCTTTTAGTCACCACCATTTTGGACTCCTTTTTCCTATTCTAAATACCTCATGCTCTCACATGAAGTTTGAAAGGGTCACCAAATTTTGATGTTATCATTTAAATATTTGAAGCAGAGCTACACTTTGACTTGAATTCTTGTCCCACCTGCTAGAAAACATTCTTTTCTATGAGATCAGAAAGGTGTTCAGGATCAGTTCAGTTCACTTCTAGAAGAAAGAAATAATTAATAATATATATCTCAATGCTTCTTTCTTCTTTTTCTATCCTTCCCTTATCTTTGGTCTTGAATTGCCCCTACCCACCATTTTTGTGGAGCTGGCAAACGCATCAGAGGAGAAAATATTTTTTATAAGTTGACTTCTTTTATCAGATCTGGATTTATTCTCATAGCATAATTTGATTTTTTTTTTTAATTCTAAGATAGTGTAAGGATTAAGAAGGACAGAGAGATGGAAGGAGAAAGGAAACCCAACCTTATCTCAGTGGTGGGAATGCTGGGGAATGAAGAGCAGTGAAAGGCCCAGGGAACACTCTCCTATCATGATTATTTATGCCATGATGCTATGTAACTTAATAGCCTAAAACTAAGAAATAAAGCTGTGGATATAGGCTGTTCAATAAAAGAGACTCAGGTTAATACCAGATAGTTACCAGAGGTAACTATATTGAAGGTAATTAACAAAGGTGACAAGCTAGTAGTAAGGCCTAAGGTGTGCTCACCTATAAGTTCTATTCCTTGCACCAAAACATTTTGAGCCTCCTAATGAAATACCATACTCTGTAGGTCTATTCATCATGTTAAGTTCCTTGATTCAAATGCTGTTTTTACTTGCCTATTAAACTTAGTCTTACATCAAGAAATTATCATGTCCTTATTTATAAAGTAGACTGTAAAACTGGCAGAATATTTGCAACATTGAAATATAACATCTGCCTACTTCTTACTAATTAAAACTTAAATGTTACACTCCCACTGTAATGTTCCTTGAATTAACAAATCATCACACATTCTATTTGAACTTTCATTCTTCTAGAAAATCCAACAAAAATATAGTTTTATAGTATCTCCCTCTATTCCTCTATTTAAACTTCTCTGTTTTATCCTGTAGCACATCAAGAAAATGATGAAGCATTATATATTTGTCAAATGGATAGATAGAAATCAGGTAGAATAACAGGAATTTTTTAGAACCATTTCCTGACACTACACTCAGAGGCACACAAGCAAGCAGTAGATTATCTGGATGTGCTTTTGGGATGACCATCTTTGGAAGGGAAAGAAAATAAACAGATTGAATAAAAGAAGTAGTTACCTTGTGATACTGTTCAGCAAAGTCTCTATCCAACACCATGGGAAATTTTGAAGCCAGAATGATATTTAGTGAGAGGAATCCTTTGAGCTGAGACAATTCCCAGTGAAGTTTCACAGTACAAGAATGTCTGCTGGCGATGCTTCCAATAGCAAGCAGAATAATTCCTTCAATCCTGAAGAGCTGCTTGAAGGTACATATCACAGCATAATACATTATGTATCACTCTTAATAAACACATGTGGAAGACAGTTATTGTTCTACCCAACATGCATTTTCCTTCCCCTTTTTTTTTTTTTTTTTTTTGCTAATGGAAGCTGAATTTAGTTGAAATGACTCTAGCAGATATTTACATAACAGAAGACATCTGTGTCCCCAGAACCCAGAAACAGAGAATATATAAGGTTAATACAAATAGCCCTTTTCCACTGGGATTTTAGGAAAGAATTAAATCCTAATGCCCTAAGACATATATTTCATGTAATAAGCTAACTTTTCTCTTGTGTGTCTGAATTGGTGTTCACTCTGTACTGTCCTTGGGAAAAGTGAGAACATAGTGTTTCAAGTCATTTTCTCTAGGGCTTCATTCTGTTCTATAAGCATATGGGGAAAAAGCTGAATAAATCCATGTGGTCTCATTAGTCTGTCTGTAGAAGGAATTCTGAAATAATTCTGGCCCATGTAAGATGAGAGAAGATTCTTAAGGGTTGAAAAACTTGGATGGTTTTTCTTGAACTTAAAGGTTGGTCAAAAGAAGGATATTTTCATAAACTAGTATTTCTAAAAACTAGTATATGAAGATAAATTTCCTAAATAATGTGTGACCATCTAGCAACCATGTATGATGCTGAAAAATGCTGAGAATGACAGAGTGAAAATAATAGAGAAAACACATCTATGGGGAATTCACTTGGTTTTGGAATGAACCAGTCCTGTATCTTCCCTATTAACATCCATCAACATATGTGAAGTAAAAAATATCTCTATTATTTGAACACATTTAGGATTTTCCCCCTATATTTACAGTTAAAAGTATCAATTGTCACAAGTATGTAGTAACTATTTATGACTAACTGAAACCTGTCCATTTTCAATTAATGCACTACCTCCTAAATGCACCTGATGCCAAAATAGCTGGTAGTGTTTTACAGAACAAAACGTGTTTTATAAAAACAAAAGAATATATGTGGTTTGTTCTAAGGTTTCTATTGCCATGGATTTACAGAAGCTGGATGAGGTTGTTAAGGCCCTTGAATGCATTCCTCCTCAATGCATGTGTTGGGGCACATTATTTAGCCAACAAGAATTTCCCCATTACCCCTAAGAATCTAGCTATCCTTTGCTACTTGGCCTCCCCCCTTTTTAAGCAGTGTATGTCATATGTGCTGTTCTTTTCAAGGGTAGGATAAAAATCAGAGATTTAAAATGAACAAGTGACAGAGAAATGGGTCACTGCTGCCTATATTTCAGATTTAACTAAGTGTTCAATTGAGAATTGTATTCAATAGATTTGTGTCTTATATATTACTGTCATTTTGAATATAAATTAAAGAAAACTAGTTTTAGACTGGAAATAAAATGCGCTAGCATTTCGTGGATATTGAAGTACTACCATTTTGTCCAAGACCTTGTGTGCCTTTGAGGCTTGGGATCCTAATTTGCCAAATGAAAATTAGGGAATTCATGGAGTCTAGTGCCTTTCCAAATCTAGATTCTATCAATTCTCTTTTTGTTGAATGAAGATACTATTGACATAATAGTCTTAATTTTTCTGAAGAGAAAAAAAAAAAGGTTTACAGGCTTATCTGTGAACCACACACACACTATTAGGAGGAAGATCTAATTCTTTAAGAGACCACATAGCCTGTGCTGGTGATAGAACTTCTGTGGAAATATCTTTCCTTGTATTATGGTCAATGACTATACTTTTTGTTCTGCTTATGTATATGTATCAGTGGTGCTCAGGCAGGCCTGCAGCTTTCAGTTTTTCAGACTTCATTTCGAAGGAGGAGGAGTGTAACTTCTGCTGCAACAAGAGATGGGCACACATAGGTCAACTGCCCTTTGTTTACTGCTGGAGGCACCACTAACCATGAGATATCAGCACTGACTGTTCTAGCTGATTTTTCTCTGTCTTGTCTCTATGTGAGTAAAAGTACTCTTTTTGTAGTCAGTGGTTGACTGTGTTGTATTTTCCTTGGCAACTCTATTACCTATTTCAGGTGACAGATGTGCTTGAATTTCTAATCCTGGTGATTTTTACTCTCCTTCATGAAGTTGAAGTCCTACCGTAGCACTGGCAACCAATTCATGTTGTTTTGCTCAATAACAGTAATACTTATACATAGAGAAAATAAGTAAATATAAATATAATATTATGATAGCAGGAAAATAGTGTGCAATACTGCAATACTGTTTTGAGCATAAGCTCAGCAGTGAACCAAATTAGGCCAATAAAAAAAGCTAGTATAAACTTGCTGAGATATTATCTTAAAACCAAGCCTCAGAATAATCAATTACTCCTAATAACTGTGTATTAAATACAGAACAAACTACTTAAAGTTACGCAAGGAAGTTCAGCACCCCAAATAAAAAACTGCAAGATATATAAAGAAGCAGGTAAATATGACCATAACCAAGAACAATTAAGTTAATAGAAACAGGTAGAAAAATACATAAGCATGATGAAAAAAAAAAAACAAACTGGAAGATGTAAATAAAATCTCACAAATAAAACCTAGAGATAAAAAATACAGCATGTAAGGTGAAAAACACACTGTATAAAACAAGCAGCAAGCCAGACATTGTAGAAGAAAAGATTATTGTACATGACAATATAGAAGTAGAAACCATTCAAATAAAACAGAAAGAGAGGGGAAAAAAGAATATAGAATAATGCAAAGAGCAGCAGTGAACTACAGGTTAATTTCCATGGTCTAAGATATATATATCACGATGGTGTGATCACTCACCTAGAGCCAGACATCCTGGAATGTGAAGTCAAGTGGGCCTTAGAAAGCATCACTACAAACAAAGCTAGTGGAGGCGATGGAATTCCAGTTGAGCTATTTCAAATCCTGAAAGATGATGCTGTGAAAGTGCTGCACTCAATAAGCCAGCAAATTTGGAAAACTCAGCAGTGGCCACAGAACTGGAAAAGGTCATTCCAATCCCAAAGAAAGGCAATGCCAAAGAATGCTCAAACCACCTCACAATTGCACTCATCTCACATGCTAGTAAAGTAATGCTCAAAATTCTCCAAGCCAGGCTTCAGCAATACATGAACCATGAACTTCCAGGTGTTCAAGCTGGTTTTAGAAAAGGGAGAGGAACCAGATATCAAATTGCCATCATCCACTGGATCATGGAAAAATCAAGAGAGTTCCAGAAAAACATGTATTTCTGCTTTATTGACTATGCCAAAGCCTTTCACTGTGTGGATCACAATAAATTGTGGATAATTATGAAAGAGATGGGAATACCAGACCACCTAACTTGCCTCTTGAGAAACCTATATGCAGGTCAGGAAGCAACAGTTAGAACTGGACATGGAACAACAGACTGGTTTCAAATAGGAAAAGGAGTACGTCAAGGCTGGATATTGTCACCCTGCTTATTTAATTTATATGCAGAAAACATCATGAGAAACGCTGGACTGGCAGAAGCACAAGCTGGAATCAAGATTGCTGGGAGGAATATCAATTACCTCAAATATGCAGATGACACCACCTTATGGTAGAAAGTGAAGACGAACTAAAAAGCCTCTTGATGAAAGTGAAAGTGGAGAGTGAAAAAGTTGGTTTAAAGCTCAACATTCAGAAAAGGAAGATCATGGCATCTGGTCCCATCACTTCGTGGGAAATAGATGGGGAAACGGTAGAAACAGTGTCAGACTTTAGTTTTTGGGGGCTCCAAAATCACTGCAGATGGTGACTGCAGCCATGAAATTAAAAGACGCTTACTCCTTGGAAGGAAAGTTATGACCAACCTAGATAGCATATTCAAAAGCAGAGATATTACTTTGCCGACTTAGGTCCGTCTAGTCAAGGCTATGATTTTTTTCCAGTGGTCATGTATGGATGTGAGAGTTGGACTGTGAAGAAGGCAGAGCACTGAAGAATTGACGCTTTTGAAGTGTGGTGTTGGAGAAGACTCTTGTGAGTCCCTTGGACTGCAAGGAGATCCAACCAGTCTCTTCTAAAGGAGATCAGCCCTGGGATTTCTTTGGATGGAATGATGCTGAAGCTGAAGCTCCAGTACTTTGGCCACCTCATGCGAAGAGTTGACTCATTGGAAAAGACTTTGATGCTGGGAGGGATTGGAGGCAGGAGGAGAAGGGGACGACCGAGGATGAGATGGCTGGATGCTATCACTGACTCGATGGACGTGAGTCTGAGTGAACTCCGGGAGATGGTGATGGACAGAGAGGCCTGGTGTGCTGCGATTCGTGGGGTCACAAAGAGTCGGACATGACTGAGCAAATGAACTGAACTGAACTGAACTGATCATTAATGGTAAAGTTTATATTCCATCCACTTTCCCAAAAATAGATTAAAATTTTAAAATATTAGCAACACTAATTTTGGTGAAAAAGTAGACAATTTGGATTACTCAAACATTGCCAGTAGGCATATTAAATGGTGGACCCATTCTGGAAAATAATTTGGCAGTTACTTAAAAAAAAATCTAAACACACAACTACCCTACAACACAGCAATTGCATTCATGAATACTTATCCCATAGAAATGTAGACTTATGTTCATAAAAACCCTGTATGCTAATGCTTACAGTAGCTTTATTTGTAATAGCTCCAAACTAGAAACAAGTAAACTGTTAAACAAATAGTAGTGCAAATCATACCTTAAAATCTGTTCAACATTGCAAAGAAACTAACTGTTTATATACATAATATCCTTGATGAATTTCCAGAGAGTTATACCTGGATCAGGAAGATCCCCTGGAGAAGGCAATGGCAACCCACTCCACTGTTCTTGCCTGGAGAATCCCAAGGACAGAGGAGCTTGGCAGAATACAGTCCATGGAGTTGCAAGTTCAGTTCAGTTCAGTCGCTCAGTCATGTCCGACTCTTTGTGACCCCATGAATCGCAGCACGCCAGGCCTCCCTGTCCATCACCAACTCCTGGAGTTCACCCAAACTTAAGTGCATCGAGTTGGTGATGCCATCCAGCCATGTCATCCCCTTCTCTTCCTGCCCCCAGTCCCTCCCAGCATCAGGGTCTTTTCCAATGAGTCAGTTCTTCCAGTGAGGTGGCCACAGTATTGGAGTTTCAGCCTCAGCATCAGTCCTTCCGATGAACATCCAGGACTGGTCTCCCCACACAGGGAAATGGTAGAAACAGTGTCAGACTTTATTTTGGGGGGCTCCAAAATCACTGCAGATAGTGATTGCAGTCATGAAATTAAAACACGCTTACTCCTTGTAAGGAAAGCTATGACTAACCTAGACAGCATATTCAAAAGTAGAGACATTAATTTGCCAACAAAGTTCCATCTGTTCAAGGCTATGGTTTTTCCAGTGGCCATATATGGATGTGAGAGTTGGACTATAAAGAAGGCTGAGCACCAAAAAATTGATGCTTTTGAACTGTGGTGTTGGAGAAGACTCTTGAGAGTCCCTTGGACTGCAAGGAGATCCATCCAGTCCATTCTAAAGGAGATCAGTCCTCAGTGTTCATTTGAGGGACTGATGTTGAAGCTGAAACTCCAATACTTTGGCTACCTGATGTGAGGAACTGACTCATTTGAAAAGACCCTGATGCTGGGAAAGATTGAGGACAGGAGGAGAAGGGGACGACAGAGGATGAAATGGTTGGATGGCATCACCGACTCGATGAACATGGGTTTGGGTGAACTCCGGGAGTTGGTGATGGACAGGGAGGCCTGACGTGCTGAGGTTCATGGGGTCACAAAGAGTCAGACACAACAGAGCAACTGAACTGAACTGAAAGTTTTAAAGGATACAAAAAAACCAAATGCTAAGGGAAGTTGTGATGAAACCCTCATTTAATAACTCAAAAAAAGAAGAAAGAAGAGAAATAAAGGAAAGGAAGGGAAAGTTTTCAAATTTAATTGTTACCAAAATTAATTGCAAAAAACACAGTTCAGCTAGCTTGCTCTTTGTTGACTGTTGTAATGGTCTCTCTATAGTAGCATATATTAGACCTATAATTTTCAAGTGACTGAAGATATTTGCAGAGTAATTTCTAATTGTATCTTTCTGTTTGAAGACAATTATAGTGAACACTGAAAGAGTTTATTTATTAAAATATTTAAATT
>SJYQ01004693.1:67127-78109 GCA_006410935.1 Redunca redunca
GGCCTCCCTGTCCATCACCAACTCCTGGAGTTCAGTCAGACTCAAGTCCATCGAGACAGTGATGCCATCCAGCCATCTCATCCTCTGTGGTCCCCTTCTTCTCCTGCCCCCAATACCTCCCAGCATCAAAATGTTTTCCAGTGAGTAAACTCTTCGCATGAGGTGGCCAAAGTACTGGAGTTTCAGCTTTAGCATCATTCCTTCCAAAGAAATCCCAGGGCTGATCTCCTTCAGAATGGACTGGTTGGATCTCCTTGC
Organism: Redunca redunca; assembly: GCA_006410935.1. Taxonomy (NCBI): domain Eukaryota; kingdom Metazoa; phylum Chordata; class Mammalia; order Artiodactyla; family Bovidae; genus Redunca; species Redunca redunca. The sequence goes on from SJYQ01004693.1 coordinate 67,386, forward strand.
AGTCCAAGGGACTCTCAAGAGTCTTCTCCAACACCACAGTTCAAAAGCATCAATTCTTCGGCACTCAGCCTTTCTTCACAGTCCAACTCTCACATCCATACATGACCACAGGAAAAACCATAGCCTTGACTAGACGGACCTTAGTCGGCAAAGTAATATCTCTGCTTTTGAATATGCTATCTAGGTTGGTCATAACTTTCCTTCCAAGGAGTAAGCGTCTTTTAATTTCATGGCTGCAGTCACCATCTGCAGTGTTTTTAGAGCCCCCCAAAATAAAGTCTGACACTGTTTCCACTGTTTCCCCATCTACTTCCCATGAAGTGATGGGACCAGATGCCATGATCTTCCTTTTCTGAATGTTGAGCTTTAAACCAACTTTTTCACTCTCCACTTTCACTTTCATCAAGAGGCTTTTGAGTTCCTCTTCACTTTCTGCCATAAGGGTGGTGTCATCTGCATATCTGAGATTATTGATATTTCTCCTGGCAATCTTGATTCCAGCTTCTGTTTCTTCCAGTCCAGTGTTTCTCATGATGTACTCTGCATAGAAGTTAAATAAGCAGAGTGACAATATACAGCTTTGACATACTCTTTTTCCTGTTTGAAACCAGTCTGTTGTTCCATGTCCAGTTCTAGTTAGCTTCCTGACCTGCATACAGATTTCTCAAGAGGCAGGTCAGGTGGTCTGTTATTCCTATCTCTTTCAGAATTTTCCACAGTTTATTGTGATCCACACAGTGAAAGGCTTTGGCATAGTCCATAAAGCAGAAATAGATGTTTTTCTGGAACTCTCTTGCTTTTCCATGATCCAGTGGATGTTGGCAATTTGATCTCTGGTTCCTCTGCCTTTTCTAAAACCAGCTTTAACATCAGGAAGTTCACAGTTCTTGTATTGCTGAGTTGTGTCTAAATCTGTGACCCCATGGACTGTATCCCACCAGGGTCCTCAGTCCATGGAAGTTTCCAGGCAAAAATATTGGAGTGGTTTGCCATTTCCTACTTCAAATAACTGGCCATATTACCTCAACAACTGTGATTTATAACTAAATGAAATGGTATCTCTTTGAAAACATATCCCTTCTAATTTTATCATGGAGTTAAAACTCTAGTCCTTGTTTTATCTATAGTGCCAAATTGAATTTTAAAACAGAAAATCTTAAGTACAAATTGACCCATTAGCAAAGAGAGCTAACCTGGAGTTGGAAATAAAGATGTTATCCTGGATTTCTTTCTCCAGGATGTCAGTGTGTTCATAGTTAACATTATAGACTCTCCACTTCACTTGTGTGGAAGACTAGAGAGTGTGCCCTTAAACAGTACAGCCTTAGCACCAGTATCGTATAATAACCCCCACACCCTCAATCACCACTGCTACAATAAAAACAAAATGTCGGTCAACAAAATTTGTTACCCCCAACTGTGTCTTTTTTTGTAGGAAAATTACTTTAGGCTGATTATTTTTAAAGCCTAAAATACCGAGGAAGAACTTTGACCTTACCCCTAACTGGATTCACATTGATGTTTGGCAAAACCAATACAACATTGTAGAGTAATTAACCTCCAATTAAAATAAATAAATTTATATTAAGAAAAAATAGACAATAAACCTGGCTGCAAAGAAGAAAAAAAAAAAGAATGTAGACAGAAGACCTGTTTCAGGAAGGGACCTAACCCTATGGTTATAGATAGTTAACTATAGCATGAACTTGGTGTGTAGACAGGGAGGAGTCTAGCAAAGTCTGTTGGTTAAAATTTCTCTCTGTGACCTGCTGTCTTTGCATGGTCCAGGAAACATCTGTTTACCAAGTATTTGCTTTTCTATCTCCATGTACATAAATTACCTTCCTCCCCTTTGAAGTCCTGAAACACTACCCTCAAGAGAATGCTCTTTTGTTTTTAACTGAAAATTGTACTTAATGTGAAGGCTTCACCCATTTTCAGAAATTACTTAGTTTTCCTAAGTCTTTCCAATATATACATGTTATTAAGATTTTGAGTTTTCTCTTGTTAATCTTTCATATCAATTTAATCCTTAGACTGCAAGAAGAATCTAAAAGGGTAGAGGAAAATTTCCTTCTTCCTGATAAAAGCATCAGGTAATACTAGTTTTAAAAACTTATATTGAAATATTATTGTAATTCATAGGTACCTGCAACATAATATATGGAGATGCCCCTTCATTATTCAGCTGGCCTCCTCCTGTAATACAGCATCAAATGTGCTGTAATACAACATCAAATGCCTATGATGATGCTGCTGCTAAGTCGCTTCAGTCATGTCCGACTCTGTGCAACCCCATAGACAGCAGCTCACCAGGCTCCCCTGTCCCGGGATTCTCCAGGCAAGAACAATAGAGTGCGTTGCCATTTCCTTCTCCAATGCATGAAAGTGAAAAGTGAAAGGGAAGTCACTCAGTCGTGTCCGATTCTTAGTGACCCCATGGACTGCAGCCTACCAGGCTCCTCCAACCATGGGATTTTCCAGGCAAGAGTACTGGATTGGGGTGCCATTGCCTTCTCCGATCAAATGCCTATAGGACACCTCAAAATCTGCTTGGTTCAATCCAAGTAGCTTATTAGATTTCATCAGTTATATATGCATTCATTTCTGTGTGTGAGTGTATGAATAGCTCTGGGCAATTGTGTATGTGTGTGTGTTAGTTGTTCAGTCGTGTCTGACTCTTTGCAACCCCATGGACTGTAGCCTACCAAGCTTCTCTGTCCTTGGGATTCTCAAGGCAAGAATACTGGAGTAGATTGCCATTCCCCTTCTCTAAGGACAATAGTATTACATGTTTAATTTTATGTTACCACAGTCCTGATCATGGTACTTAATTGTACCATCTCACAGATCCTATATGTTTCAAGTGATATATCTGAAGTACTCTATTAAGGTTCTTATGCACATTATTTAATCCACAATTCAACAGATCATATTTTTCCATTTTTATTCATGGGGAAACAATCTCATGAGGTGTACTTATCCCAAATCATGAAACTAATAATAAAAAGTTTAAAAAGTCAGGGATCAACTCAACTTTTTATTAACAGCAGAGCTTGTACAAGTTATTTTAATAGAAGTTTACAACCAACCAGGAAGCACTTTCATTTTTACAAAGAGCCATTTTGGGAGGATAAAGATGTAGATGGATATTGTTCATTGGGAAAAAAAGCAAACCAAATAAGAGTTGTGAGTCTCAGTTTTATTTAGAGAATTTACTGAAGACTATAGCCCAGGAAACAGCCTCTCAGTAGCTCTGGGGACTGCCCAAAGGGGTAGGCAAAGACATCAGTAAATATGGCTTTGTGCACTCAAGCATACATCTCAGTAAAAGGTCACTGATAGTCAGAAAAAATAGATATCTCAGTTGGTGAGTTTAGTATTTTTCTATGTCTGAGAAGATTCAAGAATATCTAGGTTCATTAAAATTCTTCCAGAGATGACACCACCCTTATGGCAGAAAGTTAAGAGGTCAAAGCCTCTTGATGAAAGTGAAAGAGGAAAGTGAAAAAGTTGGCTTAAAGCTCAACATTCAGAAAAGGAAGATCATGGCATCTAGTCCCATCACTTCATGGGAAGTAGATGGGGAAACGGTGGAAACTGTGTCAGACTTTATTTTGGGGAGCTCCAAAATCACTGCAGATGGTGACTGCAGCCATGAAATTAAAAGACGCTTACTCCTTGGATGGAAAGTTATGATCCACCTAGACAGCATATTGAAAAGCAGAGACATTACTTTGCCAACAAAGGTCATCTAGTCAAGGCTATGCTTTTTCCAGTGGTCATGTATGGATGTGAGAGTTGGACTGTGAAGAAAGCTGAGTGCCGAAGAATTGATGCTTTTGAACTGTGGTGTTGGAGAAGACTCTTGAGAGTCCCTTGGACTGCAAGGAGATCCAACCAGTCCATTCTGAAGGAGATCAGCCCTGGGATTTCTTTGGAAGGAATGATGCTAAAGCTGAAACTCCAGTACTTTGGCCACCTCATGCGAAGAGTTGACTCATTGGAAAAGACTCTGATGCTGGGAGGTATTAGGGGCAGGAGGAGAAGGGGACAACAGAGGATGAGATGGCTGGATGGCATCACTGACTCGATGGACGTGAGTCTGGGTGAACTCTGGGAATTGGTGATGGACAGGGAGGCCTGGCGTGCTGTGATTCATGGGGTCACAAAGAGTCAGACACGACTGAGCGACTGAACTGAACTGAAATGAAGGGTCCTGTCTGTCCAAAGTGTAGAGTACCTCATCCTGGTTTTTGTCATGAATTCCTTTCAGGGTGTACTGTTGGCCAACATGACTTAGTCGTTATTAATTCAGTTTGTAACAACATTACAAATCCATATGGTGAGCCACATTCTTTGTTTTATAGTAGTGTAGAAGTATGTAGAGAAAAAAGCAATTTTATTCCTTTTATTTCTGATGTAGAAATCAGAACCTTCTTCACTGTTTTTCAAACTTGTCACCTCATTGAATCACCTGCAGAATTAGAGGGTGGAGGAAATAGAAGAAAAGGAATACATATATGTGTGTATATATATATATGGTAAATATATTTTTATATAAACACACACACACACACACACACACACACACAGGCTTCCCAGGTAGCTCAGTGGTAAAGAATCTGCCTGGCAATGCAGGAGATGTGAATTCAATAGCTTGGTTGGGAAGATCCCAAGAGCAGAAAATGTCATTGTTGTTCAGTTGCTAGGCCATGTCCAACTCTTTGTGACCCATGGACTGCAGCATGCCAGGCTTCTCTATCCTTCACCATCTCCTGGAGTTTACTCAAACTTATGTCCATTGAACCAGTGATGCCATCCAACTGCTTCATCCTCTGTTCTTCCCTTCTCCTCCTGCCTTCAGTCTCTCCCAGCATCAGGGTTTTTTCCATTGAGTTGGTTCTTCACAAAGGAAATGGCACTCCAGTATTCTTGCCTGGGAAATCCCATGGACAGAGGAGCCTGGTGGGCTATAACCCATGGGGCCAGAAAAGAGTCAGATATAACAGTGACTAAAAAACAACAGTATGTATATACACATATATGTATATGCATATATGCAAATTAAAACTATATATTCATATACATATGCATGTACATATATATTTATGTTATACATCAATGTTATGGATAAATATTTATTCAGAAATACTTCCTCTCTAAAATAGAAAACAAGACTGAAAGGTCATCACTCATGTTTATATATCTAAGAAAAATAGTAGAATAGACATTGATATATGGTGAGGTAAACTGAATAAATTGAATGCATATTTTGCCAAGGTTGAGGTAAACATTTTCTGTTGTTTGCCAACTGTATGGTTTATTCCGTTCCATTTACAGATTGTTGTCAAGGACCTGATAAGTGTCTAAATCACTCAGATTACTCAGTCGCTTAGCAAAAGTTTCACAGTAAATCCAACCACATTATAAATCCTTAATACATTCTTGTTTTAATTCTTCTCTTCCCATTGGCTTTTGGAATACTTTCTAAAGTATTTTGAAATTCCTGGGAAGAGCTTTAGGTAAATATCAATGTGCCAGCCTCAGTCTCTATTCACTTTCCTACTCACTAATGCCCTAGGTTAGGGAAGTTTTCTCCCACTTCTCCTGCAGGAACATACTCCTGAAGGAAGTACTTACTTCTTAGTGAACTTATTCTTTACATATTAATTCACTGATTCTTTAATCTGTAATTTATATGCCAGATATGAAGTCAAATCAATTGTTCTTAATTTGCTCACTCTTTTTCTCATATTCTCTCCTATGTATGATGTAAAAGATGGAGCCCACCACAACTTATTTAGTGAGGAATTCCAAAACATGGTACAGGGTTCAAATTTTGAACTGCTAAAATATTGACAAATATTCATTACATGCCAATATTTTGAGCTCATATTCCACAGTGAACTGTATACTCTTAACTATATTTGAAAAATAATTCTTCATCATAATATAAATATTTTGCATTTAAAAATAAAAACAAAACAAAAAGCAACAAAACCACCAATTTTTCTCAAAAGAATTATTGCCCAGGCATTATTGCTTAGTGTAATTGACTGATAGAATATCTGTTTGATACTCTTTTAACTCTCAGTTTCTCATAATCTTATCCAACTTTCTGAATTTTGAAGATTTAATTGTAAAGTTTATCCCAGCCTAAATAAGATGATGAGGCAAAGTGAAAAGAATGAAGAAAGCAGTTTTAGTTTAATTATGTTTAAAGCATATGAAGCAAGGAAATAAAACAAAGGCTATAATCATCATTTTGATAATGGCAAATGAGTTTTTACATAATGTTTATGACTACTCTTCTTTACTATTCAGTTTAGGTGCTCTTATCTTCAGCTTCCATCTCAGTAGTTTGAGCTTCTTTTCCTGATAGGTCTGATCCTTTTGATAGCAGATTTGGGGAGAGCTGAAGAGAACCCTCCGTTGTGGGGCCTCAGTTCTTTGAAAGGGCACAAATAAGAATCCGAGGTTTTACCCATGGCAAAGACAAGTTTATTAGGGAAACAGCAGAAAGGACAGCTCAAGAGAAAGGTTGCCCAAGCCAAGAGAGGTACTGACCTGGGGGTGATGCTGTTGCTGTTCAGTCGCTCAGTTGTCTGACTCTTTGCAGCCTCATGGACTACAGCACGCCAGGCTACCCTGCCCTTCACCATCTCCTGGAGATAGCTCAAATTCATGTCCACTGAGTCAGCAATGCCATCCAGCCATCTCATCCTGTCATACCCTTTTCCTCCCTCCTGCAATCTTTCCCAGCATCAGGGTCTTTTCTAATGAGTCAGTTCTTCACATCGGGTGACCAAAGTATCAGAGCTTCAGCTTCAGCATCAGTCCTTCCAATGAATATTCAGGATTGATTTCCTTTAGGATTGACTAATTTGATCTTGCAATTCAAAGGACTCTCTAGAGTCTTCACCAGTAACATGGTTCAAAAAAATCAATTCTTTGGCACTCAGCCTTCTTTATGGTCCAACTCTCACATCCATACATGACTACTGAGGAATGATGAGGTATGGGGATTTTCAAGACAGGGCTTTTACGTATTCATCTAGGTGGGTGTAGACTGACAATTTTGATTGACAAGTTACATAACAACAGGATCTATTGTGTATGTCTTTATAATTTGTTATAATCAGATCTATGCATGTATAGAATATTTATGAACCCTTAATGGGCTCCCGACTGCCTGAGGACCCTTGAGGACACAGATGTGCATCAAGGGCACTTGCGGAGTTGGAGAAGCCCCTGTGGTTAGTTTGTATCCACTGTGTGGCTAGGGCACATGCACAGGAGTTAGAAAAGTCTCTGGTTATTTTGTAGCGTATCTGTGAGCTTTCCTAGCCACATTAGGGCATGTCTGGGATGGGGCTTAGAGATCAGCTTGCATTCTTTTCTGCTAGGCCACCCCTTCATGCTCATGCCTAATTTCCTAACACTTTGATATCCTTATAAAGCCTTTCTTTCACTCTTATTAATAGACATTAGGTGCTCTGTGGTGTAGTCTGCTGGTACATTGTTAGATCCCCTTGATTTGCCAGTGCATTAGTCTCACAAGGACAGCAAGCATTACAGGGAGTGGCATAAAAGGTGTGATATTCTTGGGAGAAATTCCCTTTGTTGATGAGAACCTCCTTGCTGGAGATAAATTGGAGCATAACTTCCCCCAGAAGACTGCCTGTTTGGTTGACTTGCAAATTTAGTAGCCCAGCCACCCTCCTTCAAAGTGAGAAAACTCTGCAGTATAATGTATATTCCCTCAGTTTGACCCCAAATCAAGGCAAGACTAAAAGGTATTTCAAACCTTATATGTGCAAAGTTTTCCTGATTCTCTATTCAGTTTTTCCTTAAGATAATTTTCTTAATTATATTTGTCAAAATCCCTGTCTTAGGCTTTGTTTCTAGTTAATTACATCTAAGGTGTGTCCAAAGCATAAGCTGTGTTCTATCCATTTTTTTTTTTCATCTTATTTACACTCTTTCTTTTGGTATACTTAGTATTCTCTAAATTTTTTTCTTTATTCTTTTTAATTTTTTTAAGTTTAGAATTTAATTTTCTATTTTTATCATTTTGTTTGTGTACAAGGCTGTAATTTTCCTCTAATAGAGTGGTTCCATGATATATTTTTTCAAATTCTGCTTTTGTCTGCCTTATCATTTTAAAATTATGTTTTTTAAACTTTCTTAAAAATGAGATGTTATATCTTTGTTGGTGCTGTTAATTTCTAGTTTATTATCTTGTGATAAATTATTCTTGCTATATGGAACTTATTCATGGTTTTGTTGATCACTTTGTGAAAATGTTTTAACATACACTTGAGGAAAAGATATATGCATTAATTGTTGTTGTTAAGTCACTAATTCATGTCTGACTCTCTGAGGCCCCATGAACTGCAGCATGCCAGGCTTCCCTGTCCTTCACTATCTCCCAGAGATAGCTCAAACTCATGTCCATTGAGTCAATGATGCCATCCAACCATCGTATCCTCTGTCGCCCCCCTTCTGCCCCTGCCCTCATCTCTACCAGCATCAGGGTCTTTGCTAATAAGCCCACTTTTATATTAGGTGGTCAAAGTATTGGAGCTTCAGCTTAGGCATCAGCCCTTCCGGTGAATATTCAGAGTTGATTTCCTATAGGATTGACTGACTTGATCTCCTTGCAGTCCAGGGGACTCTCTCTTGGTGGTGAGAGTCTTCCCCAGCACCACAGTTCAAAAGCATCAATTCTTCAGCATTCAGCCTTCTTTATGGTCCATCTCTCATATTTGTACATGACTACTGGAAAAACCATAACTTTGACTATATGAACCATTGTTGGCAAAATGATGTCTCTGCTTTTTAATACATTATCTAGGGTTGTCATAGCTTTTCTTTTTTTTTTGTCATAGCTTTTCTTTGAAGAAGCAAGAATCTTTTAATTTCATGGCTGAAGTCACCATCTGCAGTGATTTTGGAGCCTGAGAAAAGAAAGTCTGTCACTATTTCCATTGTTTCCCCAACTATTTGCCACGAAGTGATGGAACCAAATGCCATGATCTTAATTTTTTGAATTTTGAATTTCAAGGAAGCTTTCCACTCTCCTCTTTCACATCATCAAGGGGCTGTTTAGTTCCTCTTCACTTTCTGCCATTAGGGTGGTAGAGTCTGATTATGTGATGTTGTGTATATTTCTCCCAGCAACCTTGATTCCAGCTTGTGATTAACCAGCCCAGCATTTCACATGATGTACTCTGCATATAAGTTAAAAAAGTAGGGTGATAGTATACAGCCTTTCCCAATTTGGAACCAAGTCTGTTTTTTCATGTCTGGTTCTAACTGATAATTCTTGACATGAATAGAGGTTTCTCAGGAGGCAGATAAAGTGGTCTGGTATTCCTATCTCTTTAATAATTTTCCACAGTTTGTTGTGATCCATACAAAGACTTTAGCATAGTCAATGAAGCAGAAATAGAAGGTTGTTTTTTTTTTTAATTCTCTGGCTTTCTCCATGATCCAGAAAATGTTGTCAATTTGATCTCTGATTCCTCTGCCTTTTTCAAATCCAGCTTGTATATCTGGAAGTTCTCAGTTCATGTACTGTTGAAATCTATCTTGAAGGATTTCATGAATGACCTTTCTAGTATGTGAAATGAGCTCAAGGTAGGGTACTTTGAACATTCTTTGGCATTGCCTTTCTTTGGGATTGAAATGAAAACTGACCTTTTCTAGTCCTGTGGCCACTTCTGAGTTTTCCAAATTTGCCAGTGTATAGAGTGCAGCACTTTAACAGTGTCTTTGAGGGTTTGAAATAGCTCAGCTGTAATTCCATCACCTCCACTAGCTTTGTTGATAACTTGACACTAGGCCACTAACTTGGCCTTAGTGCCAAGTTCCTAAGGCCCACTTGACACTCCAGGATATCTAGACTAGTCACCACACCATCATGGCTATCCAGGTCATTAATACCTTTTTAAAAATACAGTTCTTCTGTGTATTCTTGCCACCTCATCTCAATCTCTTCTGCTTCTGTTAGATCCTTACTGTTTTTGTCCTTTATTTTGCCCATCTCTTCACGAAATGATCCCTTGGTATCTCTAACTTTCTTGAAGAGATCTCTGTCTTTCCCATTCTATTATTTTCTTATTTCTTTTCATTGTTCTGTTAAGGCTGTCTTATCACTCATTGCTTTTATTTGGAACTCTGCATTCAGTTGGGTATGACTTTTTCTTTCTGCTTAGCCTTTCACTTCTTTACTCAGCTATTTGCAAGCCCTCCTCAGACAAGCACAACTTCCTGTACCATGTCATGAATCTCTGTCTCGAGTTCTTCAGGCATTCTATCAGATCTAACCCCTTGAATCTATTTGTCGCTTCCACTGTATAATCATAAGGGATTTCATTAGGTCATATCTGAATGGGCTAGTGGTTTTCCCTACTTTCTTTAATTTAAGTCTGAATTTTGCAATAAAGAATTCATGATCTACATGAGCTACAGTCAGCCTCTGGTCTTGTTTTTGCTGACTGTATAGGGTTTCTCTGTTTTTGGCTGCAAGGAATATAATCAATCTGATTTTGGTATTGATAATCTGGTGATATCCATATGGAGAACTGTCTCTTTTTTGTTCAAATAGGGTATTTGCATATTCATCAACAATGAAGTATAAATTTAATAAGCATTCAAAATAACTGCCTTATTGATTATGTAATTTAGGCATTGTATAATCTGATCTCAGTGTCATT
>SJYQ01004693.1:81024-94717 GCA_006410935.1 Redunca redunca
ATCCCTATTCAAAGCCAGATAAAGACATCAAAAGAAAATAAAATTATAGGCCAAGAATAATTATGAACTTAAATACAAAAACTTTCCAGAAAATACTCTCAATCAATCAAATCCAACAACACATTATATACCATGACCAACTGGGATTTATCCAGGGAATACAAGAGTTGTTTAACACAAATAAGTGCATGTAATATATCACATTACTAGAATTAAGGGGAAAAAAAACAAAACTCCATGTTCATCTCAGTTAACACAAAAAAGACATTTGAAAAAATCTTGTACCCTTTCATGATAAAAACCCTCAGAATGCTAATAATATAAGGAAAATTTGTCAACACAATAAGGACCATTTATGGAAAATTACTGAGTAGCATTATTATCAATGGTGAAAAACTGAAAGCCTTTTTCCCAAAGATCAGCAACAATACTAAGATGCCTGCTTTCACTACTCCTTTCAAGACTGTATGGGAAGTTCTAGCCAGAGTAATTAGACAAGAAAAGGATTTTAAATGCATCCAAATTGGTAATGAAGAGGTAAAACTATATCCAGTCATAAAAGACAAGAGTCTATATACATAGAAAATCCACAAGAATCCACAGGAAAGCTATTTGAGGTAGTAAACTAATTCATCAAAGTTTTAGGGTACAACATTCCTGCACAAAAATCAGATGTTTCTGTCCATCAGTAGTTAATTCATAAAACTACAAACCTAAAATACATACTCTATTGTACACAAAGTATACTTCAATGAAATTTATTTTATTAAACAGTAGTTTACATACAACTGAAAATGTATTTAGTCAACTGGGTGAAATNGAAATACTCACAAAGAAGCACAGATAGGAAAAAACATGGAATATATGAAGAGAAATTTGTATGAGAAATTAGAATAGTGAAAGTGTATAAATATGGGTATAAATTATAGTGCTGTGAGATAAAGGAAAAGTAGCAAAACAATATTTGAAAAAATTTGAGCCCAGGATCTTATAGAAAACATAAAGTCACATATTCAAAATGTTCCAAAAATTGTAAGCATGAAATATACAAACATTGCCTCTAACATTAGAAATTATAATATGATCTTTATTGTGTTATATTACAGTATTCTTGGGCTTCCCTGGTGACTCAGACAATAAAGAATCCACCTATAATGTGGGAGACCTGGGTTTGATCCCTGGATTGGAAAGATATCCTGGAGAGAGCATGGCAACCCACTCCAGTATTCTTGACTGGAGAATCCCAGTGGACAGAAGGGCCTGGCAGGCTACAGTCCATGGGGTCATAGAGGCGGACATGAATAAGCGACTAAGTACAGCATGGCAAACCTTAAAGTGTTAATATATTTAGCTCTTCCTAAATAGTGCAGAAATTGATACTAATTTTTAAGCCCTCATGCCTTTTGAAATTCTATCATCACATATTCGCTCAGTCGTGTCCGACTCTTTGTGATCCTATGGACTGTAGCCTACCAGGCTTCTCAGTCCATGGGATTTTCCAGGCAAGAGTACTGGAGTGGGTTGCCATTTCCTTCTCCAGGGGATCTTCCCGACCCAAGGATCGAACCCAGGTCTCCCGCATTGTAGGCAGACACTTTAGCCACTGAGCCACCAGAGAAGCCCATTTAACAACATAAAACATTATTATGTTACTACTATTGTATTTAGTGACAGTATTACTCTTGTTTTAAAATTAATACATATATTTGTTTATCTGCATATTTATGCTTTCCAGTGATATTCCTTCTTCCCTGTAATTATGTGATTCTTTCAATTATCACATTTTTTCTAGATAAACTACTGCTTTTTTATGATTCACTGTGGGTCAGCTCAAGAAAATTTTTCTCTCAACTCTTTTTGTCAGGCAGAATATATTGGACATAAAATACTGCATAACAATAAGGCAATAAATGAAAAAAAAAGTCAACATGGTTAATTGAAAGAAGACAATGGCTGAGGAAAAGGAACAGGTAAAAGATGCTATAAATAGTAAGAGGTTCATCTTACCTATAAATATATTGGTAATTACATTAAATATTCTTGAACTGAATACTGCAGTTAAAAGTCAGAGGTTGTCAAAATAGACTGTNTAATGTTATCTTAAAATTATATGAAGAAATATATGTTAGTAAAAATTCAAACCACTGACTTGGAGAAGATATCTGCAATACACTGTTTTGACAAAGGACTTAAAAGAGCTGAAAAACTGATCAGATATTTCATAAAGGAGACTGACAAAATTGTCGATAACTATTTTAGAATACCTCAGTTTCATTAGTTACCAGGGAAATGGAAATCAAAAGCACAGTGAAATACCATTATACTCTCATTGTAGTGGATATAATTGAAAGGACTGACAGTATCTAGAGAGAATGTGGAACAAATCAAATACACACCGGTTTTAGGGTTTTAAAATAGAGTATTCTTTTTAGAAATCTTTTGGGGTAACTACTAAAGTTAGAAAGTGAAAATGACTCAGTTATGCCGGACTCTTTGAGATGCCATGGACTACAGTCCACGGAGTTCTCCAGACCAGAATACTGAAGTGGGTAGCTGTTCCCTTCTCCAGGGAGTCTTCCCAACCCAGGATCAAACCCAGGTCTTCTGCATTGCAAGCAGATTATTTACCAGTTGAGCCACCGGGGAAGCACAAGAACACTGGAGTGGGTAGCCTATCTCTGCTCCAGCGGATCTTCCCGACGCAGGAATTGAACCCGGATTTCCTGCCTTGCAGGCAAATTCTTTATCAGCTGAGCTACCAGGGAAGCCCTAAAAACCTATGACTGAACAATTTTTTCTGAGTACATTTTTAACATAAAGGAATTCTAACATTCACCAAAAAACTAGTACAATAGTAACTAAACCAGAATGAAACAAGTGTCCAATAACAATACAATAGTGTTAGTCACTCAGTCGTGTCCAACTCTTTGTGACCCTATGGACTAAACTGCGCTAAGATCTTCTGTCCATGGAATTCTCCAGGCAAGAATACTGGAGTGGTTGCCGTTTCCTTCTCCAGGAGATCTTCCGGCCCCAGGGAACAACAGAATAGATACATACAATAATAAATTGTGGATTATACCCACAGTGGGATTCCCCGGTGGCTCAGACAGTAAAGCATCTTCCCACAATGTGGGAGATCCCAGGGTTCGATCCTTGCATTGGGAAGATCCCCTGGAGAAGGAAATGGCAACCCACTCCAGTAATCTTGCCTAGAAAATTCCATAGAGGGAGGAGCCTGGTGGACTACAGTCCATGGGTTCGCAAAGAGTCAGACACAACTGAGCAATTTAACTTTCTTTCTTTCTTTATACTCATAATGGAATACTATACAACAAAGAAAACATGTGAAGTGCACAACAAGGGGATGAATCTCATACATATGGTATTGAACAAAGGAAGCTATAAACAACCGAGTTTGTTTACTATAATTGTATTTTTATGTAGGTAAAACTCAGGCAAAATTATTCTACAGTGATGAAGGTTAGAATGGTAAATATTTGGGGGCTACTGATTGAAAAGTAATGTTTCTGAAATGTTGATAATATTCTATATCTTGATCTGGGTGGAGATTTCATGGGTAAATACTTGCTTATATATTTATTCTGTATTCTTTATTATATTAAGTCATATACAATTAAAATAGTTGCTTAGAACATATTTCTAAATGTTTTTCCAGATAGCTCATGAATATTCTTGCCATACCCATATTAGAAAGCATCTGGGTCTCTGGAAAAGAAAACATACTTCTAAATGAATCAGCATAGTAGAAATATTGCATTTCTGCTATTTGTTTGAGATGTATCAACTATATTATGTTTTTCTAACAATAAAATCTTCCTTAACTGCTCCATTTTTTTTTATCTGCACATCTGTTTCAAAATAAAATAAGTGCCCTTTGGGATTTAAAACAGAAACAAAGGTGTTAGGGTAATAGCAGGTATTATAGCTTAGGACTGAGATATAAAAGTAAATGAGTATAAACTGGAAGATTATCTTTTTACCCATTTTTTAGTTTACTTTATGACAAATAAGTCCCATCTGGCCCTTAAATCTAGGACTTCAAATCCTAAAAAGGCAATAACTCTATATCATGAGCTAACAGAAAATATAGTTTACTCAATAATTATAGAAGCAGTTCTGACAGTATTTTGGCCAAGGATAATAAATGTACTATTTCAGAATCCCAAGGGTGATTCTACAGGGTCTCTGAGTACTGTCATGAATATTTTGGAGGACACCAATCTAAGCCTGTGACCAGGTTTGTGTTACAATACCAATTTTTGTATCTGGTTTCTTGCTCATGAATGCTGAAGTTTTCTTCGCCTTTCTATACCACTGGAAGACTGTTTCTAGCTGTCAAACTGATTTGACAGTTTTTGTTTAAGTAACTGCACATCACTCCATGTACATCATCACCAAAAAATGTATGGTTTACAAGACACATAATATAAAAACCACACTGTCAAGGACCACATAGCTTTTCTGTATTCATATCCTTGCCTAGTTTTCCTTTAATAGCACTGCTGCTGCTGCTGCTGCTGCTAAGCCGCTTCAGTCATGTCCAACTCTGTGCGACTCCATAGATGGCAGCCCACCAGGCTCCCCCGTCCCTGGGATTCTCCAGGCAAGAACACTGGAGTGGGTTGCCATTTCCTTCTCCAGTGCATGAAAGTGAAAAGTGAAAGTGAAGTCACTCAGTCGTGTCTGACTCTTAGCGACCCCATGGACTGCAGCCTACCAGGCTCCTCCGTCCATGGGATTTTCCAGGCAAGAGTACTGGAGTGGGGTGCCATTTAATAGCACAGATATATTAATTGGATTGCTTGTTAATTAATTTATCCACTTATACAATATATAGTTATCAAAGCTTGCCTATGAGCTATTTTTACATATCCTTTACTATGTGCTCATAAATAAGGTTTATTCAATGAAATGCATTAAACTGTAAATGAGATACAAAAGGTTTTATTTCCTAGTGAATGCTTGTACTTTAACAACAGGTCTCTATTCGCGCCCTCTTCTCAGCTTCTAAGAAGACTTCTCACTTTTTGTATACCTCAAAAATTTCTGAAAGATTTCAGAGGAAGTGTGAATTTTAAAAGGAAAAGAACACTCATTACATACTAAAGTGTAAAAATATACAAATTTCCCATTAATTATCTAGTTCTTCATCCTCAAAATCTCTCCCTTGATAGCACACATCTTTCTCCATTTCTCCTCTTCCATATCCTTCACCTATTGAAGAAATTTCTCTTATCTTGTGAATGCCATGTAAAAAGTGTGATAACAGAGCAGAGACCTACCATTGCTCCTTCAGCATGGCCTTTAAGAGTTTCACTTTTCAAACTCAAAGTTTATCAAAATATTAACCTAACATAATTGTCTATTACTTTGTATTTGTGTGTGTGTGTGTGAATAGAAAAATGGAGAACTAGGAAGGCTTTCTTTTTGCTAAGAAAACAAAATATCTTTTGCATTATTTCCCTTATAACATGACATTCAGCAGAACTTATTTTCATTATCAACCACAGAGCTTTTTTTCATTCTTGTTATCCTATTCCTGTTACAATTACTGATCTGAATTACCAAAGTATAGTCTAGTCCATCAATGGGTAATATATAAATAGCCTGCAGGTTTAGCTGTACTCCACAAAACACTAGGTAAATACATACATACATACATTCATATGCACTTAATGAAAATATCAGTGTGTATGTGTATATTAAGTATATTTGTATGCATGTTTGTATTTTTTTACCAGTTTCCCATGGACTGCAACAAACCTTCCAGATAATATTCTGAACTAATAACTATCATTATAATTAATTGCATGCACAAAGTCTTTTTAAAAACATACATATTTTTACATAAGTATCAATATATAGCTTAACTATACTGTTAGATCAAAGGGAAAAAAAGTGTCAGATCCTTTCCTCTCACCATTATCTCTAAATCACTTCATTTCATGAGCATTCTGTTAAAGGATATTGCTAAAACCAAGGATTACTATCAGTCTTCATCTTCTTTCATCCAACAGCATCATTATCTTCTGATTGAAATTTTTTGTCTAATGATTTTTTCCTCAAATATGTTTGAAATGAATTATTCCTATTAAAAAAAACTAAGCAGGAAAACTTTTTCAAAGTTGATTAGCTAACTATTCTTAAATTTGATGTAGGTAGTAAATATGGAACATAGAAACAGATTGCATGGAAAATTCTGACAAGAAAAAAGCGTAACATAAGGAGATCTTGCCCTCCTAGATAGTAAACTGTATTACAAAATCCTTAAATATATTAAATTTGTTACAAAGCAATTAACTAAAATGCTGTTAATCCCAACTGGGTAACCATCAAGTAAAAAGGAAAAAAGAAAAAAAAAAAACCTATGCCTTTATGGAATATTTTACCCAAATTTTATCATTTTTTGAGTAATCTTTAAATATATATTTGAATATTTATATTTTAACCTTTAAATATACATATGTATATTATGTATATACAGTTTACTATCTAGGAGTCTTTTCCAATTAGTCAGCTCTTAACATCAGGTGGCCAAAATATTGGAAACTTAACTTCAGCATCAGTCCTTCCAATGAATATTTAGGGTTAATTTTCTTTAGGATTGACTGGTTTGGTCTCCTTGCTGTCCAAGGGACTCTCAAGAGTCTTCTCTAGCACCACTTTTTTTTTTTTTTCAGCACCACAATTTGAAAGCATCAGTTCTTCAGTGCTCAGCTTTCCTCATGGCCCACATCTCACATCCATACATGACTACTGGAAACACCATACCTTTAAATATACTGACATTTGTTGGCAAAGTGGTGTCTGTTTTTTAATATGCCGTCTAGGTTTGTTATAATTTTCCTTCCAAGAAGCAAGTCTCTTTTAATTACATGGCTGCAGTCCTTGTCTGCAGTGATTTTGGAACCCTAAAAAATAAAATCTGTCACTGCTTTCACTTTTCCCCCTTCTATTTGCATGAAGTAATGGGATGGCAACCCACTCCAGCATTCTTGCCCGGAAAATCCCATGGACTGAGGAGCCTGGTAGGTTACAATCCATGGGGTTGCAAAGAGTCAAACATGATTGAGCTTTCACTCACTTTAATGGAACCAGATGCCATGATTAGTTTCTGAATGTTGAGTTTTAAGCCAGCTTTTTCAGTCTCCTCTTTCATCCTCATCAAGAAGCCCTTTAGTTCCTCTTCACTTTCTGCCATTTGAGTGATATCATCTGCATATGTGAGGTTATTGATATTTCTCCCATCGATCTTGATTCCAGATTGAGAGTAATCCAGCCCAGCATTTTGCATGATGTACTCTGCATATAATTAAATAAGCAGAGTGTATATTGTCATATACAGCCTTGATGTACTCCATTCCCAATCTGGAACCAGCCATTGTTCCATACCTGGTTCTAACTGTTGTTTCTTGACCTGCATACAGAGCTCTCAGGAGGCAGGTCAGGTGGTCTGGTATTCCCATCTCTTTAAGAATTTTCCACAGTTTGTTGTGATCCACACAGTTAAAGGCTTTAATGTAGTCAGTGAAGCAGATGCTTTCCTGGAATTCCCTTGTTTTGTTTACTTTACAGTCCAGCAAATATCAGAAATTTAATCTCTGGTTCCTCTGCCTTTTCTAAACCCAGCTTTTACATCTGGAAGTTCTCAGTTCACAAACATAATTTAATATTTATACATTTAATCTATTTATTATTCATATGATTTTACGTATGTATATTCTTTATTTAAATATTATTTTGTAGTTCTGAGATCCAAGCTAAGATAAAGATTAAACCCATAGTAAGAAATTTGATATATACATAAGAAAAACACACGATGAACAAAGCCAAAAATATAAGCCATGCTAGGGGAAGATATTGACAATATGTATAGAAAAGACTTTATCTTTTTAATATGTTAAACATTCTTACTGAATAGTAAATCAATTACAAAAATGGATTGGGAAAAATGAAATGGGCAATATATACAAGCAGACAGTTTACTGAAATTTCTAAAATACTTTAAAAATCACAAAAATATTTTTAAATTTACTCATAATAAAGGGAATTCAATTTAAAAATAGTTATCAGTACAGAAATCCTTTACCAAGGCACCTCATTAGATGACATACAATCTGAGTTATGATGTAGGGAATTCAGCACTGGCATATATTACCAATAGTTGTATAATTTGATGATATACATTATCAAATGCATATTAACACTTAACATACAATAATTTTCAGCCCACTGAATCTTGTTCTAAGAAATTAATCTATAGTATTCCAGAACACTGAAACTTTACAAATAAAATATGCAAAGAAGTATTTTTTTTCATGACTTGAAATTTGAAAGGAGATAAATTATTTGTAGGGGACAGAATAAATATGTAGTCATATAATGAAAAATACACTGCTATTATTAAAAGAAGTGAATATATATATATATATATATATATACACATATGCTAATATGGATGGAGAAGGCAATGGCACCCACTCCAGTACTCTTGCCTGGAAAATCCCATGGACGGAGGAGCCTGGTAGGCTGCAGTCCATGGGGTTGCAAAGAGTTGGACACGACTGAGTGACTTT
Organism: Redunca redunca; assembly: GCA_006410935.1. Classification (NCBI taxonomy): domain Eukaryota; kingdom Metazoa; phylum Chordata; class Mammalia; order Artiodactyla; family Bovidae; genus Redunca; species Redunca redunca. Next base: position 89,625 of record SJYQ01004693.1, read on the forward strand.
ACTTTCACTTCTCCCTTTCATCCATTGGAGAAGGAAATGGCAACCCATTCCAGTGTTCTTGCCTGGAGAATCCCAGGGATGGTGGAGCCTGATGGGCTGCCGTCTATGGGGTCACACAGAGTTGGACCGACTGAAGTGACTTAGCAGGAGCAGCATGCTAATACGGAAAATGTATACCTTATTTTTAATGAAATATAGCAACATGTGAAACTGTAAAAATAGTCTCAATTGATGATGTATAGATATTAAAGGGTATTAACACTGAATTTCATCAGTAGGCCTTAAGATTCTTTAAAAATGTGAAATTCCAAAATTAGATCACTGCAGAATTGGAAGTGTCTGAGAAGTCACTCCTTGGACTCTTGATTCCATTCATATAGGCTGGGGAGAGGAAGGGGATATCAGAGGCAGCTATTGCCATAAGTGTTATGAGTGCCACGTGGTGAGAGGAGGCAGAGTACTTAATCCTTTACCTCTGTTCTGATAAGAAAGTCTTTGGAGTGCTTTGACACTCCTGTGGTTGAGAGACATAGAGCATTGGTGCTGAACTTGAAAGGTTGTTGTTGAATTACGACCCTGGGGTTCTTGGCCCCCGGAGGAGAAGAATTAGAGCTTTTGTTTAACAAAGTTTTATTAAAGTATAAAGGAGATAGAGAAAGCTTCTGACATAGGCATCAGAAGGAAGCAGAAAGAGTTACCCCCTGCTAGTCTTTAGCTGGATGTTATATAGTCATCAGCAGTCTGTTAATGAAAGAAAGGAATGTCTCAAAACTTAGAATGGCACCAGGCCCCTCACCCATAGGATGCATTTTGGTATAATCTTGGCTCCAAATGGTTCATCTTGGGCCATAAAAGGATTAACTTGAATCTTGAAGAAGGGCAAAGCACCATACAAATAGTGTCATTTACATAGATTAGAGGAACAATATCAGGAGTATAACATACTTGTTTATCAAGTAGGTTCTGAGCCAAAAGGCAGAACGAACTTGAAGACAGAGTTTGGGGTAAAGGCATAGTACATTACCATAGCTTAAGATAAACATTTCCATAATAAAAAGGCAGTTGCAACACAGAATTTTAAGAGAAACCTCCCTTTAAATTTGTATAGAGAAGGAAAAAATATCCCTACTTTGTTTCCTCCTGCCACTTAAGAGAGATAAAAGTGTCTGACACTTGCAGGCTATTTCCTCCATTTGGAGACCCCTGGCCTTCCTGCCTATTACCCCTGAAACTCACACCTGAGAAAACTCAGCTATGGAAGTAAAATAGAAGGAGGTGCTCTGGGCTTTCCTGGACATACAGAGTTTTCCAAAGGAAGAATTACAGGCATGCCTTGTTTTCTTGCATTTTGCTTTGTTGTGCTTTACAGGTATTTCAGGGCTTAAAAAATAATTGTAGACTTGTGGCAACCCAGTATGGATCAACTCTGTTGGCACCATTTTTCCAACAGCATTTGGTCAATTTGTATTTCTGTGTCGCATTTTGGTAATTCTCACAGTATTTCAAAATTTTTCATTATTGTTATGAGGAATAAGCACAAACTGTTAAGAATTTAAATGCCCAATTTATGTGAAAATTTTACCTCACTTACTCAATAAACATTACCAAATTGAGACAAACTATAATTCAGTTTCATGAATTGCTTGATGAGGGAGTAAGTGAATTTATACATACTATGTAAATTAACATTCAGGCAGCCCATGGGTATTCTTTTAGTAGTAATGTCCTGTCTCAACTGCAGAGAAAATTATGCTTTTTAATTTTCTAGCATACTGAGAAAAAAATTCTTAAAGAGAAACTTAAAATTGTGATATAACTTGCTGGTAAAATTAATTTATTCAAGTGATAGAACCAAATTTAATTATGTTTATACTTTTTAATGTAGTAAAACAACATAAGATCTAGTTTCTTCACAATTTTTTAGATTGACATATTGTTATGCCCAAGTCGCAAAATCTCCCAGTGACCACCAGGGAGCCGACATCCGGTGTTTTTATTACCAAGCTCGAGCTGGGGCTCCCACCCATACCAGCGCAGCAGCTGTAGGGAGGAGCCCCGAGCTCTGGGTTACATTGCTTATATAGTGTATTCTCCAGCGAAAAATTTGAAAAATGGGAGTTTCTGGGTTGGGAGACGTCTAATTAGTTACCTTCTGCGGAAAGGTTAGGTGTTGGGTTCTGATTGGTTCCCATTGTCTAGGTAGACCACAAGTTCCTGAGCGTCAAGTCAGGAGATTTTGGCCTGGGGTCCAATTGGCTCGTGGGTGGTGGGGTGAGGTCAGGGGATTTCCAAAGGCTCTTGGATTTCCAAAAGCTCTTTTCCTGGAACCTTACAAAATGGAGGAGCTTAGGTCCTTCATTCCCCCCTTCTCTAGGATCCAGGACAGACCCAATCATGGGTCTGGAGTCAGCTCTATATTGTTTCCTGCAAAGGGGACCATTGGTAGGGCCGCATATTGGGATCTGAGTACCATGAGCTGCACTGTGTTGATGCGGCTTTTAATGATGGCCACCAATTAGTTTAGTAAGCATGGCCCAAGGGTGAGTAGCAGTAACAAGATAATCAGGGGCCCTGCCAAGGAAGATATGAGAGTTGTGAACCAGGGGGATGAGTTGAACCAGGATTCAAACCAACTCTGAGACATTTCTCTTTCTCTTTTCCTCTGATTTAGCCCTTTTCTTATCTTGGCCAGGGACTCCCTGACTACCCCGGAACGATTCACATAAAAACAACGTTCTTCCCCTAACGCAGCACATAGGCCCCCTGAGAGACTTCATACTCAAGATACTTCTTGGGTATTGGGGCGGAGGTCTCTTTCTTCTGTAACTTCTTCCTGCTGTGCATGGGCCTAGGCCTGCCTAGCAGAGCAGAAGTCTCTCTCTACCCGATCTAAGTTGGGGTTTTCCACACCTGAAACCAGCTTCTACCCTTGTAGTAACAGCAATTTAGTTGGCCCCTCTCAGAGATGAAATAGACAAGGGCCAAAACAGGAGACCTAACAGGATGGTCATCTCTGGTCCCCGGAAACAGAAGGCAACATTTGAGGTGAGGGTTGCAGGGTTTGTGACCCCTTCTGATTGGTTGGTGGTGAGGCAACAGAGCTGTGTTCCAGGAATCTTGTGTTCAGTCTGAAGTTACCATCTTCCACCTGGGTGGGGGCTCAAAGACATTGTTATGCATATTTGAGTAGGAACCGGGACTCTGTCTGGAGACTGTACCAACCTTTGATTGTTTCTGGTTTTGTATCCCCTCCCTTCCCTGATTAGCAATTGTTTGAATCCATGCTTTGGAATTCAGGGAAGGCCAAGAATGCTGAACAAAGTCTATATCCTACAGATAAGAAATGGAGAACACAGAACAGATCTGTACTCCAGAGCCCCAGAGTCCCACTCAGTTTTAATTTTAGGGAACTAGGCAACTATGACTGTGATAACTTCCTGTCAAAATGGGGCATAGGACTGCCCCAGCTTGGAGCAATACAAGCTCTAATGAAAGTACACCCATAGCATCGCGTAGTTATTTCCCAGGATATCTGAACCATAGCTATTCTATTTTGACTTTTAATTGTAAACTTTTCCTTAATAGCTAAAGCAGATTTCACCGTTAATGATGTCAGTGTTTCTCTAGGTATGAGAAGATACAAGAAGTGGGACTCATAAAATCTTTTCCTGAAAAGATCTAACTATCTGAAGGCCTGTTCTGCCAGTTTTTCCCAGAGCACAGAGTGCCTCAATCCTGATTTTCACCCTGAACTCCTTTCAGGGGCGTTGAAAGTCAGCAGTTGCAGTGGCCATGATTTAATCTTTGTAGATGTAGATGGCGAGTGTCAGTCTTCAGTTGGCAGAGCCCCTTTTTGCTCATAAACTTGACCATGATTATGAGGGGGTGCACATCATGACCATTTTATCCCATGGTGCTGGGAATGTCCATTCTCAGGTTTGGCAAAGATTCTGTTGACAGGCCACTCAATGTGCTGTTACTGGACTAGGCCATAAAACAGTATCCAAAATTCTCTGGACAACCTGTCTTACTAGCTTCTTGGTCCAGGAAAATATTTCCTCTTGTTGCTTCTTGCCATATCTAGAGTTACACTGTTACCATCATTGATCTCATATGGGACTATATATTATTCTATTAGAGGCCTCATACACACGTTAAAGCATCTGCCTCCAATGCGGGAGACCCAGGTTCAATCCCTGGGTCGGGAAGATCCCTTGGAGAAGGAAATGGCAATCCACTCCAGTATTCTTGCCTTGAGAATCCCATGGACAGAGAAGCCTAGTAGGTTACAGTCCATGGGGTCACAAAGAGTTGGACACGACTGAGCGACTTCACCTTCACACACATTTGACAGTGTAAGAAACAGCAATTTTGTAAGACAGGGGAAATACAAATAACATAGCCAGCAGTATTAGTAAAGTCACAAGCAAGACTTATGTTAAGAACTTCCATTAGATGTAGCCCAGTATATCTTCGGGTCATCTGACTTAGTCTGCCCTGTAGAATCTTTATCTTCCAGGGAAATTATATATTGGCACCATCTATAAGGCACATAGCCCAGTTTTCTAGTGTTACTAGATGGATTATCTTTAGTATGATTTAATTTTTTTTTTTCCAACAGAGACTTTAAACCTAAATTACTGTAGCCTGGTATTATCTATATAAATCCATCCCATAATTGTGGGAGATTTTTCCCTCCTTTGTGGAAACTTTTCTTGTTCTGATTGAGCTTAGGTAATAGAAAAAAAGCTCAAATTTATAGCCAGAGTCAGAGTAGGCATTATTAATTGGCCTGGTGAGGGTGAGGGGATCCTATCTAGTAATATCATAGTGACCTGAATATGACTATAATTTTTTAAGTAAATTTTCTCAGGGCCAACCAGTTAGAGTCTGGTGGTAGAGAAATTTACCAAAGTAACCCAGAACTGGACACAGGTAATTGGCCACAAACCCAACAATTGGATTGATTTTTAAAACTAGCATAGGATCAGGCCTATGATAGAAAAGCATGTGACTTATATGCAAAGGTCTAAGAAGTCAAGAAAACATAAATGATCATACGAATCAGGTCCAGCCTCTTGGGGAAGCTGTCT
>SJYQ01004693.1:94874-112015 GCA_006410935.1 Redunca redunca
CCTCAGTGTCAGGAGTTACAGATGGTCTAGATAAGTGTTCCTGAGAGCCCTGGTCTCAAGGCACAGAGAAAGAAAATCAAGTTCTAACAAAATGTCGGCAGGTCTAAACTACACAATGGCCAAAGCAAAATTTCCTTCTCCAGGGGATCTTCTCGACCCAGGGATCGAACCCAGGTCTCCCATATTGCAGGCAGACGCTTTAACCTCGGCTCCACCAGAGAAGCCCTTAAAATACAGTCTCTCAGAAAACCTCCTATAGAGACACAGAACTTCAGATCTAAGCACTAACATCAAAGATTTCAAGGGAGGAAAGGAATCCAGGTAGAAAGAAGAAGAGGGAGGAGGCAGGAGAGAGGGGCAAAAGGGGTGGCCTTACAGATGTCTCCTGCCACCTACAGAGACCCAGGTATTGTGGGACTTTTCCTTGGGCCTCCAGAGAAGGGAGGACTGGAACTCAGCCCTATCAGAAATCAGAACCAGAATTCGAGTTCTTTGCCAAGAGGAGGTGATCAGTCTCCAATCCTCAGCTCAGGCTGAGGGCCCTTCAACCAGATTCCTGCATCCAGGACTGGGGGACTAGAAAAACAGGGAAGGATAGGAAGGGTTAAGGAGAGGAAAGAGAGAGAGAAGGGAAGAGAGATCAACAAAGTCTCTTGTTCCTTACTGGTCGGGGCACTCTGGCCAGTTGTCCCCATCAGGAGGAGACCAGGGACAAAAGGGTCCCAGTTGTGGCCGCTGGGTCTGGTCCATTGGCAGGCAAGCTGGCCCCTGAGTACCCCAAGTGGTCAGGATATCAGTCTCGGTGAAGAAGAGTTCTCGCCAGAGTCGCCATTTGTTGCAGGGAGAGGGACCCCTCCCAGGGCCCGAAACTGGGCTCTTGTCTAACACTCAGAAAATGAATTGTCTGAGGAGACACATGTGCTGACAAAGGGAACTTAGTCAGGTTGTCCGACCCGCACTCAGAAGGTGCTATCTCGGACTCGGTGTACAGTTCCCAAGTCAAAGGTGCCTTCTGAGGGCCAGCCTACATGGAAGGCCGGCCATTCTGCAGTGCAAAAAGGGATTAATTTATTCCTTTTAATTTCTACACTGAGGTCATGAGCGTGCATCTTGACCTCCTTAAAATTATCAGTAACCAAGGATAGAGGTGTGGGGCTAGAATGGCGTTGCCCCATCGTCCCGGGATCAGTCAGATGTTGGTAAATTAACACAGACAATACGAACAGCCACACAGACAGACAGAGAGACAGGAGAAATATACCTCCGGGAGTCCGGAGGTAAAACCGAACGACGACGGCCTCCGGCCATTCAGCGGGAGCGACCCGCTATCGTCTACAGAGAACAGGGGCACTCCATCCCCCCTCCACCGGGGTTGGGGACGTCTCCCCATGACCCCCACAGGTGACTCTCTGGCTCGTCCGCCTAAGTCGTATACCGGTCTCAGAAACCAGGCCCTACCAGGAGTGAAAGAAAGTCAGAAAAAAGCTTACCAGCTGCAGATGACTCTCCGGATCAGTCTTCCTGTGGAGCCTGTGGGAGATCCTGGACGAGCCCCCAAATGTTATGCCCAAGTCGCAAAATCTCCCAGTGACCACCAGGGAGCCGATATCCAATGCAAAAGCAAGAGAATTTTTATTACCAAGCTCGAGCTGGGGCTCCCACCGATACCGGTGCAGCGGCTATAGGGAGGAGACCTGAGCTCTGGGCTACATTGCTTATATAGGGTATTCTTGAGCAAAAAATTTGAAAAATGGGAGTTTCTGGGTTGGGAGACATCTAATTGGTTACCTTCTGCGGAAAGGTTAGGTGTTGGGTTCTGATTGGTTCCCATTTCCCAGGCTGGCCAAGGGTTCTGATTGGTTCCCATTGTCTAGGTAGACCACAAGTTCCTGAGCGTCAAGTCAGGAGATTTTGGTCTGGGATCCAATTGGCTCGTGGGTGGTGGGGTGAGGTCAGGGAATTTCCAAAGACTCTTGGATTTCCAAAAGCTCTTTTCCTGGAACCTTACAAAATGGAGGAGCTTAGGTCCTTCAATATTATACAAAATACAGTATTTTAACTATAGTCCCACAGTTGTATAGCAGATCTCCAAAACTTATTCATCTTAGACTAACTATAACTTTTTATCTTTTAGACAGCAACTTCCCATTGCACATTCTCTCCAAGCCTTGGCATTCTAGTCTCTGTTTCTTTGAGTGTGACTATTTTAGATACTTCCTATAAATGGTTATAATCTTCCAGAACAGTGCTAAAGAGTATATAACGGGCAAAGAACAGTCTCTTCAATAAATAGTAATGGGAAAGCTGAACATCTATTAATATATATGAAAGAATGAAAGTGGACCCTTCTTTTACAACATATGCAAAGTCAACTCAGAACAGATTAAAGATTTAAACATAAGACCTGAAACTGTAAAACTCCTAGAAAAAAATGTAGAGGAAAATCTTCATAGATTAGTCTTGGCAATGACAACAAAAGCATTAGCAAAGAAAGCAAAATTAGAAAAGTAAGACTATATCAAACTAAACAGCTTCTGCACAGCAAAGAAAGCAATTACAGAGTGAAAAGTCAACCTACAGAATGAGATAAAATATTTGCAAACCACTTATCTGATCAGGGATTCATATTTAAAACATATAAGAGTACAACTCAATAGCAAAAACTCCTAGTAATCCTGTCAAAAAATGGACAAAATCTTGAATAGACATTTTTCCGAAGAGATCATATAAATGGCCAACATATATAGATGGTATGTGAATAGATTATCAGTCACCAGAGAAATGCAAATCAAAACCACAATGAAATATCACTTCACACCTCTTAGGATGACTATTGTAAAAAAATTATTAACAGCAAGTATTGTCAAGTACGCATAGAAATTTGAACTTTTGGACATTATTGGTGGTGTCTCTAAAGTTGTGCAGCCAGTATGGAAAAGAGCATGGCAGTTCCTCCAAATTGATAATAAAACTGCCATATGTTGCAGAAACCCTATCTCTGGGTATGTATCCAAAGTAAATAGAGTCAGGACCTTGAAGAAATAACCTGTACTACAATGATTTGATACATTGCAGCATAATTCACATTAACCAAGATATGGCGGTGCTGCAAATGTCTATCAACAGATGGCTGATAAAGAAAATGTATACACACTCAATGAATTATTAATCTTTGAAAAAGAAGAAAACTCTGACATATGCAACAATAGGGATGAACTTGGAGAATATTATATTAGGTGGAATAAATATTTCATAGAAGAATAAAAATTATTTTAAAGAATTACTCCTGTTGATAGAGATAAAGGTCATATGTGATACTTAAACATAGGAAGTAAAATCAATAAATCATTTATTGAATAATGAAAAAAATCTTATTACAGTCATATACCACCTCTTTTTATTCCCTCAGGATACTATTAGTCACTAGGATAGTATGTAGTAGGAGTATACAGAACAAAAATTTCCACAAGTTAATTTCCATAGGAAAATGCAGTCAAAATTGTGTTGCATAAAATGAGAGAATAAGAAGCCAGAATAATTTTAATAAATTTTTCTTTGTTTTGTTTTTGTCTGTCTTAATGGCAAATTGGGAAAATATTTTTTAAAAAGAAAGATGTTTAAAGGATTAAAAAGCTGTTGTGAAATTCTGGGTGTGAGACACATGAACGAAAGTGAGACAGTTAAACATGTCAAGTTTTTTTCATAGACATATTTGTGTTTCTTTTTTTTTTTTTTGGACCTGTTTATGTTCTGCCAAACTTCCTGGTGAATTACCTAGTGCTTTTTGCTAGGAAGCTAGTCTCTATGTATAGAATGCTTTCAGCAGAATATACCTGGTTGTCTGAATTTTTTACTGTAAAAGACATGGAATCTAAGAATTTATGTGACCTAGGTCTCTGTAAAACATGCTAGTTATGTAAATATCTCAGTTTAAAATGATGTTCCATGATATAAATGGTTTCTGTGTGAATGAGATGACTACACATCTCACTCAGAAAACTCATGTGTTAACCTAGACCAGAGTTGCTCCATGGGAGAAGAAAAATCACTGTGGAACAATGCAAGTGATCCTGGACTTGGCCATTTAATTTGTGTCACAAAATTTTTGTATTCTTAAAAATTACTGATAAAGCTTGACACAATATCCCTGATATATGGGAGGAGTCTAAATTAGAAATCTGATCTATTGTGAACTCTCGAGTTGCTATGGTAAGCATCGCTGTCTTTTATGCATATGAGTTATAGATGCTAACATAGATTTTAGCAAAAATATAAAAAGAAAATGATAAAACACTCAGTAGTTAGTTCAGTTGCTTAGTTGTAACTGACTCTTTGCAACCCCATGAATTGAGCATGCCAGGCCTCCCTGGAGTTCACTCAAACTCACGTGCATCGAGTTGGTGATGCCATCCAGCCATCTCATCCTCTGTCGTCCCCTTGTCCTCCTGCCCCCAATCCCTCCCAGCATCAGGGTCTTTTCCAATGAGTCAACTCTTTCCATGAGGTGGCCACAGTATTGGAGTTTCAGCTTTAGCATCAGTGATTCCAATGAACAGCCAGGACTGATCTCCTTCAGAATGGACTGGTTGTATCTCCTTGCAGTCCAAGGGACTCTCAAGAGTCCTCTCCAACACCACAGTTCAAAAGCATCGATTCTTCAGCGCTCAGCTTTCTTCACAGTCCAACTCTCACATCCAGACATGATCACAGGAAAAACCTTAGCCTTGACTAGCCGGACCTTAGTTGGCAAAGTAATGTCTCTGCTTTTGAATATGCTATCTAGGTTGGTCATAATTTTCCTTCCAAGGAGTACACGTCTTTTAATTTCATGGCTGCAATCACCATCTGCAGTGGCTTTGGAGCCCAAAAAGATAAAGTCTGACACTGTTTCCCCATCTATTTCCCATGAAGTAGTGGGACCAGATGCCATGATCTTCGTTTTCTGAATGTTGAGCTTTAAGCCAACATTTTCACTCTCCTCTTTCACTTTCATCAAGAGGCATTTTAGTTCCTCTTCACTTTCTGCTCTGCATATCTGAGGTTATTGATATTTCTCCTGGAAATCTTGATTCCAGCTTGTGCTTCTTCCAGCCCAGTGTTTCTCATGATGTTCTCTGCATATAAGTTATATAAGCAGGGTAACAATATACAGCCTTGACGTACTCCTTTTCCTATTTGGAACCAGTCTCTTGTTCCATGTCCAGTTCTAACTGTTGCTTCCTGACCTGCACATAGGTTTCTCAAGAAGCAGGTCAGGTGCTCTAGTATTCCCATCTCTTTCAGAATTTTCCACAGTTGATTGTGATCTACACAGTCAAAGGTTTTGGCATAGTCAATAAAGCAGAAATAGATGTTTTTCTGGAACTCTCTTGCTTTATCCATGATCCAGTGGATGTTGGTAATGTGACCTCTGGTTCCTCTGCCTTTTCTAAAACCAGCTTGAACATCTGGAAGTTCACGGTTCATGTACTGCTGAAGGCTGGCTTGGAGAATTTTGAGCATTACTTTACTAGCATGTGAGATGAGTGCAATTGTGCAGTAATTTGACCAATCTTTGGCATTGCCTTTCTTTGGGATTGGAATGAAAATTGACCTTTTCCAGTCCTGTGGCCACTGCTGAGTTTTCCAAATTTGCTGACATATTGAGTGTAGCACTTTCACAGCATCATCTTCCAGGATTTGAAATAGCTCAACTGGAATTCCATCACCTCCACTAACTTTGTTCACAGTGATGATTTCTGAGGCCCCCTTGACTTCACATTCCAGGATGTCTGGGTCTAGGTGAGTGATCACTCCTTCATGATTATCTGTGTCATGAAGTTTTTTTGTACGATTCTTTTGTGTATTCTTGCCACCTCTTCTAAGTATCTTCTGCTTCTGTTAGATCCATACTATTTCTGTCCTTTATCGAGCCCATCTTTGCATGAAATGTTCCCTTGGTATCTCTAATTTTCTTGAAGAGATCTCTAGTCTTTTCCATTCTGTTGTTTTCCTCTATTTCTTTGCACTGATTGCTGAAGAAGGCTTTTTTAAAAATCTCTCCTTACTATTCTTTGGAACTCTGCGTTCAGATGCTTATATCTTTCTTTTTCTCCTTTGCTTTTCACTTCTCTTCTTTTCGCAGCTATTTGTAAGCCCTCCTCAGAAAGCCATTTGCTTTTTTGCATTTCTTTTTCTTGGGGAAGGTCTTGATCCCTGTGTCCTGTACTATGTCAGGGACCTCCATCTATAGTTCATCAGGCACTCTGTCTATCAGATCTAGTCCCTTAAATCTATTTCTCACTTCCCCTGTAGAATCATTAGGGATTTGATTTAGGTCATACCTGAATGGTCTAGTGGTTTTCACTACTTTCTTCAATTTCAGTCTGAATTTGGCAATAAAGATTTCATGATCTGAGCCACAGTCAGCTCCTGGTCTTGTTTTTGCTGACTGTATAGAACTTCTCCATCTTTGGCTACAAAGAATATAATCAATCTGATTTTGGTGTTGACCATCTGGTGATGTCCATGTGTAGTCTTCTCTTGTGTTGTTGGAAGAGGGTGTTTGCTATGACCAGTGTGTTCTCTTGGCAAAATTCTATTAGTCTTTGCCCTGCTTCATTCCGCATTCCAAGGCCAAATTTGTCTGTTACTCCAGGTGTTTCTTGACTTCCTAGTTTTGCATTCCGGTCCCCTATAATGAAAGAGATATCTTTTTGGAGTGTTAGTTCTAAAAGGTCTTGTAGGTCTTCATAGAACCATTCACCTTTGTCTTCTTCAGTGTTACTCATTGGGGCATAGGCTTGGATTACCATGATGTTGAATGGTTTGCTTTGGAGACGAACACAGATCATTCTGTCATTTGAGATTGCATCCAAGTACTGCATTTCAGACTCTTTTGTTGACTATGATGGCTACTCCATTTCTTCTAAGGGATTCCTGCCCACAGTAGTAGATATAATGACCATCTGAGTTAAATTCATCCATTCCAGTCCATTTCAGTTCACTGATTGCTAGAATGTCAGTGTTCACTCTTGCCATCTCCTGTTTGACCACTTCCAGTTTGCCTTGATCATGGACCTAACATTCCAGGTTCCTATGCAATATTGCTCTTTATAGCATCGGACTTTGCTTCTATCACCAGTCACATCCACAACTGGGTATTTTTTTTTTTTTTGCTTTGGCTCCATCCCTTCATTCTTTTTAGAGTTATTTCTCCACTGATCTCCAGTAGCATATTGGGCACTTAACAACCTGGGGATTTCCTCTTTCAGTATCCTATCATTTTGCCTGTTCATACTGTTCATAGTGTTCTCAAGGCAAGAATACTGAAGTGGTTTGCCATTCCCTTCTCCAGTGGACCACATTCTGTCAGACCTCTCCACCATGACATGTCCATCTTTGGTGGCCCCACACGGCATGGCTTAGTTTCATTGAGTTACATAAGGCTGTGGTCCATGTGATCAGATTGGCTAGTTTTCTGTGAGTATGGTTTCAGTGCGTCTGCCCTCTGCTGCCCTCTCACAACACCTAGCATCTTACTTGGGTTTCTCTTACCTTGGTCATCAGGTATCTCTTCACAGCTGCTCCAGCAAAGTGTAGCTGCTGCTCCTTGCCTTGGACGAGGGGTAACTCCTCAGGTCCACCCCTTCTGACCTTGAAAGTGGAATAGATAAAACTCTATAGCAAACTCTATAAGGACTTAATGTCAAGATGACTTTACAATGCCTAGGCCCTTAGTATTAAAATGTAGAAATTTCAGAAAGATTATGAAGACAGGATTTGAAGAGTGAAGGGTAAAGTTTACTGGTGATATTTGGACAAGGTAAGGGAAATAGGCTTAGTTGAAGAAAACTGGCAAAAATGATAAGAAGTATAAGAAAGGGATATATGTGGATATTTCTATTTCTTTTACTCTTTCTACCAGCTATGGTAAAAATCTGACCTATGAAATATCAAGACCATTGTCCACATAAAATTTATTTATCTATTCTCTGAGAGACCTCATCAGTATCTCTCAATAGTACCAACTTATAAATATTTTTTGATTTAGTAATATACAAGTTTGTAAAGAACACATTTTAGATAAGAATAACTGTACCTATTTTAACTCAGCTCCTCTAAATTAAGGATGCCATAGTAATCCATGAAATGTTAGTAGCATTTGGAGGAAAGATAAAGTTATAGTTCCAAATAGATTAATAGACTATATTAAGCAGCAGAGAGATTCTCTCCATTGACACAGATGTTGAAAAATAACAAGTGTTCTTTCTTTGAGGTTTAATATTAAGAAGTTTGGTCAAAATGTTTCTTCAAGTTACAATGAAAAATNTGATGGCCCATGGTATAAATGACTCCTGTGTGAATAAGGTAAATACATATCTCAGATGCAATTCAAACTTTCCTAATTATTTCAAAATTAGGAATTAATGTCTTTTGTGTAAACAATAGCTTTTAAATGGTTTACTGACCATTCATTAAAGTTTTGCTACTGATTATATAAACTTGATGCTTGACTGAAAATGATAAACCAGGTGGTACCCTGGTTTTACTTTCTGAGCTTAATCATTAGTAAGGCATTTACTTGCTGAACATCATGATAGTTTGATTCTGGTTGTAGGCAAATGTCCTACTGCCTTAACTGACAAAGATGTCCATGTCTAAATCACTAAAACCTGTGAATGTGTTACTTTACTTGTCGAAAATGCCTCTAAGATATAATTAAATTATAGACCTTAAAATAGGGAGAGTATACTATATTATCTGGGTGAGTCCAATCTAGTCTGATCTGATAAATTCTCAAATCCTAATCTTTATGCAAGATTATACATTGATACTTGTAACTACATAAAACATGCACACTATGAGTGCAGACTAATTTGTGAAAAATCAGCAGAATGAGACTTTGTTGCATACAGATTAAACATATTAATAGCATTTGAGAAACCAATTGACATTTAATTTAGCACAACTCTGACTTCCCTGGTGGCTCAGACGGTAAGGTGTCTACCTACAATGCGGGAGACCTGGGTTTGATCCCTGGGTTGGGAGGATCCCCTGGAGAAGGAAATGGCAACCCACTCCAGTACTCTTGCCTGAAAAATTCTGTGGATGGAGGAGCCTGGTAGACTTCAGTGCATGGGGTCACAAAGAGTTGGACACACTGAGCGACTTCACTTTCTTTCTTTTTGACTACTCTGTCCAATAAAGATCAGTCTAGTGGAAGAGTTTGAAAGAATGGAGAACAACATGACTGGTTAAAATTGGTAAGGACAGAGGAATTTGTGCTGGAGGAAAGGACTAGAATTTGAACAAGCAAGAAATATGGCAAACTGTAAGGAGTGGATTTGAAAGACAGATGAGGGAATATGGGGGATGGAAGGAAGATTTGAGAGGGTTCTTGTGTTGGAGCCATGAGATATTTAGTGATGGAAAATTTACCAAGTTTTTCTTTAGCTTATGAATATAATATTTTGTTCATATTTTTAATGAGAATATTTAACTTTCAATTATGCCCAAGTATGGGGGTACATATTTAAAATTTGATCAGTGCTGAGGTAGGTCTAAAACAGCCATTTTATCCCAGCTTCATACCAGTATAGAATAGAATAGTTAGGAATATTTAGGAATGCACCTCTTCAGGAATCAGATTCTAAAAGACATAAAGGAAATGTTTATTCTATCTGTTAGGATGTATGTGATGCCTGGATGTATTAAATAATTCTTTTTTATTTTATTTTTTCTCCACCCTAAAGATGAACTATGTAACAATGCTCAAAGCAATTCAATTTGAAAAGGATTAGGCAAGAGAAAGATCAAAGGTAAAAGACATTTAAGAAATGTGATCTTTATAAATCAAAATTAATATTCAAGTTTTCAAAACTTCCTAATTTCTCTTTTAAAAGAACAGAATGTCATTTGCCTAAGGCAGTCCAAAATTTTGGTGACATATCCATAATGGACAGGTTCTTCTGTAAAATGAATGCAGAGACCATGTCTAATTCTGTTTCAACATCATCAACACCACCATCCAACCGCTTCTAATCTCTGCTAATGTCTTCCATATAATCACTGAATTTTTTTTCTATTGAATTTAACTGAATTGATTTGAAGGCATTCACCTTGACACTTTTCTCCAGGAAAATGGAAGTTTGCCTTATCTGAAACACTTGACTTACTACATGAAATGTTTCACATGCTTCTTATCCTTTAACCAAGTGGGCAGCAGAAAAGACACTTTACTCTATAAATCTTGCCTGCATAGGAAATAGCCATAATAATGTATTTTGGGTAATAAACAAAGGAAGACTTTTGTTTCATTAACCTTCTTGTTTGTTGCCCACTTAAGGGATTCAGCATAAGGACTGTAATAAAGTTATAGGTGATTCTTCCCTTTATACTATGGTTGACATAGATTTAGCAAAGTTATCACTGCTATTGCTGTTGATGCTCTTGTTATTAGTAATTCTAATGTATACAATATTTTTTAAGTTTTGGCAAAAATATCTCATCTAAAATAGTTCATTCCTAAACAATAGTCTCTTTAGATTAGATGATTATGTAATCTGTGTATTTGTCCTACTATGTAAAAAGTGAGGCATTCTTAATAAATAGAATGACCCTATGTAGACTTAATCAACTATGATGTTTCTCTAAAAGATGCATCTATTTCAGATAATTATAGGAACATATCTTCATGTAAAATTTTCCAGATATAAGTGATTATGCTGGGTAGAGAAAAAGAAAATAGAGGGTAAATGATTATTCAGTCCTCAAAAGGACATGGTAAATATTTACACTGGTTTTATGGAACATCAAATGGTACAGTGGAACCTTAAGTATAGACTACAAATATATGTATACTCACATAAGACAACTCATTTAATCTTTATAGCAATACTATGTTCATTTAGACTTTTTATGTAAAAGATTACTGAGCTTAAGTATATTAAGCAACATGCCCAAGTGTCAGAGTCAGTTTAGGATGTTATAACAAAGTACCATAGACTGCTGCTACTGCTAAGTCACTTCAGTCATGTCCAACTCTGTGCAACCCCATAGATGGCAGCCCACTAGGCTCCTCTGTCCCTGGGATTCTCCAGGCAAGAATTCTGGAGTGGGTTGCCATTTCCTTCTCCAATGTATGAAAGTGAAAAGTGAAAGTAAAGTCACTGAGTCATGCCCGACTCTTAGCGACCCCATGGACTGCAGCCTACCAGGCTCCTCTGTCCATGGGATTTTCCAGGCAAGAGTACTGGAGTGGGTTGCCATTGCCTTCTCTGATCATAGACAGAGGGGCTTATATACAACAGAAATTAATTTCTTATAGTTCTATAAACTGGAAGTCTGAATTCAGGATGCCAGTATTTTTGAGTTAGGATGAGTGTCCTCTTCCAGATTGCAAACTGGCAACTTCTTGGATCCTCACATGGTAGAAAGAGTGAAGTATCTCTTTAGGCTCTCATTTAAAAGGGCACTAATCTCAGTCACAGCGGGGTAGTCCTCATGACTTAACTACTTATGAAAAGGCCCCACATCCTAGTACCATCACATTAGAGACTAAGTTTTCAGCATATAAACTGAGGGAGAGGGGACAAAACCATTCAGTCTAGCACCAAGGTTTCAGGTTGTACATAGCAACATTATTAGTTTAACTCAATCTGTTTCTGATCTTAAATCTCATGCCTTTAATATTTTTACCATGCTCTCATTTTTGAAAATAGAAATACCATTCCCTGGAGAGAAGGATAAATCAAAGTGCAACTTTACAGTTCACATAGCAATGTAGAGTTGTATTGGTGACCAAAGAGAAATAATGGCTGAGAGAGAAGAGATGTCCTACCTAAGATTTTGAGCATCAGCCTTTTGGGAGAGCGTTGATCTTGTTATTTAAATAATTTTAAGGATTTTCTGTTTGAACATACTGATTTAAAGAAATTCAGCTTAAATTTTTCTGTACAGCAGTATATTTGCTATAATTGTTAACCAATATTGGTAGACTATCACTAGCTAAAACCTGTATTTCATTTCAGATTTCCTTAGCTTTTACCTATTTTTTAATATAAATTTATTTATTTTAATTGGAAGATAATTACTTTACAATATTGTATTTGTTTTGCCATGCATCAATGTGAATCTGCCACAGGTATACACGTGTTCCTCATCCTGAACTCCCCTCCCTCCTTCCTCCCAGTACTATCTCTCTGGGTCGTCCCAGCGCACCAGCCCCAAGCATCCAGTATCATGCATTGAACCTGGACTGGTGATTCATTTCATGTATGATATTATACATGTTTCAATGCCATTCTCCCAAATCATCCCATCCTCTCCCTCTCCCACAGAGTCCAAAAGACTGTCCTATACATCTGTGTCTCTTGCTATCTCGAATACAGGGTTATCATTACTATCTTTCTAAATTCCATATATATGCGTTAGTATATGGTATTGGTGTTTTTCTTTCTGGCTTGCTTCACTCTGTATAATCAGCTCCAGTTTCATCCACCTCATTAGAACTGATTGAAATGTATTCTTTTTAATGGCTGAGTAATACTCCATTGTGTATATGTACCACAGCTTTCTTATCCATTCATCTGCTGATGGGCATCTAGGTTGCTTCCATGTCCTGGCTACTATAAACAGTGCTGCGATGAACATTGGGGTGCACGTTGTCTCTTTCAATTTTGGTTTCCTTGGTGTGTATGCCCAGCAGTGGGATTGCTGGGACATAATTATTTCCAGTTTTTTAAGGAATCGCCACACTGTTCTCCATAGTGGCTGTACTAGTTTGCATTCCCACCAACAGTGTAAGAGGGTTCCCTTTTCTCCACACCCTCTCCAGCATTTATTGCTTGTAGACTTTTGGATAGCAGCCATTCTGACTGGCGTGAAATGATACCTCATTGTGGTTTTGATTTGCATTTCTCCAATCTCTTTAACAAGTGGTGCTGGGACAACTGGTCAACCACTTGTAAAAGAATGAAACTAGAACACTTTCTAACACCATACACAAAAATAAACTCAAAATGGATTAAAGATCTAACGTAAGACCAGAAACTATAAAACTCCTAGAAGAGAACATAGGTAAAACACTCTCGGACATAAATCACAGCAGGATCCTCTATGACCCACCTCCCAGAATATTGGAAATAAAAGCAAAAATAAACAAATGGGGCCTATTTAAACTTAAAAGCTTCTGCACAACAAAGGAAACTATAAGCAAGTTTTTTATAAGGAAAGACAGTTTTCAGAATGGGAGAAAATAATAGCAAATGAAACAACTGACAAAGAACTAATCTCCAAAATATACAAGCAACTTCTGCAGCTCAATTCCAGAAAAATAAACAACCCAATCAAAAATGGGCCAAATAACTAAATAGAAATTTCTCTAAAGAGGACATACAGATGGCTAACAAACACATGAAAAGATGTTCAACATCACTCATACCTATTTTTATCTTCCATTCTAGGATCCCATCTAGGAAGCACATTTTATTTAGTTGACACAACAACTAATAAACTGTCCTCTTGGCAGTGACAGTTTCTCAGACTTTCCTTGTGTTTGATAACCTTAACAGTGTTGAGGAATGATATCTGGATATTTGTACACTATTCCACTATTGGGATTGTCAGATGTTTTAGTCAAAATTAGATTATGTATTCTTGGAAACAATACCACCACAGAGGTAAAATGTTACTTTTTCATAGAAAGAGAACACACTAACAGTGTAATTTGTCACAATGGATATTAAACTTTATTACCTGATTGAGCTGGTGTTTGAAAAAATTATGGTAGTGTTTGAAAAAAATTATGCTTTTTTGCCACACACTGCACCCCCACCCCCCGCCTTTCTTTTTCACACTGTATGTTTAGAAAGAGCTGTACACAGCTCACTATTACGTTGTGGGAAGTTTTCCTTAACAACCTTGAGAGTGAAGTACCTACAATATTTATTTGGAATTTTATCTCATGGGAATTTTGTCTCTTCTCCCTTATTTTTTATTCAATTATTTATATCACTATGTACTCATAAATATTTATACTTTGGATTGTAATTGATTACTACTTTATCTATATTGTTCTTGTTGAGTTGTTAGGTCATGTCTGACTCATTGCAACACTATGGACTGCAGCACAATAGCCTACCCTGTTCTTCAGTATCTCCTGGAGTTTGCTCAAATTCATGTTCATTGAGTCGGTGATGCTATCTAACCATGTCATTCTCTGCTGCCCACTTCTCCTCCTGCCTTCAGTCTGTCCCAACATCAGGGTCTTTTCCGATGAGTCAGCTCTTTGCACCAGGTGGCCAAAGCATTAGATTTTCAGCTTCAGCTTTAGTCCTTCCAAAGAATATTCAGAGTTAATTTCCTTTAGGATTGACTGATTTGATCTCCCTGCTGTCCAAGGGACTCTCTAGAGTCTTCTCCAGCACCATGATTCAAAAGCATCAATTTGTTGGTGCTCAGCCTTCTTCATGGTCCAACTCTCACACCCATATGTGACTACTGGAAATCCATAGCTTTGATTATATGGACCTTTGTTGTCAGAGATGTCTCTGCACTGTCTAAGTTTGTTATAGCTTTCCATCCAAGGAGCAAGTGTCTTTTAATTTCAGGCTGCACTCACCATCTGTGGTGATTTTGGAGCCCAAGAAAATAAAATCTGTCACTGCTTACACTTTTTCTCCTTCTATTAATATGCCATGAAGTAATAGAACTGGATGCCACGATTTATTTATTTATTTATTTTAGAATGTTGAGTTTTAAGCCAGCTTTTTCACTCTCCTCTTTCAGCCTCATCAAGAGGCTCTTTAGTTCCTCTTTAATTTCTGCCACAAGACTGGTATCATCTGCATATGTGAGGTTGCTGATATTTCTCCTGGCAATTTTGATTCTAGCTTGTGATTCATCCAGGCCAAGGTTTCACATGATGTACTCTGCATAAAGGGCTTCCCAGGTGGCCAGTGGGTAAAGTATCCACTTGCAATGCAGGAAGTGCAGGAGATGCTGGCTCGATACCTGGGCCAAGAAGATCCCATGGAGGAAGGCATGGCACCCCATTCCAGTATTCTTGTGTGGGGAATCCCATTGGCAGAGGAGCCTGGTGGGCTATGGTCCACAAAATCACAAAGAGTCATACATGGTGAAGCAACTGAGCACACACTCTGCATAGAAGTTAAATAACCAGAATGACAATATACAGTCTTGTCATACTCCTTTACCAAATTCGAACCAGTCCATTGTTTCTTGTTCAGTTCTAACTATGTTTCTTGACCCACATACAGGTTTCTCAGGAGACAGGTAAGATAATCTGGTATTCCCACTTCTTTAAGAATTTTCCACAGTTCGTTGTGATACACAGTTAAAAGCTTTAGCACAGTCAATGAAACAGAAGTAGATGTTTTTCTCTATGATCCAACAAACATTGGCAATTTGACCTCTGGTTCCTATGCCTTTTCTAAATCTATATCTATCATCTACCTCAAATTGCTCTAGTTTTATCTGAGTGCTAGATGTGTTTATTACAATTGGGATGTCATTATTTCTAGGTCCTCCCTGCTAGGACATATATATATGTATACTAACTCATGCATAAATAGTTATCTGTAAATATTTATACATGTGATCAACTTCATCTATGTTAAGATAAATGTGAGTTCATTAATGACACCTCCAACTCTAATGCATTACGATAGGGGATCATTCTAGCCTCCCTCTGGCTTATTCATAACTTCCTACTCTAAACATGAGATGTCTGATTCTCACCATCAACCATCCATTTATATAATATTTTAATTCAAGTATACACATATAGAGGTAGCAGAAATGAATTCATATTACCATGGAAAATAACTTTATCAACCAAAGGGCAATGCTTGAATGCAGCTCCATTTGGATTTAGTCTTACAGACTTTGCATTTCCAGAGTTACATAGGTCAGCACATTTTTTTCTCCCATCTCTTTCAGTGAGGTTATTCTTAAGACTGTCATATGATTAGATCTCCTTTCATCGTGGAATCTCCTGAATTTACATTTCATCGTGGAATCTCCTGGCTTTTAAAATATTTTAAATTGCCTACATCAATGTTCTCCTTTGTTTTCATCATTATAGTAAAAGAAGAGTTCTGCCATCCTAAAGAAAATCTCCTCTACTTCACCAGTTCATTTTCCTTTCTTCTAGAATGCCTGACAACCACTAATCAATATTTCTGTCTTTTGTAAACGTCACATGATTGAAATAATACAGTATATATAGTATTCAGTGTTTTAAAATTAGCTCTGTATACTTAGTAATATGCATTTAAAATTCATCCTGTATATTTTGGAAACTTGTTTGGGTCATTATTTTTAACTGCTGAAGAGTAAATCAATGTATAGATATACAATTGCTTGTTTATCCATTTACTTATGTAAAGACATTTTGGTTGCTTTAAGTTTTTGGAAATAGTGACTGGACATGCTAAAAACATTTGCATGCAGGTTTTTTTATGACCATAAATTTTCAAATCTAGGAGCATAATTATGAGATAATATAGTAAGACTATGCTTAATTGTGTTACAAATTGCCAGATTGTCTTCCAAAGTGACTATGCCATTTTGCATTCACAGCATAAATGAAAATTCCTTTCTCTCTTTATGTGTGTGTGTGCTCAGACACTCAGTCATGTCCAACTCTTTGTGATCCCATGGACTATAGCCCGCTAGGCCCCTCTGTCCACAGAATTTTACTTGCCATCAATTTGTATTAAAAGTTCTTCCCCCTTCTTTTTTCATTGTCATAAGTGTGTAGTGGCATTTCACTGTTATCTTAATTTGAAATTCTCTGATGACAGTAGATATTGAGTATTTTTTCCATATATTTATTTGCCATCTAGATACCTTCTTAGCCAAGTTGTCTGTTCACATCTTTTTCCTATTTTTAAATTGGGTATTTTTTTTATTGTTTAGTTTTTAAAATTATTTGCACATTTTGGATATATGTCCTATCTCAAACATCTGTTTTGCCAGTATTTTTTCCCAGTCCCTTGGCTTATCTTCTCATTCTCTTAACAATGTCTTTCACAGACCAGAAGAGTTAATAAAGTTTAACACCCACTTTTAAAAAATTAGTTGTTGTGTAATTATGCCTAATAATATCTATCTTATCAAATATTTCACGTGGACTT